>CM062805.1:1377417733-1377595219 GCA_031772625.1 Pinus tabuliformis | reverse complement strand
TGTACAACTGTATGGAAAAGGAATATTCATAATCACAACAAAACCCTAATGCTTCCATGGATCGCACGGAGTCATTAATTTACTGTGGATTCCGCGCAGGAAATATCAAAGGACGGACATAACGGTTGATCGAGTTCAGCTCTTGCCATATCACAGAAGCCTGCCCCTTAAAATCAATGTCAGGATAACACGAAGAGAAGCATGAATTCAACATTGTGAAGGCAGGAAAATCCACCAAAGCATTCACATCTACATCAGGAAACCTAGAAGAATAAACGTGAAGAGCTTCCTTGAGGGCCGCTTGGAACATGAAGTTGGGGCAGGTGGCCAAGAACTCCACCACATTAGCAATACCCTTTGACTTCTCCAACCATACCCACAAACACAGCGGCGGCAGAGGTGACTTCTTCAGAGAATCCGACAAAATACGAAGGGCCTCTCCGTATTTTCGAGGGGCTCGAGGCGTTTCAGAACTCGGTTCGCTGCGGATTACCTTCCAAGATAAACCAGGAAGCTCTAACACGATGCGCTGATAAACCTTACGAAGGTAAGGAACCTTGATGGGATCCATTGAAAACCAATTGCAGAGTTCAATTTTTTGTTTCGTTCAAAACCAATTGCAGAGTTCAATTCAATTTTTTGTTTCGCTCAAAACCAATTGCAGAGTTCAATTTTTTGTTTCGTTCAAGGAGAAAAATGTATGGTAGTTTATTTATAGTGGCGTGACTAGGAAATAACTCGCTACAAGGTGGTGCTCAAGGACTTTTCTTATTAGTTAGTTTGCATGGGTTTAGTAAATTTTATGGAGAAAAGTTGAGTAAAAAAAATTATTTTAAAAAAATTAAACTTCCTAAGAAAATCTAGATTATTTAGGTAAGGTTAACTTAATTCTAAAATTTTTATAATTTTATATATTGTTTTAAATTTGCTTCTAAAATATCATTAATTTATTCATTATAAATAAGACTTTTACACGCATAGATTTGAGCTCAGATTCTTAATGGTCGGCTTTATAATGTAAATATAAATAATAAAATTGAGTAAAACAAAAATATAACATGTTTTGAAATGTTGGAACCCTCTATCCCTCTATTTTTTATAATCCATAATGACTATTAAGATTTACTAAGAACATCATACAAGTCTCCATATATCTTTAGATCTCTTACATCAATTATGGAACCGTAGAAAGTGGTAGTGTGAGTTACTAAGTTAATGAATATTATATAGATCCTAACACAACCACTCAAAAGCTGACCATTTCGAAGCTAGTTCACAATGGCTATGAACAATGGTTTAGAGTAGGATAGAAGTTATAATGAGAATATTTATATTTTATAATTTTTATTTTTATTTTTTTCATTTCGAAATGTTTTTTAGGTTTTAGGTTTATTACAAAGTTATTTAGAAATATTAAGTTGAAAACTTTTTTTTACAAATAAATTTATTTGAGAAATTCTTATTTTTAAGAGGATGAAAGATATATGAGGTTATAAGATAAACATAAGAGGGATTTCATATTATTAAAACATTATATATGCTAAACAATAACATGTCATATACTTTGTTGGTTGGTTGGTAAATTATATGATTTGCAATGACTATATACTAAAAACTAATGTAGAATTGATTAGCCATTAATGAGTTTGAATGTTAACTGAAAGCACGGAAATCAAGGAAAACTCTTTGAACATAACACTTTACGACAGTTGATAAACCATAAGTAAGATGCAAAACAGAAGCGAAAACAGTGAATACACAGATATACCAGACAGCAAAATTGATTACAGAGTTCGTCCCTGATGGACTATGTCTCCGAGTCCACTTTCAAGATGGGCGACCGTTTTTATTAGAAATGAGAAGAAGAAGTCGATTACACAGTGATTTGGACAGAATGAACTTGCACACAGGCAATTCTAAACTCTATCAGCAAATAGCTCTCTGAACCAGCTTTCCAACACCGCTTATGGTTTCCAAATCCGACTCCGGATGCTCCCGAAACACTAAAAATAAAATCACCTCTATCCCTCCAGAACCTGCATACAAAAGTTGAAACCCACTCAAGCTATTTTCCAATGGAAAAACTACCTCTTATAAGCCTGTAAGTACATTCAAACCTCCCTCACTGCATTTGAGGTGAATGAACTGACTTTAGGGTTTTAATGTGTTTGGTTTTGTCATGATTTGCCACCTTGGTTCATTAGGATATGGTCTTCGAATTAATTTATAACAAACTAACAATATAAAACCCACTTTGCACCTTAGAATAGCCCGAAGACTATTAGTAGTTAGCTAACCGGGCGGAAGGCACTGACTGTGCATGTAAACAGGTGTTTGCACAGCGATTATCTCAGCGGGTTTAGGTCCCGGCAGTTCCACTAACCATTTACCGTAGCAGTTGGAAGTGGCAGTTATCCTGGCGCTCACATAGTGCGGCCACCGCCTAACTGTAACCATCCACTGAAACTATGGAATAAACCTTGACTGCGTGGCTATACCTGCAAGTGTTCACATGTCGAGTTTTACTCCGCTCGGTTAAGGACTGGCGGTTAGGGCTAACCTCCACTACCCTGCTCACATGGCTTTTTCTCCGGTGGTTCCAACATGGTTAGCCACCAACGGTTTAGCTGTGTTATATTTGTTTTATAATGGTTTGATTATAAACAAACGCCGAGAGTTAGAGTTTAGGTAATGGATTTTGCATGGCTTTAGGTCTAGGTTTGGTAGGCTAGTGTTTTAGGTACATTTGTACTTAAGTTTGAGCATTTGATACATGGTTGTAGCTTAGGGGGATGGTGTTTAGCATAAAATTAGGGTTTGTAGAACTTATGCTTAGGGTAGCATAGGATTAATACATAGATTAGGATTTATTTTAAAAACCCATATGTACAATTTTGTCACAATGTGACGTTCATGAAATTCGTCACATGATGACAATAAACCCATGCCGATCGTCGATAAACGACGATATCAATCCTCTGCCATGATGACAACCCACGCAAATCGTTGACTCCAGCTATCTTTGCAACGAAAACTCGGACAATGAATCTATGCCACTGACGACACTAATGTCGACACATCAAACCTACAAAGTTGAATGACAAAACATGTGTCATTGACCAAACCCTGGGGAACTATTGATGAACTCAAGTCGACAACCAAGTGCTAAACCATCTCTGCTAAACGCCATGAAAACCTATGAACATTACCTGAACAGCTTAATCATAACCAACACTGTCGATACTGAATGACACCCATGAATACTGATGACGACACTTTAAACACTTGTGCAATTGAATCGACGGATCCTCTTGGATCATTCCTCTCCACTTGAAAGCTTTTGGACCACAAATTTTGACTAAACAAATAGTCGATGAGGGTAGAACTCCCTCTCTTTCCACCTTGACCTAACGATGTACCAATACATTCGATCAATCACCTACAAGTGATGACCCTGATGATGCTGACCATGATACCTTTTGATTCGGTGACCTATTTCGTCCATCCGCAGTATGAACAACATGCGACGATGGGAAAACAACCTGTTATCAACATGGCAATTGAGTTTTTCCATGAAGAACCATGAATTAGTGATTTGAACACATCTTTGAAAACAATATTTGTAGAACTTTTTTCAATACATCTGATGGGTATTTACAATCTACTTTCCGGAATAGCTGAAATATTCAAAGGCTCCTTTGATTTTGACTTCACATCAATTACTTGACTTGATTTACTTTCCTGTTGACTCATTACTAAGTGAATTTGTTGCACATAACTCATCGAGCTGTGATGAAATGACTGCTACAACTTAATTTGATTTTGAAAGTATCTAAGTAATTGTTGATTTACTTGAATCACTACTTCATCATCTATTAACTGATATCTCCATTGACTAACATTTTCACTTAATGCATTAGTTTTCAAATCATGATAAGCAAACTTTAGATCTGCTTTCAAAAATTATTTGTCATGAAAACTTATAGACTTCCTCTCCACTTGAAAAGAGGCTCCATTACTTTTTAAAGCATGAAATGATGATGCAATACCAAAGGAATGTAACACTGTCTTTCCCTAATACTGACCTGCACCCTTGAAACTGAAAATAAACATAACATCTAAAACAAGTCTTTGATTAGACTCACATGTACCATTCCGTGCAATACACTGCTAATGATGATAGTTTCTAGAATTTAGTTGAATGAATGAATTGAGATTCATTCAGTCTTTAAGAAGATGTTCATAGGACATTAAATGTATCTCATGTTGCTTATCCTGTTCATGAATAAGATTTCTTCGAAAAGAATTAACTACCTTGACCAATTGATCTATAAACTGAATCTCGCATCTCAAACAATAATCCTTATGTTGTTTCTTAATAAACATGAGTACATATTTACTTGAACTTATTAACTACTTAACTTGATTTGTAACAATTAAATCCAAGTTTGATTTGACTTTATGTGCCCTAACAATAAATTCAACCCCTTCTTTCATTAGGTGATATTTATGTTCTCTTCTGTAAAACATTGCATCTCAATCATAAAGATAAGGACTTCCTAAGGCAACTCCACATATGTCTACTGGGACCACATATAACTCCGCTTCATCAATGTACTTAGATGTAATTGTAAATTTTAACCAACACTACTTTGTGACATGCATCTAAGTTGATTTATTAATCCAACCTAATGGGTATGGTCTTGGATGATTTTGTGTCTCCAATCCCAATTGATTAACTATATGTTTAGATATTAAATTTTCTTGTGATCCACTGTCAAACATTGTGTCAATATTTATATGCTTAGAAGTTATCCTTATGTGGAAGAGTTCAACTCTTTTATCCTCATGTGGAAGATTTATGTTTGAAGAAGATACATTAGTTTTCAAACTTGAACTAGTATCAAAAGTTTTACCTATAGTAACCATGGTGGTTATCCTCCTTTCATCACCTGAATCTGAACCTAGATCCTACTGGACTATTGCAATGGCCTTCTTTTCATCCTTTGCCTTAAGAAACTTTTTGGGCTTAAGTTATGGATGAAGTTTCCAGCACTTCAATTCATCATGATTTATTTTCTGGCAATGAGAACAAGTAGGTCTTTCCTTCTGAACGATCGCTGATTTCTTTCTCTTCAAAATGTTCTTCCCCTTACTATCACTGGAATCTCTGGTTTCCAACTCTTTGGATGACTAAGATGACAACTTGAATGGTATGCCACCTAATTCAATATGTATGGCCTGAACACACACCTCATCAAAATCATCAGGATTAAACTCCTAAACACTTTTCCCTTTACCTTGCCTCAGATGCTGCCAATTAATAATAGCTTTCTGCATGTATCCTAAAGGATAGAATTGTTTCCTAAGAGCTTTCAAAAACTTAGACCATGAAGATATGACTTTTCCTTTATGCTTGACATCTAGCTGAGTTTTACTTTCCCACCAGATTAAAGTTGTTCCCCCCATTCTAAGTGTAGCTAACTGAATTTTAGTTTTATCTTTAGAAATGTTCTAAATTTGACAATACACTTCTAACTGCTTTATCCAGTTATCTAACTTTTTAGGATTCATTTCACCATCATAAACAAGTAACTCAAATTTAACATCAAGTTTCAAAAGAGATGTTTTCTTAGGTTTCTTTTCTATTTCAGATTCTGCACTGGAAGAAGAAGAAGAAGAGGATGATGGAGATGATGGAGGTGAAGAAGGTTTATCAGTCTTCCCTTTACCTTTGTCATTCTTCGATGCCTTTGAAGAAGAAGAATCTCTCACCTTCTTGTCTTTGAACAATTCTCCCAACATCTATTGCATGGTTAAGAACGCTTGTTGAAACTTCTCTTCACTCATCTTAGTCTCAATGTTTTCACCTACATATGGTCCTGACATGGTTGATTTCTAAACGACTCATCGCTTTCCAATCTCTGGATCAATCTGCTCAAGGATTCCTTATCCTCGTTGCGACTTAGACCTGTTTAACATTCAATGGAACATTCTACAAATGCAACCTACTCTGATACAAAATTATATAATCTGAAATGACCATATACTAAAAACTAATGTAGAATTGATTAGCCATTAATGAGTTTGAATGTTAACTGAAATCACGGAAATCGAGGAAAACTGCTTGAACAGAACACTTTACGACATCTGATAAACCATAAGTAAGATGCAAAACATAAGTGAAAACAACGAATATACAGATATACCAAACAACAATATTGATTACGGAGTTCGTCCCTAATGGACTACGTCTCTGAGTCCGCTTTCAAGATGGGCGACCAATTTTATTAGGAATGAGAAGAAGAAGTCGATTACACAGTGATTTGGATAGATTGAACTTGCACATAGGCAATTTTGACCTCTGTCATCAGATATCTCTCTTAACCAGCTTTCCAATACTTACGGTTTCCAAATCCGACTCCGGATGCTCCCGAAACACTAAAAACAAAATCGCCTATATCCCTTTAGAACCTACATACAAAAGTTGAAAACCACTCAAGCTATTCTTCAGTGAACAAAAATGTCTCTTATAGGCCTGTAAGTACATCCAAACTTCCCTGACTTCATTTGAGGTGAATGAGCTGACTTTAGGGTTTGAATGTGTTTGGTTTTGTAATGATTTTCCACCTTGGTTCATTAGGCCATGGTCTTCGAATTAATTTATAACAAACTAACAATATAAAACCCACCTTGCACCTTAGAATGGCCTGAAGACTATTAGCGGCTAGCTAACCGGGCAGAAGGTGCTAACTGTGCATGTAAACAGGTGTTTGCGGAGTGGTTATCTTGGCGGTTTTAGGTCCTGGCAGTTCCGCTAACCATTTACTGTAGCGATTGGAGGTGGCGGTTATCCCATCACTCACATAGCGCTGCCACCACCTAATCGTAACCGTCCACCGAAACTGTGGAACAAACCTTGACTGCGCAGTTATACCTGCAAGTGTTCACATGTCGAGTTTTACTCTGCTCGGTTAAGGATTGATGATTAGGGCTAATCTCTGCCTAACTTGCTCACATGGATTTTTCTCCAGTGATTCCGACATGGTTAGCCGCCAGCGGTTTAGCTGTGTTATATTTGTTTTATAATGGTTTGATTATAAACAAAGGCTGAGAGGTAGAGTTTAGGTAATGGATTTTGCATGGCTTTAGGACTAGGTTTGGTAGGCTAGTGTTTTAGTTACATTTGTACTTAGGTTTGAACATTTGATACATGGTTGTAGCCTAGGGGATGGTGTTTAGCATAGGATTAGGGTTTGTAGAACTTAGGCTTAGGGTAGCATAGGATTAATACATAGATTAGGATTTATTTTAAAAACCCATATGTACAATTTTGTCACAATGCGACGTTCGTGAAATTCATCACATGATGACAATAAACCCATGCCGATCGTCGACAAATGATGATATCGATCCTCTGCCATGACGATAACCCACGCACATCGTTGACTCCAGCTATCTTTGCAACGACAACTCAAACGATGAATCTATGCCACTGATGAAACTAATGTCGACACATAAAACCTGCAAAGTCGAACAACAAAACACGTGTCATCGACCAAACCCTGGGGAATTGTTGATGAACTCAAGTCGACAACCAGGTGCTAAACCATCTCCGCTGAATGCCATGAAAACCTATGAACATTACCTGAACAACCTAATCATAACCAACATTTTCGATACTAAACGACACCCATGAATACTGATGACGGCACTTTAAACACTTGTGTAATTGAATCAACGGATCCTCTTGGATCAGGGACCATTCAAAAACTAGTATGTTATTTCATTTTTTGTGCCAAGTTAGTGATAAAGTTATATCTCCAAAGCATATGATAGTGTTTAATTGTTGTATCTTTTCCCACTCTTAATTCATAGAGGGTTCTCACTTCCACTAGTTAAGTGGATTATGGTATGTGTAACTATTATTGGCCTTGAAACATTGATTAATGGATCGACATCAAAGCTCTTTATGTTGTCAAGGGAACTTAAGAAGTGTTTCTCGCTCACACCATTCCTCTTTCTTTTGGTAGCATAGAGATTTTGAGCCATTAGTGAAGCTAGAAGAATGAAGAGAATCAATGGGGTGAGAATAGAATATCTAAGGCACTCTCACTCTTATTGTTTCTATATGTTGTTTTCTTATTTTTCTTTTCATCATGAAGGGGGTGATGAGGTCTCAAGAACATTTTATGACTTTATAATAAGGCTACAGGTATGGAGATAAATGGGAATAAGTCTAATGTTTATTTGGTCAGTTTGGAAGGTATTTAGGATCTAATTATTGGAGGATGTTTCCCCTTTCTGCACTTAGACATGTCAGACGGGGAAAAATATCTAAGCTTCACTCATAAGCATAATTTCTATGGAAAGGTATATTGGTATTAGTTACTATCCAAAATTTCACAATCTGAAATGTCCCAAAATATAAACTATAGTGAACATATCGAGATAACTCATTTGAAGCATATTTCAGTATTAGTCATAAACCATAACTTCCATATCGTATATCTCTGAAAGTATAGTGAACCAATATTTGAAATTTTAGCCCAATGTTGTGCTCAATATCTCCTCAATATGCTCAAAATTTCACCATTTCAAATAGTCCATAAAAAAATTTATTGCAAAAAATCTAAGATGGCCCATTCTCCAAACAAATTACATTTTTTATCACACACTTTCCTTCCAACGCTTTCTCCTTTTACACATTATCATATTCCTTCAAAAAATACATTTTCATTCAAAGGGTGACATCAATTCATTAATTAAACAATTAATTCCCCTTTTTATTTCACTTTTTCAAATACCATGAGAATATACCATGGGTGTCCTAAATTATGGGTTTGAAACTACCATTTTTTCTTCTTGTTTTTCACAAGAAACCCATTTTAATATACTTGGATACTTATATATAACATCAATGATATAAGCCCTTTGACATTAATGACAACAATTTGTTCAACAAATAACAGTATAGGAGAGTATTTGGCCCTAGTTTTGGTGCATTTTTCACTATCATCAATTCCATTTTTAACCTATTACTCTCCATCTTACCTCCTTAACTTGTTTTGCTATATTCTTCATGCTTCCCAAGGAATACGTTGCAACAAGTTTTATGAGGAAACAAGTTTTCAAATTTACATGATTTTCCTTATTTTTGATGAATCAATTGCATTAGATTTTATTTTTGTTTGGATAACCATTTATCATTTGGAATATTGATGCTTATCTAGCAGGAAATCACCACATGGGTTTTGTTCCTAGATACTATGAGATCGTTTTGTGTTGATCAAATTGGTTCTAGGATAAATAATGATGACACCACCTCTCAGTGAAATATCTAGGTCAATTGTATATATAAATGCAACATTAGTGATGATCGAGCTGAATGATTGGATGAAGGGAATATTTTCATGCATTTCACTGAAGGTTTTAACCATGTACAAAAATTACCTGCAAACAACTTCTTAAAAATGAAAAATATACAATGTCAAGAACATAAAATATACACATATATTTTTTTCTTGGAACCCAAAACCGAGAAAACCATATTTATTTTTCATTTTATTCATTTCAATGTTACAATACATTATGTACATGTTGAAGCATTTATAAACCCCCAATCCATTAACCCTAGGTTAGAACATAACAGTAGTTCCCTCAAACAGATCTACAAAATACCATGGGAAAAATCATCATGAATAAAACAATTCACAAAACTATGTGAAAAACCATGGGTGGGTCCACCCTCATCCTTGGGTCGTCCCAACCATCCGTAGGTTCACCAAAAAAAAAATGGGGCATTGCCCCGAACCCCGTGCAGGGAGGCTACCACCCCCCTACAAACCCCCTAACAGGGGGGGTTGTCACAACCCCTACACCCAACTCAATGTAATAGTGCATATGGATAGTCATGCAAAGAATATAACACATACCCAACATTCATGTCATCAAAATATTAAATGATAATGATAAACATTCCATCCTTCATCAATGCAAAGCTAAAACTTAGCCTAGGGGATCTACTTTATGCTTTGTATTTTGTATCAAATTGTTATATCCATTTGGTAGATCCACAAAATAAGGGAATGGTCGAGTTCCTTGATTTAAATATGTATTATATATAAAATCAAGGGTGAGATGAATAGGATATATGTGAGATTGGTGAGTAAAACCATTGTACACTGGTGAACTTGATTTTGTTAATGTAAAGACAGTTGTTGTTTTAAATTATGGTGTGATTATTTCATAGGACTGTAGATATTTTTGCAATGTAAACTAGTTGGGAACAACCCCTTAATCTATTCTACACTCCATTGCATCTATTTTGGTTAAGAAAATATATTACATTTATTATTTAGATTTGATTTCTTGTATATGCTTATTAGTTTAGCATTTTAATTCATGCTATGTTTTCATTGACAAGTATGTTAATCATATAAAGAGATTATTTAATCATTGATTTGTATTGAACAAATTGCTTAAGAATATTGTTGCAGGAACATTCTAGTCTCTTGAATTGAATGGTTGCAACTTGTGGTTTTAATAATCACATTCTAGTAAATGTCAGTTCAATGCTTGGATATATTTCTATGGTGTAGTTTTGTCTTTTCAATTTATATATTATTCCTCTTTCATTTTCAATGATTCTTGGAAAGAGGAACTACCCAAATCAATCCAAAAGATAAATTGTTGACAACAAGATCCTAGTATATTGATTCGTGCTTGAGTACATGAACATTTCCAAGTAGGATTGAGTGAGATTTTTATTTTTCAAGTGTGATGAGTGATGCAATTTTATTTTCCTTAGAATCATATTAGAATTCAAGATAGAAAACTATAATCTTTCACATACAATGCATGACATCTCACAAGTTTAAAAAACTCTAGACTAATAATTTAATGTCAAAGGATTTAAACATGTAA
Source organism: Pinus tabuliformis (assembly GCA_031772625.1). Lineage (NCBI taxonomy): Eukaryota > Viridiplantae > Streptophyta > Pinopsida > Pinales > Pinaceae > Pinus > Pinus tabuliformis. The sequence continues at coordinate 1,377,584,293 of CM062805.1, read as the reverse complement.
ATTGCAGGCATCAATTTAAAAATTTTGTAGTTATGTTTTCTTTACTATAAACATTTTAGATATGGAGTATAAATGGTAAGACTAGAGGTAAGAACATGTGCATTCACTTTAGTGAGTTTCTGAAAATCCTTGTCATGTTGGTACTATATATATAAGCCTAAGGATATTAAAGGTATATTTTATAGTATAATAAAAAAAACCTCACCATTCCAAAATAGGGGTGTAGTAAGAACCCCCTCATTTACTAATCCATTTGCAAGTAAGGACTTTTGGCCAATAAGATGAATTTAAGGATGCTAAAGAGTTTGTTCAGAAAAGGATGGTATGACACTACAAGTATATCTCAAATCCTTGTTCTAAATTTAAAGTTGTAATAAGAAATAGATTTTCATCTCAAAAAAATAGACAAGCAAAGATCTATGAGTAACTTCCATAAGGAGAGGATATAGAAGTTTTCTCAATCACTCTTGTCAGCATGAAGAGAAGATAAAAGAACTATGGATGATAGTTGATGGAGAGAATATATTGTAGCCAGAGATAGAGGATTTTCTTGCATTCATTTCATAAGATCCCTTGTGTATTCAAGACTGAAATGGACAAGTCCCAAATGAAATTCATTGCATAAAAATGGAATATATGCAAACCATTTCCAATGAACAAAAGAGCCATGAGAATAACTACATTGAATCTTTCTTCCAATTAATCACTAGTGAGAAATTCCACTCCATGCTTCGACACTCCATGGCACCATTCACACTAGAGCAGTTGTTTTATCATATCTTGGTATTCATTACTCAAGGTACATTATTCAAATTTGGATATGAGTTCACTTGAAATCTTATTGCATAAATAGATGCATTGGATAGGGTGAATCCATGAATATGGGTTACACTTTTTGGCAAGCACATGAGTTGGGAGGGGGAAAAAGGAAGCTCAATCAAGCTATATTTTAGCACTCGATCAACTTGTTTGAGTACTTCAAAATAAACCTTCGATTAAGCTCCTATGTAACCCATAGTTACATAGGATCTTGATTGAGCAATATGCTTGATCAAGCTATTTTTTTATTTCCCTCCCAAAACACAATGGGGAGTTTATAGTTTAAAGGGCTCGATTGAGATTTTTTTAACCATATCAAGAGCTTGATCAAGGGTTTGTTAAACCCTCAATCGATCTATTTCAAATTTACCTTCAGCACTCGATCAAGATTTTTAAGTGCTCAATTGAGTTGTTAAGGGCCTAAAAAATGGATTTTTAGCTCCCCTTCTGTAGATTTCTCTACAACACCATTTTGTCCACTAGTGGACTTTAGGTATACTTTGTCCTTATGTGGAAAATTTGATCATGTTGGATTCGTGAAGGAATCCTCTATCCAATGGATATGAGTTTAACATTTTTTTAATTCATATGATATTTTTTATCTAATTTCTTTTAAACATAATGCTTGAATTTTTTTGGACAGTTTCAAAGGGGATGAATAAAAAATCAATAACATGAAATATACAAAACGAAAAAAAATATATATAAAAAATACAAATATCTTCGTTTATGAGTCCTTTCAGAATGGTACTCTTGGTTTTTGAATTTATTTAAAGAGTAGAAAAAAAATCTTATGCGAACACATGTGTCTGCAAAATACAATTGAAATATTACTTCACCAACTTCGAAAAATAATAAAAAATACAATTTTGCATGTGTTGACGGTGCTAGACCCACCAACATTCAGGGGATCTCCCTGGTATGAAGTCCCAACTAGACCTCACACCGTTTGGTGTAGGAGTTCCATCTGTTATGATGGCCTGATTGCCATTATCTTAAATGTTTTCCTTACCTCTTACTTGTCAAAACATGAGAATGGTCTACTTTGTCTTCGAGGTTCACGTGCCTGGTGAGTGCTAGTGTTACTTGTGTCAAGGTTCTTTCACCGTAGAGGGAGAGGGTGGAGGTGTCAAAAGGGAAGAAGTCCCAACTCTGACAGAGACACACAACACAATAGGACACAATAGGACATGCACATCTTCCGGAGGAGCAACCCACAGGGATGCGGCAGTCACAACACACAAGAGAAGATAGCACGTACAACACCCAGCAGGGTAGTCTGCACGAGTGCAACGGTCGTTATAACAAGTTTATGGGAAAGGTTTTGTCTGATGTCCGGTGAGGCAACCCATGTGGGAAGGACATTATTAACAACTTATACAACACATTTTCATCAATATATGTATTAGAGAAACTGAAAGAGTTCAATTTTTTAACACAGGTTAAAGCAACATGCATTACAAGTGTTCAAGATTAGTCTTACAAACAATTACAATACATGTGTGAAAATGTGTTGGCCTGTTATCAGGATTCTAAATTAAGCGAAAATTCCAAGACACATTGGTACACCATACATCACTGGCCCCATGAAAGGGGTGTTCGAACCACTTCTCACTCCTCAAAGAAAATACTACAGACTCTCAAGACTATGTGGGAGGAGCCAAGGTGAAAATTCCCTTGCATGTGCAAATGAGGGGGTATTTATAGCCAAGGGTGAAACTGGCCCTTGTGAATGTTCAACTTCCCTCATGATTGTTTGACTTATTTGAATCTTCAGCTTTACATGACTCTTCATATGACATGTGGGTCTCTTGGACTTCCACATTACATTACATTGATTTACACAATATGGCCCACAGTAGTGATGTGGTCGACATGACTCATGACATGAATCGACACGACAGTGTTGGTATGTCCATGCTGCTACTGGTGTGCATGTTGAGTTGTAGTGCTGCTGAGTGATGGGTGTTCTCTTGGTGTATCATAGCTTCACCTCTACATGGCAAGGTGTGCAGAGTCTTGATGGTCTTGGTGTTCGCTTGATGTTGTATGTGCACATCACTCCTTTGCTTGTTCTTTGGCATGATTCACATGTTTGTTTGTTCAAGAAAAAATCCCCTCACATGCATTGTCCATTTTCAAGAAAATCTCCTCGCATGCATTGTCTATTTGTCCATTTGTAAAAAAATCTCCTTGCATGTGCTCTCCTTGTTCATCATGTCTGTCATTATGTCATGTCTTATCCATTTACCAGTATCTACAATCACTCATGATGAGACGACATCAAATCCATAAACCTCCTAGTCTACCATGATGCATGGTCATTCGCTTTCGGATGTAGGTGAATGGGAGAGAGGACAAGGTTATGAAACCACGCAAGGAAATTTTCAAGCTGGGATGTGGGCTCCAGGCACTGCTAGTGAAAATTGCATAGAAGTCACTGGGAGACTGAGATGGACAATCCAGATCAGCAGTGATTGTCTATGGGATCTAGCTCAGCTAGAGGATAGATCTGTGCAATTTCTTGAGGGAAGCAGTGCAAGTAGCAAAGGGGCTTGGTAGCAAAAACTGCACAATTCCTCTAGGGAGATGGCATTAGGCTACAGGATTGCTGGTGACAAAAACTGTGCAATTCCAGGAAGGTTGACCTAGTGAACATCTCTGTGTAGTTTCTAAGTTGAGCAGGCTACTAGGTAGCTGAGGGACTACTCATGAAATCTGCATAGTTTTCTGGGTGAGAAATCGGTCGGCTAACTGGGTGGCTAGCTGGAAAAACTACGTAATTTTTTGAGGGAGACGGGGACAGACACTAGGTGTTTGTCCGGCTTGTCTACGCAATTTCCTCAGTCAACAGAGTATGAAAGTTATACAATTTTTGTGCAATTTTTTAGGGGAGTGAGTCCCGGGATCACTGCCCGGTCAAACTCTCCAGTTGACCAGCAGAAGGGTTGGTTTTTGTGCTTGCGGGCATCACAGATTGAAATGGCTTGTTGGACACTTTTGCGCTATTCTGGGTGACAGTTGGTCGATTTGATTCTGGGTTTGAGGTTCAGTCGTTAGAGGGTGATCCAGTCATCATAATTTCAGAAATAATGACTAAGTGTGTGAGCAAGTGAATTTGTGCATACACGATCGTGCAAACACACACTCAACGTGACTTGACAACAAGACGTTGCAAACCATCAAGACAACATATACTCATCATGACTAACTGATAGTGTGAGCAACAAGGGCGACACTTGTGATAGATCGTTAAATGACCATGACTACACTTGTGCGACAGTGCATACAACTTTGTGTGTGAGTGCAACTGATGTTTACATAGTGAATACAACTTTTACACACGAAGAGGGACCTTGTGCATGACCAAAACATGGTTACAAGTGCGACATTGTGACCAACATGCAAAAAGATATTCGTTGAATGGTCAAGCAAGGTGTTACACAGTATTTTGTCACGCCTCCTGCACTTCCCTGTGACATACCCTGAAGTGCCTGCAACATTATTATTATACAGTATACTCATCCATGTATACAACTCAGATCCCTCCTTTAACTTTTCTTGGAAAATCTCTGGATATTTCCCTAAAGAAATAGCTCTTAAAACCCTAAAATGAAGATCATCGCCCTTATGAAGCTGAAAAATGCGATGATCAATTGTTGCACAGTGTTAGGCCAGTGATGGCATCGCTCTATTCCATTGCATACCCATGATGGTCTCAAAAAGGAAGTTTTTCCAAAGAGGATGAGAAGCTTCGTGATCTAGAAGCTTCCACAACGGCGAGATGGAGGTGGTTTTGCATAGATGAGGTCGAATTCTCCTAATTTGACCTCTTGGTCTCATCCTTATGAGCTACCTCCTTGAGATGTGGGCCTAATCCTATCTTTGGAGGAGTCCTAACTCCCTCTCCCAGCCTATAAATTACTCCTCTCCCATTCCCAAATGGTTGGTCTATGTCCATTTGCATCCCTATGTTGAGCTTGTGCTTAGAGCCTATTCATTAGACTTGGAGAAGGAGTGTTTGGAGAGTTTATTGGCTTGGACTTGGATTACCACTCAAGGAGAGCCTTTCAACATCAAGGCTATGGTTGTGAGCTTCCCTTTATTCTTTAAATGATATACAACTATTGGTTCATCTTCCCAAGATATATACGTTCATGTATGTATTAGTTTGGCATTCCTTGATCAGTTAAGTAGGTTATTATTGGATTTGTTATTCGTTTTTGGCATGCTTTGTTGTCTCTTGATCACTTGTGCAAGTACATAAGCGCTGAAAGAAGCAGGAACAAGTCTGTGACATAAGCGGTTCGAGGATCTCAACAAGGGAAATCGAAATAGAATCAGAGCGAGATAGGTCATATCTCTCGTTCTACTTTTCAATTATAATCTAGGAAGATGTCTATTTGATTGTCACTTCAATTTCTAGACCCACTCATTAGGCTAGAGGGATCGTCTCTGTCCACAAAGAGGTTTAACCTTGTCAACAAAATGGCAACTCCACTAGGGAGCCTATGACCCTTTCTTCCCTTCCTTCACCTTTTGTTTTGACAAATTTGATCAACCATTCATTTTTAGATCTCATTGCTTGTCTGTAGTAAGTGTCACATTCTGGTATATGTCTGAAGTTTGTTAATTTGAATTGTTCTTGAAGATTTTGAGTTTCTTTTTGTTTTCATCGACCATCGCAGGTTTGACCCTGATATTCATGATGATATCGTGGGTTTTATAGTTACAGTAGTGATGATCCCTGCTTTTCTCCTCACAGGTGTGATGATTACAGAAAATTAAGAAATTTAGGGTTTTCTTTCTTATTTTCGATTATGTTAGCCTTCTCCCAGTGATTTACCAGTGTGGTCTTCATTGACTTTGTCATTGTCTGGTTGCAATTGTCTTTTAACTTGGTTTGAGTGTGCTTGAAGTTTGATTAGCCTCTTAGGGTTATAGGTCTTCTAGGTCAACATTCGTCCACTTGTTGGTCTTCCCATCAGACATCAGAGACCACTTACATGTGTTAAAGAGTCTTTGTGTGTTCAGACATACTTTGCAGATCATTTTTTGGTTCTTTTGCTTTAATTTGTTTTCATTAATGGATATTTTGAAATTCACTTAAGCTTCATTTGAATAACGATAGATTACAAATAAATTGTCTCATTGGAATCAAAAGGAAGTGCTTTCTTTGAAGTTTTGTGTGTTTCAAAAAGTGAAAGTGAAATTGTTATTCTTTTCATAGTTTTTGAAGCATTTTGAGTTGTAATCAAATCATTTATGTGCAAGAGATTATCATATTTGTTGGCTTGCTTGCATTCTCTTTTACTTTGCACTAGATTACATTAGTTTCGTTTTGAAAAAGAGAAAAAATTATCATTATATCTTAAGGAAATTATGCTTTAAGAAATTTTTTGGCATTGCATTTGCTTATCATATGAAAGATTAGATTTCATATTTTTCATTTAGCGTTTGGAGATTGTCATGGATGCATTTTTCATTTGGTTTGATGCATGATTTCAGTGATCTTCTTCCCTACATAGATACTTTTCATCGAATTGAAGGATTTCATTTCATCGTCTAGTTTTCATTTTAGGAATAGGTAACATCGTTAAGGCCTTGAAATTGAAACATAATTACAAGATCAACTTTAAAATCTATCAATTAATCTAAGGATCACTTTTAGCATTGACATTCATATCTAGTGGTCTAGGTTAGAGACATGTTTCGGCATCTTTAAAACTTATCACTTGTCATTCGCTTTGGCATTGGACAGTGCTAGCACGGACTTGTGCTCCCTATACTGTTTCGTATATAAAAAGAGCCCCCATAGGTTTCAAACCTTTATCCATAGGAAGTCAAGTATGTCGCCTTGTAAATGTGATACACCGAACACAACATTCAAGGAGATTGCCTGCACATACGTAAAGTCCTTGGTAAATTTATTTGTTGAGGTGTATATTGCAGTTCACGGTTACTTGGTACTCCTTTTACCTAGATTCACCTGAGTAGTCATTTGATCTTTTCTGACTCTTTAAATTTGAAAATATCATTGAGCACCTTGTCCTTTCAAGCTCGCAAAACTATTGAAAGCGACTAGAGTCACCTTTTTTCCCTTTTCTCGACTCTTAAAAGATGAAAAGGAAATTTTTTTGTTTCTAAAAAATAACTGCCCACGATAAACATGTCGAACCCAAGCAGTTTCTTCTTGGACCAATATTGAGTAATTCCCTATTAATTTCAAGATTGTTAAAGCCCTAAACAAATTTTCCTTTCCTTTTTGTTGTTGAGAGGAAGTCATCGTGGTTGAACCATTAAGTCCATCTCATAGTTCCCCTTCATTGTCTGATACTGAAGGTTCCTCCCAAGGAGTTCATAAGGAAATTCCTTAACTGCTAGAGGATCAAGGTTTTGAACTTGTAATTATTCTGAGTATTCAACCTTTGTCTTCTCGTCCGCCTCCATAATATTTCTGGTCACCTCAAGAATCTGATCCAGATTCCTCTGATAATCCTATTCAAACCCCTAAGAGTCCACAATCTCCTAAAATTCCACTGAGGCTTGTTGTCTATTCATTGAATCCATTGTTTGATCCTATTGTGATATCTCCTCAACGCCCTTACAATTCATACAATCGGCCTGGTATTCCTTTGGAGTTATCTCCTCGTACATCTTAGGTTCCTCATCACCAATTGTTTCCATCTATGGAGTCAGAAGGTGAAATTCCAATCTCCTCTTTGGGTCATTCGGAAGTTTCTACTACCCATACTCCTCACGTGGATGATGAGCAGGGATATGAATTCCCTCCAGAAGGCTTTCCTTATACAGGAAGAGTCTCATCTCTCTCCTATCCTAAAACTAGTGGACCCATGTTGCCACATGGTTATACCACTTTAGCTTAGTTAGTCTCGGGTACTCCTAGTGCCTCGTCATTGTATCAAAACCCCATATGGTCTTCCAATGCTATGCCTACATCAAGTCCATTCATTCCAAACATGACCTCTCGAACCACTGTACAAACTACAGTCACTTTAGTTCCTGTTCAACCTACCATTCTGTCTCAACCTATTTCATCATTTCAACCAACTCTTTTGGTTCAACCAACTGTCTTAGGTCAGGTCTCAGTAAGTTCTTTTATCCCTCCATCAAGTGGAAAAACTGTGCCACCCCCTGGGGGGTAGGACCCGAATATTCCTCTTATGTCAGGCGAAACCAATGTGACTGGATTACAAAATCACATGGTTGGAATGAATCAACCTTTTTATGGCATTATTCCTAACCCTATTGGTCCGTCCAAGTCAGGTAACATCCAATATCAACAGTCATATATGGCTCAAGTCACATTCCAATAGGCTTATGTCCCATATGGTTCGCAAGACTTGGTTAATCCGATTTACATTCCTCAAGCAGGACCTTATGTTCACCCTAGTCATTCCGCTATTCCTGGTGGATATGGCTAGATCTAATTCAGAAATTATCAAAACCCTCAGGGTATAACCCCAGGAACTGTCCAACTACCCTTGCAGCAACAAGGACAACCTTTGTAGCAGCAAGGGAGTATTTGCAATAGTAAGGAAAACCTTTTCCGCAGTCGCAACAACCTTTGCAGCTACAAAATTAGTTTTTTCAGTAGTCCTCCCAACATTTTTCCTCACAAGGCCAACCTTTGCAGCAGCAAGGTCAACCTTTTACAACAAAAAAGTCATCATTTGCAGCAACAAGGTCATCCTTGGTAGCAGCAAGCTTTATATGCGTATCAGCAAGGTCATACTTTGCAAGGTCAAGGTCAACGCCTGCAACAGTAGGTTCAATCTCCCTACGTCAAGGGTCAATAGGTTCAATAGCTTTTTAACCCATACGTCACGTACCATGCTTATCAGTGGCCTATGGCAAGGCAATATCAAACCTACCTTGGACCAAATCCACCTTACGGGCAAGGTAACCCTCAGTAGGGACAAAATCAAGTTCCCTACGGACAAGATCCTCCATTGTGGGGGAAAAATCCTTACTAGCAAGGCGGGACTCTACAGTTTGGGTCTCCTCAAAGACCTTATATTTCGTTTAACATGCAATTACCTTTCTTGTCCACGTTGGAAATTCCCGATGTCTCGAGGCTCACGAATGGTCCCATTCTTCATTCACCTTACTAGCCTCCAGTTCCGACGAAAATTCCAAGCGATTGCCCCAAATTCGAGGGAAAAATGAAGGAGGATCCACAAGCCCACGTGATGACATATCACCTTTGGTGCTCCTCCAATTTGTATGTCGATGATTCTATCCATCTTTGACTCTTTCAAATAACTCTCACAGGTGTTGCTGCTAAATGGTACATTGAATTGCCTCAAGGTACCTACGATGATTTCAACTCTCTCGCTATGGATTTCCTCACTCATTTCCAACTATCGGTTTGGTATGAAATTGGCACTCATTTGCTTACGTCCCTTAAGAAAGACACCCCGACCCACATTTCTGGTCATATCCATGAATGGAGATGTCATTTTCACCTCATCAAGTTTGAGATTTATAATGAGTTGTTGATAGAGCAAGCTATTGCCCGTGCCCAGTATTTAGACTTGGTCTATTCGCAATCTGGCACATTGTATGAGATGTTACCTGATGCTCTGAGACCATCATCGAATCTGACAACATCAAAGTCTCTGGATACACCACCTGTTGATGGTGTAATTGGTTTTGTGTCTCAGATTTCTGCGAAAGCTTCTTTGAAGTAGAAATCTATCTCAAACACTGGTTCCAATAATCCCTCCAAAAATTCATCCAGTCCTAGTAAAACCTCTGAGGTACATGTTGTCTAGTCTACTGCAGCAGATAAGACCTCTAAAGGTAAAAAGAAGGGAAAAGGTAAGGCCAAAGCTGATGCCCCAAAATAGGACCCTCCTAAATCATCTATTGATGATGCTTCTAGAAGAAAGCCGAAATATCCTTGCCTCATCTGTGAGGAGGATCATTACACTAAGGATTGTCCCCAATGATTTGAAGTTAGTCACTTACTGAAAGGGACTCCGGTTGTCTTAAAAGAACCCTTTCCATCACAACAGATCCAGTTGGTAGACCAACCTCAGTCTTCTGCTTCCTCAGGTTCCCAAGTGTTCATGATGCAAGGTTCATCACCTATCTCAATCACTACTTGAACTAAGGACTATCAAACCACGTCTAAGCAGACAATGGAGAAAGAAGCTACCGATACTCCTTCTACTTCTACTCCATCCAGTTCTGGTTCGCCCCATATCGAGCACCCTAACAGTGAGTCTGTCATCTGACCACATACCATAGGTGTTCTTTGGAAGTCATCTTTTAATCCAAATGTTAGATCTGTGCAACATTACAATATTGTTGAGGATTTAGCTAAAGAACCTTTGGCAATGTATCCCTTGGAGGTTCTTCAATACTATCCAATGCAGAGGAGGTCACTGTTGTCTGTTATTGGTGCTATTGATCCTTATAATTCGAGTCTTATTACTTTTGACCTAGAGAATCATGTGCATCATCTTCCTCATCAGATTTCATTTCTGATACTGGTCCTTATCAAAGGAAAGATGATTCATCGAATGGTTAGTGATGAAGGTTCCTCTACTTGCATCATGTCAGTTTCATGTTGGAAAGCCATTGGCTCTCCTTCTCTTAACCAATATCCTAAAGCCTTGGAGGCCTTTGATGGCACAGGTTCACGTCCATATGGTATTCTCACGAACTTGACGATTACATTAGAAAGAAATATTGTTGAATTAGAAGTATAATTTGTAGATACAAATCTCAATTACAGCCTTCTTCTTGGGCGAAGCTGGACCCACGCCATCTTTTGTGTGGTGTCTTCTTTGTTCCGCGTACTTCATTTTCCTCATGAAGGAAAAATTGTCACGGTTTATCAATTGTCCTTATTTTCTTTGTTGGCATTATGATTCTGGTATGGCTCTATGTTACAGGTGTTGTACTTGATGGCAACTCTCTTATGTGGCAATGCTCTGTTCAGGCTCTCAAAATATTGGAAAATAAGAGGTACGCAGGTACACCGTACAAAAGTTGCGGACCCACAGGAATATCATAGATAAATCGCGTACATACCCGCAGGTTACCCGTTCATGAGGTGCGGACCCCCAGTTCACTCACTTCAAGGCAGAGAAGCGCGCTCACGTGGGGTTTCTTATGTTTGGCCCGTGGTATTTAGCCCGCCGTTCTTGATTCTATGGTTTTGGCCCGTGGTATAGGATCTAATTTAGCCCCGGTTTGGATCCCTTGTATTGGTTATTGATGGTTTTGTCCCATGGTGTGAATAAGGGCTTGACTATAAATAGGGAAGGAGATCACTTGGCTAATGTATCTTTTAAAAAAAATGGAATATCTTAAGATCTGAAATATTGGGTTATCGGTTTAAAAGCTTGATCCATATAAAAGTGAAGTTGAAAGTGAATCTATGAAGTGTTATCTCTCGGGCGCATGATCAGATCTGGGCATCTTACTATCTGTGGCACACTAGTGGACTGCCAATTTGGCCCTAATCAGAGGTTCGCAGGTGATTAACGGTGCAAGTGCGGGGGTACGCAGAGCAGAAGAAGGCGCAGTGCGTGGGTACGCACAGCAGAAGAAGGCGCAGTGCATGGGTACGCAGCGCAACAGAAGTCCAGGTGCGGTGGTTCGCAGTGAAGAGAAAGCAGAAGCGCGGAGGTACGTTGTGCGACAGAAGCCGCAGGTGCGAAGGCACAGTGAAAGTACGCGGCGTGATAGAAGCAGTGGGTGCGGGGGCACAGTATAGGTATGCGGCGCATTTAAAGGAACAGTGCATGGATACGCAGTGCAGTTCAAGGCTCTCTGCGGGGATACGCAGAGGTGCAGAAGGTGAAGTGCGTAGCAACACATGCCAGATAAAGAAAAACTGTGGATCTGTATTAAGGAATTTATTTGACTGACTTTTCTCTGTTGATAAGGTGTTCTGGGTTTAGTTTACTGTTACTATTGATCTGGTTACTACAGTTGACTGGGTGATTTACTTGTACTTGATGATCATTTGATGTTCATGGATCCAGTTTGAAAATTTATGAAAAGTGGTCCTTGAAAGAAAAGAAGTAGGGGGTTGTAGCTCCCTTCCAGGAGAGACTGGAAAACGAGAGAGAGAGTTATAGCTCTCTGCAGGTTGTAGCCTGCGTACTGGTAAAGGACTGCACCAGTACAAAATCATTATAAAATACGTTTCTAATTGAAAGAAGATAGAGACATATTGCAGCAGGTGGTTTTCACCCACATTGGGTTTCCACCTTACATCTGGTGTTCTTTGGTGTGACTATCTATTTTTCTTGTTCATGCTCATTGTTTTATGGTACTAACATACAAGAATAACTCAAAGTATAAATAAGGAAGATTTATTAAAAAGAACTTGATGATACTGATTCACCCCCCCTCTCAGTATTATTTCCAACAATTGGTACCAGAGCAGGTCCTTCAGAGAAGCTTGATCGCTTGAAGGAAGATCATTCATCATGAGCAATTACGAGAGGGAAGCATCAATCAAGCCACCAATTTTTGATGGGACAAACTTCAATTATTGGAAGGTAAGAGTTACTGCCTATCTTCAATCTCTTGGTACAGAAGTTTGGGATATCATAGATACAGGCTACACTTTTCCTTCAGCTACTCCTACAGATTCGGCCGAGAAGAAGAAATATGAAACAAATGCTAAAGCAGTCAATACTCTGCTCGGATGCTTATCTCAAACAGAATTCGTGAAGGTTATGCAATATAAATCCACAAAGGAAATATGGGACAAGATTGTCTTGAGCTACGAAGGAGATGAACAGGTAAAGCGTGCTAAACTTCAAACCCTCAGGATTCAGTATGAGAATCTCAGAATGTATAATGATGAAAGCGTGGCTAACTATTTCCTTCCGGTAGATGAGATTGTTAATTGCATGAAAAACTTGGGTGAAGAAATAAAAGAGGTTATTGTGGTTGAAAAAGTTTTAAGATCATTGGCCCCCAAGTTTGAATCTAAAGTGCCTGCAATAGAAGAAAAGGAAAATCTACGAACTCTTACTATGTCTCAGCTACACGGAATTCTAACTGCTTATGAAATGAGAAAAGGAGGTCCATCAGACAGGAGAGAGGTTGCTTTCAAGGCTTCAGGCAAAGGAGACTACTATGAAGCAAGTCACGCGCCAGAAGAAGAAGAAGAATCAAATTTTGTCAGAAATCTTCAACGGGGTACTGGAAGGTTCAGAGGTAAGTTACCTTTTAAATGTTTTGCTTGTGGAAGAGTAGGTCATTATGCTGCGAAATGTCCTCATAAGGATAAGATTGACAAAGGAAAGGAACTTGCTAGATGGAACAAGAAACAGAATGAAAATAATAAAAGCTACTACACCCATGAAGATAGTGATGGTCTATCAAATAGTGATGAAGATGAACGAGGTAATGACTATAAACTTTTAATGGCATTTGAAGATGATGATTACATGGATGCTATAGATGTGGATAGCCTTTATGAAGAAATTTCTAGACTCAAGAGATGTATAGAATAAAAGAATATGATCATTGATACTCTACAATTTCAAATTGATGAAAAGGAAAAATATCTTGAAAAATTAGAAGGTGAAATTGTTGGTCTTAGAAAAGAGATTGAGAAAACAAAGGCTATTAATCTTAAGTTTGTCAAAGGATCTGAAACTCTGGATGAGATCATAAATGTACAATGTTCTCCACTAAACAAGACAGGTCTGGGCTATAATGGAGAAACTTCTCAAGCATCCACCTCAAGAAGTTATCTTGATGCAGCAAGAAGGAATGAGAAAAAGCACAATGGAGATCACCAGGTAAAGCAGGGACGAATTGCAAACAAAGAATATCAGGGGCAATCCATCTTAAGGGTGAACAAAAGATACAATCAGCCACAGGTAAAATCTTCTCAATTTGGTTCAAGAATGGATGACAATAGAAATTACAATCATTTGACTGGTAGATTTGATAACCGCAGAAGTTTCTTCAATGGACAATGTTTCTCTTGCCATAACTTTGGTCACAAAGCAGCTCAATGTGTTGCATATAAAACAATCATGACAAGAGAAGCTCAAAAACAAAGAAGTATGACCTGGATTACAAAAAGGACCTATAACAACTTTTCGGCTCTTGAAAATGAATTTGAATGTTCTATTTGCAATAACTTTGGTCATGAAGATTCTGAATGCAGGAGCAGGTTTCAGCAGACAAAGGAACAAGCCTCAAGCACCAAAACATGGAGAATAAAGGAACCACAAACAGAAAGATGTGGGATAGCATTTTATGCAGAGGGACAGGAAAATCTATGGTACATTGACAGTGGATGTTCGAAGCATATGACAGGTGATAAAGAAAAACTTGAATCATATTCTGCTTTAGAAAAGGGAAAGAAAGTTTCTTTTGGAAATGATACTCCTGCAGCTATAAAAGGAAAAGGCACTGCTCAGGTAAAAGAAAAGGTCAAAGCTAGAAATGTTTTGTATGTTGATGGATTGAAGCATAATCTTTTGAGTGTCAGCCAGATGTGTGATCAAGGAACCGAGGTGATATTTAGATCAAATGGATGTCTTGTTCGTGATCTTGATACAGGTAAAATAGTGATCAAAGGTGAAAGAACTCCAAATAATTTATACATATTTGAAGAAGGACAACAACAATGCTATCTAAGCAAGGATGATGAACACTGGTTATGGCACCGGAGGTTGGGGCATCTAAGCTTTTCACAAATAAGGAAAGCATGCAAATATCAGGCAGTTCGCGGTCTTCCAGATATCAAAATTCCAGACAACACCATATGCAAATCATGTCAGTTTGGAAAGCAAACCTGAACTAACTTTCCAGAGAAGGAAGGATCAGCTAGCATGCCTCTTGAGCTAGTACATACAGATGTATGTGGTCCATTCAGGAAAAGGACACCTCGAGGAGAAGAATACTTGATATTGTTCATTGACGATTTCTCCAGGTTTGTCTAGTTAGGACTTATGAAGCACAAAGATGAAGCATTCGAAAAATTCAAATCCTTTAAAGCCTTGGTTGAAAATGAATCAAGATACCAAATTAAGTGCCTCAGATCCGACAGAGGTGGGGATTTTACCTCAAATGAATTTTTCGATTTCTGTGAAGAACATGGGATAAGAAGAGAATTCTCTACAGCTAGAACTCCTCAGCAAAATGGAGTGGTGGAAAGAATGAACAGAACAGTCCAACAAATGGCTCGTGCTATTCTTGATGAGTCTGGAACTCCCGCAACTTTCTGGGGTGAAGCAGCATATGCTGTGGTTGTTATTCTCAACAAAACAAATGTCCGGGTGAATAGCACTCAAACCCCTCATGAGCTCTGGTATGGTGAGACTCCTTCGGTAAAGCACTTCAAAATCATTGGGAGCAAATGCTATATTAAGAATACTGATGAGCAACTTGGCAAACTTGAACCTAGAGCAGATGAAGGCATTATTCTTGGTTATTCTCCACACAGCAAAGCATACAAGTGCTACAATAAAAGACTTGGAAGAATTGTTGATAGCATTGATGTAGTGGTTGATGAGAAGGGATACATTCCTAGGCAAGTAAATCATGAAGATATCGAAGAAGATGAAGACTACCCTCAAAGACAGAATGATGAAGAAAAAGAACCTCAAGAAGAACCAGAGGAGCAGATAAGGATAGAAGAGAAGACTCCATCCAGATATGTTCAGAAGAATCATCCAGAATCTCAGATTTTGGGGCAGAAAGAAGCAGGTGTACAAACAAGAACAACAATTGCAAAAGCTTCAAGCTATTTGGCATTACTCTCTTCCACTGAACCACAAAATTTGAAAGATGCATGCAAAGATGAATGTTGGGTCAAATCAATGGATGAAGAACTTGAGCAGATCGAAAATAACAACACTTGGGAGTTGGTTCCTAGACCAAAGGATAAGAATGTTATAGGGACAAAATGGGTCTTCAAAAATAAATTGAATGAAAATGGAGAAGTAATTAGAAACAAGGCCAAACTTGTTTGTAAAGGGTATGCGCAACAAGAAGGAATAGATTTTGAAGAAACTTTTGCTCCTGTTGCAAGACTTGAGGCCATCCGAATGTTCCTTGCTCTCTCAAGCTTTCAAAACTTCAAAGTATTTCAAATGGACGTGAAATCAGCCTTTCTGAATGGAGACTTGGAAGAAGAAGTATACATTGAGTAGCCAGATGGTTTCATTCTTGGAAATGATCCAAATCTTGTATGCAGATTGAAAAAGGCTCTCTATGGTCTCAAACAAGCTCCAAGGGCTTGGTACTATCGTTTGGACAAATATCTTCATCAACAAGGTTTTTCAAAAGGATCAGCAGATAGCAATCTTTATATAAAAGTTGAAAATGACAAATTGCTAATACTTGTTGTGTATGTAGATGACATTATCTTTGGCAACAATGAAGAAGCTATGAGTCAAAGCTTTGCCTTGGTAATGCAGAAAGAATTCGAAATGTCCTTACTGGGAGAACTGACATATTTTCTTGGTTTGCAAATCCAACAAAAAGAAGGAGGGATCTTTTTGTCTCAAACCAAGTATCTCAAGTAGATTTTGAAGAAATATGGCATGGAAGATGCAAAACCAGTATGTACACCCATGGTCACAGGATGTAGCCTCAGTGCAAATGATGAATCAGCAGCAGTGCATCAACCAACCTACAGATCTATGATTGGAAGTCTACTTTATTTGACAGGTACCCGACCAGACATAATGCATGCAGTAGGAATAGTTGGAATATTTCAGGCAAATCCAAAGGAAACTCATCTTCAGGCAGTAAAGAGAATCTTCAAATATCTTCAAGGAACTCAAAACTATGGCTTATGGTATCCTAGAAATACAGATCTCACACTTCATGCTTATACAGATGCAGATTGGGCCGAAAGCGTGGATGACAGGAAGAGCACAAGTGGTGGTGCATTCTTTATGGGTTCCAGATTAGTATCTTGGTTCAGCAAGAAACAGAGTTCGATTGCCTTGTCTAAAGCTGAAGCGGAATATGTTGCTGCTGCATCTTGCTGCACTCAACTCCTTTGGATGATGCAGACCTTACAGGATTTTCAAATCACTTGTATACCACCCATCTCCATCTTATGTGATAATACAAGTGCAATCAGCATTTCAAAGAACCCAGTCATGCATTCAAAGACCAAGCACATACCAATCAAGTATCACTTTCTCTGGGAACAAGTGCTTGAACAAAAGGTCAAGTTGGAGTATGTTCCTTCTAAGGAACAAGTTGTTGATATACTCACCAAACCATTGCCCAGGGAGACTTTTGAATACCTCAGGCAAAAGCTGGGGGTTGTTGATGCATCATCATGTTGTTGAATCTCTTCTGATTATTGGTTGTACGCAAGGCTCATCTGGGGTATATGCGTACATGTGCTGGGTTGCGAATTGGTCGAAGATCGAATGGCACAGGTTCAGGGGGAGCATATAATGCATTGTTGGCATTATGAAGGAAGTACAGAAGGAGATCATGGATGCTGGTCTGAATATTGTTGCAATATGTCTCTTTCATGATCATTTATGGTGTTTGGTGGATTATGGTTCTTCTTTGCAGATCTGGTTTATAGTCAGGGGAGGATGTTCTTAGGGGGAGCATAACCCTTTGCCCTTGATGTCAAAGGGGGAGAATGACGTTGAAGATCTTGAGGTTGCCATCAAGTCCAAAGGGGGAGATTGTTGGCATTATGATTCTGGTATGGCTCTATGTTACAGGTGTTGTACTTGATGGCAACTCTCTTATGTGGCAATGCTCTGTTCAGGCTCTCAAAATATTGGAAAATAAGAGGTACGCAGGTACACCGTACAAAAGCTGTGGACCCGCAGGAATATCATAGATAAATCGCGTACATACCTGCAGGTTACCCGTTCATGAGGTGCGGACCCCCAGTTCACTCACTTCAAGGCAAAGAAGCGTGCTCACGTGGGGTTTCTTATGTTTGGACCATGGTATTTAGCCCGTCGTTCTTGATTTTATGGTTTTGGCCTGTGGTATAGGATCTAATTTAGCCCCGGTTTGGATCCCTTGTATTGGTTATTGATGGTTTTGTCCCATGGTGTGAATAAGGGCTTGACTATAAATAGGGAAGGAGATCACTTGGCTAATGTATCTTTTAAAAAAAATGGAATATCTTAAGATCTGAAATATTGGGTTATCGGTTTAAAAGCTTGATCCATATAAACGTGAAGTTGAAAGTGAATCTATGAAGTGTGATCTCTTGGGCGCATGATCAGATCTGGGCATCTTACTATCTGTGGCACATGGTGGACTGCCAATTTGGCCCTAATCAGAGGTTCGCAAGTGATTAACGGTGCAAGTGCAGGGGTACGCAGAGCAGAAGAAGGCGCAGTGCGTGGATACGCACAGCAGAAGAAGGCGCGGTGCATGGGTACGCAGCGCAACAGAAGTCCAGGTGCAGTGGTTCGCAGTGAAGAGAAAGCAGAAGTGCGGAGGTACGCTGTGCGACAGAAGCCGCAAGTGCGGAGGCACAGTGAAAGTACGCGGCGCGATAGAAGCAGTGGGTGCAGGGGCACAGTATAGGTACGCGGCGCATTTAAAGTAACAGTGCGTGGATACGCAGTGCAGTTCAAGGCTCTCTGCGGGGATACGCAGAGGTGCAGAAGGTGAAGTGCGTAGCAACGCATGCCAGATAAAGAAAAACTGCAGATCTGTATTAAGGAATTTATTTGACTGACTTTTCTCTGTTGATAAGGTGTTCTGGGTTTAGTTTACTTTTACTATTGATCTGGTTACTGCAGTTGACTGGGTGATTTACTTGTACTTGATGATCATTTGATGTTCATGGATCCAGTTTGAAAATTTATGAAAAGTGGTCCTTGAAAGAAAAGAAGTAGGGGGTTGTAGCTCCCTTCCAGGAGAGACTGGAAAACGAGAGAGAGAGTTATAGCTCTCTGCAGGTTGTAGCCTGCGTACTGGTAAAGGACTGCACCAGTACAAAATCATTGTAAAAGAAGTTTCTAATTGAAA
This sequence comes from Pinus tabuliformis, assembly GCA_031772625.1. Taxonomy (NCBI): domain Eukaryota; kingdom Viridiplantae; phylum Streptophyta; class Pinopsida; order Pinales; family Pinaceae; genus Pinus; species Pinus tabuliformis. Next base: position 1,377,565,483 of record CM062805.1, on the reverse strand, counting down.
GAAGATAGAGACATATTGCAGCAGGTGGTTTTCACCCACATTGGGTTTCCACCTTACATCTGGTGTTCTTTGGTGTGACTATCTGTTTTTCTTGTTCATGCTCATTGTTTTATGGTACTGACATACAAGAATAACTCAAAGTATAAATAAGGAAGATTTATTAAAAAGAACTTGATAATACTGATTCACCCCCCCCCCCCTCTCAGTATTATTTCCAACATTCTTCTGGTTCATAGAACAGCAACATTCCTTACATGGGAAGCACTGAGATTCCTTACGAGAGTGTGGGGGCAAGTCTCTTCAAATACTCTGCTTTAATGGGTACCTTTTCTCTCCCACTTGTGAATGTTCATTCGGTTAATATGATCTTAGACTCTATGGATCCTTGGGTTATCCCTACCATTAATCAAATTGACTCATTTGGAAATGTTATGCCTTTACGTCCATTGGATATAAATTATCAAGATGTTTTCTTAGCTTCAATGGCCGCTTCAAAAATTCATACTGTCTTCAGTATGAACTTGGACACTTACATGCCATCTCCTTGGCTGGGTTCTTGGGATTCTCCGGATTCTTTGAATGAGACATTCCCCACTGATGATAGTATCGTTTAGGTCATGTCTCTAGATGAAATTCCATGGAATGGTCTACCTCATCGTTCTTATTTTCTTCCTAGCCTCGATAAAATGTCTTCCTGTCTTGAAGCATCTGTTTCTCATTATCCTACACCTCCACTTCAGACACCTGTCCTGGTGCATGAATTCTTGCCAACGAGTAATATGGGGAACATCACTGCAACCCAGCCATTGACATTTCAGTTCACCCTGAAGTTGTCAAGATCTTTCAACTGCGGGCACCTTTTCCTCATCATGAGTTGAATTTTTTCTTGCCTCTTTTTACTATATGTTTTCACTGAGTCTCTACCATTTTCCCATTATTGCAATGGGGTTTTCATCTTATCACTCGTAACCCTCACTCACCCAGGGGGCATGGGGGCATAGCCTTTTATGAGTTTTACTCTATTGTTTTGATGATTCGATGCTTACATGTCATGTCAATGGTGACACTTCGGTTTTATTCTTTGTTGATTGATTAGCTGAGTCTGAAAATGGACTTCGTCAAGCAGTATTATGCGTGAAATTTGTGTAATAACTTTTTTACGTTAGTGTGTTAATTCATTAGTGTGCGTTTTGATTTTTGGTGTGTTTGTTTGCTTTGCATACATGTTTTTCTGCTTACCATGTGTTCCACTTAGTTTGCAGATGTCATCAAGCCATTGCGTTGGTTTTGCTGATGGTGCTTGTCGTAGCACACAGAACCTCTCTTCCGCAGCATGGGTACTCTATGTCTCTAATGGCAAGCTGATTAAATTACAAGGTATCTACCTTGGTCAAACAACCAATAATATTGCTGAATATAGTGTAGTTATTGAACTCTTGTCAGAAGTAGTTGTTCTTGGCATTAGGGATTTAGTTGTCACGTTAGATTTGTAGCTCGTTGTGTTACAATTAAATAATCATTACTCAGTAAGAAATCCACAAATATTGCATATGTATCTACGTGTTAGATTGTTGGAAAGAAATTTTGATTACATTACATATCAACATATTCCACGTAATTTAAATACATTAACAGATGCATTAGAAAATTTTGTTCTTGATAGGCATTTGCATCATTTATAAAACTGAATCATGTTATGAAAACATAAGTAGGAACAAAACATGCATATATATATATATATATATATAGATATATATATATATATATATATATATATATATATATATATCGCGTCTGTCAAATCAAAATGTCAAAAAATAGAGTGTTCTGAGATGCTTGGCTTTCAAAGCCTACAAATCTGTGAAAGACCTAGATAAACTATCAAATTGCATGGTGCTCATGATAGCACAAGACCAACCTGATCACTTGGCCTAGCATCCGAAGTAGTCTCACAGAGACTCCCACAATGTGTCTCTGCCAATGCAGTGGAACATCATCGATAGTGGCATAATCTAGAACTCCTCGAGTTATTGCCTCCAAATTGTGCTCCATCTCAACTAAGGGGTCAGCCCCTTCTTTGTAGTTCGCACCCACTATTGGATGAGAATCTCATCGTTCTATTGGCGACATGCCTGGTGGTCTCTCTGGTCCCACATCTGCACATTTATCATAAGTTGAGTCTCAATTTACACTTTTACAAAAAATCATAAAACTTGAAAAAATCCAAAAAACAAGTTTTTACCTGCATCAGTCCATTGTTCGCCTGCTGACAAAGGTAGATATGGATCCCACCTAAAAACTATGCTAGCATAAGTGCATTCATCTACCACAAGTATTTGGCTTTCTAGCCAAGAGAAAAATTGAGGTGGATAATGCATATGTTGACCCGTGCCTCCTCGAGGCATGAGCTGGCTCCATCTCATGAGTCTCGGATCTCAGGGGGAAGGATCTGGTACCTCTTCCCACTGATACCGTAATAGGGGCACTCGCTCCAAAAATGAGGTCACCAGTATGGAACTGAACCCAAATTGCTTCAAGTGTCCATGCTTCCCCTTGGTCAATTGATGTTTCATGTTTGCCAAAAGGCCTCCACACCAGTTGAAGATGGTGGGGGTCAAGCATGCGATAACATATTGGAACTGGGATTTTGAAGCCTCATGCAAGGCTTGCATGCTGGATACACATGCCATAGTGAACAAAATCATTCTCGAAATGAGGTTGTTGGTGATTGTCGCAATCTTCACCTTACCTCCATTGGTTATTTTGGCACCAAGACAATACCTCTGGACTAAACCCCTTGTACTCTCACCTCCTTGGCGAGATCCAAAGAGTTGAACTGCTTCCTCTCGTCAGTACAATCCCATGATGAAGTAGATATCCATCTCCTCCAGTTCTTCTTCCTGGCCTTTTATGATGAAGATCTCTCAATCTACATCCCAGAGACTGATTAGATAGGGCAGCGACTCTATCTTAGACCTCAACCCTATGGTCCTAAAAAATTTTAGCAACCCTCAATTCCTCAAAGCATTTATGCATTCCGGATCTTGAGCTTCTTGAAATTCTTTGGCCTCATGGCCTCTTTCTTTCCACTCCAAGACCATATTCTCCTGCAAAACAACATTTAAACACTTATTAATGCCTTTTCCATGGATCAAAATCATCATTTTTTTTCTTAAAAAAGAGTTTTATTTCTTTAAAATCCGCCCTCGGTGCCATCGTCTATTTTTAAAAATAGTGTGATGGCATCGTGCGAGCCTTTAGCCTTGAGTGTGATCATCTTGGGTCTGATGACCATACCCGCGATGGTCATCGGTGCCCTAAATTTTTAAATATCCTTCTTTCTAGCATAAAAATCACCATTTAAAGTGCATAAAAAGATAATAAAATGCAAGAGTAGTGATGAGGCTCTTACCTGTTGCAGATGGTTCATTAAACGATACCCTGGATCTCCCACACCAACCACTGGAAAATCAAGAAAATTAGGGCACAAAAGGACTTTCAGAGCTCAGATTGGTAAAATAGTAAAAAATGAAATTACTTTTACCTATTTATAAGTTTTTAAGTCATTTTGTCAATATTTTTCATAATATTTTAATATTTTCTCTTGATATCAGTGATGTGTGTGTTTCTTGTGTAGTTACAGGTGCCTTCAATGTGAACAGTGATCATTATTGACCGATTCTAGGAGTTTTATTTTATCTCTTTTTCGGACTCATTAAACAAACGAAAAAGGAACCCCCCTGGAGTCATCTTTTAGCTCTTTTTTGACTCTCGAAAACTAAAAATATTTTCGAGTACTTATCATTTTGAACTCATTAAAGTAAATGAATCAACATCACCTTAGTATATGTTTACCCCTTTTTCAGGCTGAGATTGACTATTTACGAAAACAGTACACCTTGGTCAACATGGTCAAGAGGTTACCTCGGATATTGTTTTCTACCTTTTCGGGTTCAAGGGACAAATTACGAAAAGTGACATGTTGGAGTTTTCTTTTCCGTTTCTTTTTCAAACTCTCTAAATGTGAAAAAAGATACTGAGTTATTCTTGTGTCGAGCTTGTTAAACTTTACGACGAAAGATTCGTCACCATGATGAGACTAAGCTTATCCTTCCTAGGGCTCGTAAAACTTACTAGGATGGATTCATTCAAAGAATGAACTTACATGACAAGCATATTTTATCCCCTTCAAGCTTGTGATAAAAATAATTGGGGTACTCACTAGAAATAGTGGGGAAAAATGAAGATGAGACATCCTTTGTATAAGCAGCATGTCGCTCTTGAATATGACACTCTTCTACTCTCGTGTCCGATTTGGGATATCCTCACTGAGTCACTTGTCCTCCTGGGTTTGGGTGATCCATTTTTCCTCTCATTTGACTATTCCACACTATCATCATGACCTTTAGTCCTATGCTGAGTCAAATACTACCACACTCTAGAGTCGTGACACCAATATGTTCAAGAGAAGTCCAATCTGCAGTTATTTACCTATACATTGTTTGAGTCATTTCTACAGTCCTGAATATTATTCCACTTTATTCCTTGTTTCGTGTCAATGATGGGGGATTCATCATTACCCTCCTTCGATGGGTCACTTCCTGTCAACTTCACCTCATTATCCAAGAATATGACTTAGGAACTCCCTTTCAGTACCTTAGAGTTGGAATGCCCTAATGGTCAGTTCTTCGCATCCGACGATAGGTCTTCATTATTGTCTTTCAATCAGGTTATTCCATGAGTGTCTAACCTCAGCTTCATTATCACATTCATGGATTGTACTGTTGTACCATGAGAACCATTTTCATTATTGGTGGTTTCTCTCATACCTATTAACTGTCCACATCATTGGCCGGTAATCAGGTGGTTTTCTAGCATGTTTAACTTCAACATGTTTATTTGCATGTTAGGATTCATACATTGATTGGATCAAGATGGAGGGAAAGACCCTGAGTCTTGTCTATTATGGCTCAAGCTGCATGGACTTATATGTCATTCATGATTGTACACATGTTTCTACTATACAGATGGTTGTGACCATACCATGAGACTTTATATCTATGATGATCCTTGTTATCTAGATGGTTGCGCCCATACCATGGATCTTTTCATATAGTCTTCATCATTCGAATGGTTGTTTCCATGTCATGGATTCATGTCTTGATCTTAGATATGTATATGTATATGCACCCTTTATTTGCAGGTCTCCTGACAGTGCGTGTCATCGTCCTTTCCAAAATCTCATAAAGCATCTCAGCCATCACTCCTCGTTGTGCCTTCATGCTTTAGGGGTCATCTGTTACATAGTAATTTGTCACGCCTCCTGCACTTCCCTCTGACATACCCTAAAGTGCCTGAAACATGATTATTATATAGTATACTCATCCATGTATACAGCTCAGATCCCTCCTTTAACTTTGCTTGGAAAATCTCTAGAGCTTTCTCTGAAGAAATAGCTCTTAAAACACTAAAATGAAGATCATCGCCCTTATGAAGCTCAAAACCATGATGATCTCCTATTGCATCGTGTTAGGCTAGTGATGGCATCACTTTGTTCCCTTGCATGCCCACGATGGTCTCAAAATGGAATTTTTCCTAAGGAGGATGAGAAGCTTCATGATCTAGAAGCTGACAGAGCGGCGAGATGGAGGTGGTTTCGCATAGATGAGGTTGAATCCTCCTAATTTGACCTCTTGGTCTCATCCCTATGAGCTACCTCCTTGAGATGTTGGCATAATCCTATCTTTGGAGGAGTCATAACTCCCTCTCCCAGCCTATAAATTCCTCCTCTCCCATTCCCAAATGGTTTTTCTATGTCCATTTGCACCCCTATGTTGAGCTTGTTCTTAGAGGCCATTCGTTAGACTTGGAGAAGGAGTGTTTGGAGATTTTCTTGGCTTGGATTTGGATTACCACTCAAGGAGAGCCTTTCAACATCAAGGCTATGGTTGTAAGCTTCCCTTTATTCTTTAAATAATATACAATTGTTGGTTCATCTTCCCAAAATATATATGTTCATGTATGTATTATCTTGGCATTCCTTGATTAGTTAAGTAGGTTATTATTGGATTTTCTATTGGTTTTTGGCATGCTTTGTTGTATCTTGATCACTTGTGTAGGTACATAAGCACTGAAAGAAGTAGGAACAAGTCTGTGACATAAGTTGTTTGAGGATCTCAACAAAGGAAATTGGAATAGCATTAGAGCGAGGTAGGTCATCTCTCTCATTCTACTTTTAAATTATAATATAGGAAGATGTCTAGTTGATTTTCACTTCAGTTGCTAGACCCACTCATTGGGCTAGAGCGATTGCCTTTGTCTGCAGAGAGGATTAACCTTGTCAACAGAAGGAAGGTGAAAGGACTCAACATGAGCTCCTGGGGTGAGCCCAAGTGCTTGCGAACATCAAGTAAAAATCCAAGGGAGGCTCCAAAATTGGATGCAGGCCAAAATTTTGGAGGGTGTTGCAATCACTACAACACTTGGCGACACAGTGGTTGAACTCCAGATTCTTTGTTTTTGTTCATTGACAGCATAGGGCCTTGGTCTTTCAAGGAGTACTGAATCATTGTGTGGGTTACTTCGGCTTTCCCACTTACCCCATGGAGAAATATGGTTAACCTTTCGCCAACTCAGTCAAACACAACAAAATGTTTCAGCGTGATCACAGTGTTTCGAAATCAGGAAGGGTAGTTTGGTTCACAAGTTAAAAAAATTCAGAGTATAATTTTTTATCTTTGGTGTTTCTCCGCTGCTAGCAAGCCTGGATAGTACCCCGGCAAAGTCATGTAGGAACACACACATTACTCCAATGCCAGCGAGCTTGGTCAGTACCCTGGTGGAGTTTCATGCTTCACCTCTCTGCGCAGGAAGCCTTTCTCTTCTTTCACCTTTGTATTTTTTAAAGAGGACTGTGCATAGGTACTTATTTATTTTTTGGGGCGGAAGAGGGATCCCGACTTATTGATAGCAGAAGAATTTGTTCCTTCAGAGAAGCATGTAAAACCTCTGACATAGGTTTGCTCGTTTAGATTTTCCCCTTCTCTGTTTCTACTAGTTAGATGAGCTTAAACACACAGTGCAGAAGGTTGAGTACAGGCATGGAGTTTCCCAGTGTGGTCACAGGTTCATGGTTGGACCCAAGCTTCCCTTGTAGACAGCTCGTATTTTTCGTCTAGACTTCATCAGCCAAAGGTTATAACCAAGCACAAGGAAGATGGACACAGGACTGGACAAGTGCTACAGTGTCACAACACTCTTTGGATCTCAGCCACATACTCATTCAAAACCCAGAACTCAATAGAGGGAAACACTTATTTACAAAACTAAAAATAGCATGATACTAGGCAAACAGAACAAAACGAAACAAAAGTAGTAAGCGAAAATGAAAACGCAAAAACAATAAGCAGTAGATAGACTTATGTACATGGCACGGGGCATGGCCCGCCCTACTGAAAATAATGTTTGAGATCTTGGTCGTTGACAGGAAGATTGGAAATCCTCCCGTCAAGTGATTGCAGATGGTGAGTGTAAGGGCCAAGCTTCTCGTGGACTGTGTACGGACCAATCCACAGGGACTGAAACTTCGTATGCTTGCCTTTATCTTCATAGGGTTTATCCCATTTCAATTCTAAGTCACCAACATCGAAGTTAGCTTTCCTCGCAGAATTCTTGTCGAACCATCTCTTGATATGGTTCTGGTGGAGTGTAAACTTTTCTTTTCCTTTCATCCTTTCTTCCTGTAGCTTGTGAAGTGTATCCATCCTACGGTGAACTAGCAAACAAGGCTTGCCTTGGGATTATTGAGACAACTGAAGCGCAGGCAAGTAGATGTTGGGTAGTAGGATGGCTCCTTTACCATAGACTAGGAATTATTGTGAGGTATTCAGAGAGGGCTTGGGTGTTACGTGGTCATCCCTTAAAGAATTCATCAAGGTAGAGTGCCATTTATGCTGCTCAGAGTAAACGACCTTTTTAATTATTTGGATAAGGTTTTTGTTTGTGGATTCTGCGAGATCATTTCCCTGTGGGTAGTAGTTAGATGAATGTTTCAACACAATAGCATTTTTCAATGTAAAATCATAAAGATTTAAAGATGAAAAGTACGTTGCATTTTCAAACACAAGTGATACCGGGACGCCAAAGCGTGAGATGATGTTCTACTGGAGGAAGCTGATGACTTCCTAGTCATTCACTTTCTTGAGTGGAACTGCTTCTATCCACCGTGTGTAGTAATCAATTGTTGTCAGAATGTAGTGGTGTTGTTTCGACGAATGTGGGTAAATTTCCTCGATGATGTCCAGGCCTCATTGTTGGAACAGTTTAGTCACTACAATTGGGTGCAATGGTGCTGCTGACCTTCTTGTTATGTCGTTGCATCACTGACAGACTGGGCACTTACGGGCATAAGCATGTGCATCCTTGAATAATGTGGTCAAGTAGAAATTGGCTCGCATAAATTTTTGTGTTGTGGTATTTCCTGCAAAGTGACCCCCAGCTGGTCCATCATGCAGTTATTGAAAAATATTCTCTGATTCATGTGCCTCCAGGCACCTGAGAAATATTTTGTTACTGTGCTTTCTATAAAGCACTATGTGCATCAACTGATAGGATAAAGCTTAAGGTGCAATGCCCTCTTCTATCTTATGGAGAAGTGAAATGGTATGGTGTCGTGCTCAAGGTACTACTGCATATCTTTGTACCAAGAGTTTTCATTTACAGTGGATGGTGCTCGCACTACATTATACATTTCAATTTCTAGCTCCCATTCAGCGAGATTTGCCTCCTCCTCCTATGTGTGTATTGCCTCAGCTGCTTGTCTACAAATACCATGACCCTTGATAGTGTGAACTGGCTTGACGTCAAGATCATACTCTTGCAAGCCTGCCATCCAGTTCGCACGTCGTTCACCCAACTCTAGTTGTACAAGCCGTGAGCGGATTGTTGGGTGAGGCACATACACTATGCAATGGTTCTTCAACAAGTAGGGTCTGAAGTGTTTCACCACCTTGTATACTGCATATTTTTGTTTTTCAACGACGGGGTAGTTGAGTTTGAGTCCCTGCATTCTTTCACTCATGAAGGAGATGGGACGTTCATCATTCATTCCATCCTTCTGAGTGAGTACTCTAGCGAGTGAGTTGTTGGAGGCAAAGGCATATAGCAAGAATTCTTTGTTGAAATCTTGGCTGTAGAGTGCAGGCACTTCTACAATAGCCTTCCTAATATGGGTGAATGCATACTTTTCCCTCTTTCCCCATCTATAGAATGCATCCTTCTTGATCATGTCTTGCATTGGTTTTACTATTTGCGCATAGTCTGAGATGAACTTCCAGAGGAAGTTTATCTTTCCCAAGAAGGACTGCATTGCTTTCTTGTTGGCTAGGTGAGAGATCTATGTAATAGTCTAGACCTAGTCTGAATCAATCTTGATCCCACTTTTGGCAACGATGTCTCTAAGGAGGTTCCCCTCAGACACTGCAAATATGCTCTTTTTAGTATTCAAGCAAATCCCATATTTCCGGAATCACTCAAATTTTTCTTCAAATGGCATATGTGGTCTTCCCATTTTCTTGAAAACACAGTCACATCATCGAGGTACACCACTATGCTTTGTCTGATGAGTCTGTGGAAGGTGATCTCCATAGCGCATTAAAAGGTCGCACCTGCATTCACAAGCCCAAATGGAATTCGTCTATATGCGAACATACCCCACTTGGTACGGAATGTAGTTTTGAGTATATTAGGTTCCCCTACCAGGACCTAATTATATCCTTAAAACCCGTCAAGTAAAGAAAACATTTGTGCTCTAGATAATGTTTTCAAAATGTGCTCTATAGACGGCACAAGGTAGTTGTCTTTGTCCGAGGTGCGGTTCAAGTTCCGGATATCAACACACAAGTGGATTTCCCCGGACTTCTTACGTACAGGAACAAGGTTTGAAACCCATGGAGAATGACGAAATCTGTATATGATTTGAGCATCCAACAGCTTTGTGAGCTCATTCTATATGAGGGGTTCAAGTGACGATTTTACTTTCCTCGGCTTCTGCTAATATGGCTTGACCCCTAATTTGATTGGAATGATGTGTTAGATTATTTGCATGTCGTAAGTTTTCAAGTCATCATATGTCCATGCAAACACATCCCAGTATTGTTTGAACAAGAGGACAAAGTCTTTCTGCTCCTGTTGTGTGCAACACGTACTGAGGTTGACGAACTTCGAATCTTGTTATGTTCCCAAGTTAATCAGTTTGTGCATCATGGTAGAGTTGTGGGTTTTGTTGTTCCTTAGCCCTTGAAAGTGTTCTTGCAAGTGATAGAGCTTTTCCAAAGATACCACACCCTTGGGGATGAGGTGGCCATTCTTGATATCTGCCCCAGCTTGTGAAGATTGGTCGTGCTCATATTTGTCTATCGCTGCATCCTTGAAGATATCAGTGTTGGCCATGAAATGCAGTATCTGTTGATCATCATCAAACACACGTAAATTATTTATGTTATACGGGATAGACGGTCTATACAAAATTTGAACAGTAAATCTATCCCTAAGTAGTGTGTTAGGCCCCTATACTACTAGTGTAACCCCTTATTATTATTAGTACAACCAACTTATTATATTGATGTACCCATGTAGTGCCCAAATTGTTACTATTATGCCCCATAGAAGCCCACTATTGTTATTATTGTGCCCTTACATTATTATTGTTATGTCAGCTCTGATTATGTTATGACCCCTTAGACTCCTATATATAGAAAGGAGGTCTTTTCATTTGTATCATCCAAGAATTTTTCATTTATGTAATGTAAAGGAGGTTTCCCCCTTGAAGAGGCTGAATTCTAAGGCGTTGATCTATCTTTTCTATCTTTTTGTGAGCTGGTTTCATAACATTTGGGATCAGAGCTTTGGATTCTAGGGTTTCGCTGCTCCAAATAGGTCATCGTGGCATTTTCGCTATAACTTTTTTTCTGCGACGTTTCAGAAGCTAAAAAAAAAAAAACCCATTTGAGAAGAAATCGTGTTGAATCTTGGGTCCGAATTTTAGAGCTTTTTTCCCTATATTTGCGGAGATATGATCTGAGGAAGTTGGTCTTTTTGCAAACTCCTGAATTACATTCCAAACAGGTGACCTGGGGAAAATCGTCATAACTTTCTTTCTGAGCATTGGATTGAAATTTCGTAAAAGAGTATAGAAAGAGGACGGACTTTAGTTTCTTGTATATATTTTTTAGAGCCAAAAGTCGAAACAGTGACTCGTGGCACGTCGTACAAGTTCGCTCTACTGAACTAGTCTATAATCAGGTCACTGTGGGAGATTGTGCATAACTCTTTCTTGGAGAATCCAATTTGGATCAGACTAGTGGCATTGAAAAGAGGGCACAGAGGGCTACTACAGGTCACAATTTTGGAACTTAAAGATCCGAAAGTACAGAGTTATAGTCGTTTCAAGATCGAGCTCCTAAAATCAAGAAAAAGCAAGATGAGGAAGTTTGATGGCAAGGATCCGGTAAATTGGATACTTCAGATGGAACAATATTTTGATCTACATGGTGTACCACTATTACAAAAGGTATGTATTGCATCTTCATATTTAGAACCGGATCAATTTTTATTGTATGAAGGGCTTTGTTTTCGTAAAAAACTTGTTACGTGGTCAATTTTCACGGAGGAAATGATAGCACATTATGAGGTTACAAAGAGAAACACCTTCTTTAGAGCAACACCACAACAATTGGAAAGAGTAAAAGGGCTTTGTGACATAGTGGAAAGAAAAATTATGGAAACCAAGAAGCATACCCCTCACAACTATAAAGATGGAAGTGTTGTTTCTCCTAGCCTTCCACAACCTACAAGGGTTACACCACAACAATTGGAAGAAAAAAGAGAAAAATGGCTTTGTTACAATTGTGATAGCAAATGCACTAAAGGTCATAAGTGTGCTGAGAAGAAATTATTTTACATAGAATATGAAGAGGAGGAAGAAAAGGATCAAGAAACATCAAAAGAAGAAGATATACGCTAGGACCCCACCCCAGAGAAAGAAGAAATGAATCATACCATATCTTGTAAAGCATTGGCAAGAATTACCACTCCTCAAACTCTCAAGATAGAAGGCCATATCAAGAAGAAAAAGTTGCAAGAAGTGAAAGATCACATCGAGAAAGAAGAAATGAATCCAACCATATCTTGTAATTCATTGGTCGAAATTACCACTCCTCAAACTATCAAGATAGAAGGACATATCAAGAAGAAAAATGTTCAAGAAGTGAAATATCACATCGAGCATCAAGAAATGAATCTGACGGTATCTTGTAAAGGATTGGAAGAAATTACCACTCCTCAAACTCTAGAGATAGAAGGACATATCAAGAAGAAAAGGGTTCAAGCAGTGAAAGATCACATCGAGCATCAACAACAAGTTCTCCAAATTTTAAAGGATAATGCCACTTCGGTGAAAAATCAAACGAAACAACAGGTAGATCAACATCGTAGTGAAAAATATTTTGATTTGGTGATTTGGTATTTTTACTACTACATCTCAAGCAAGCTATTTATGAGAAGGAAATGTTGACAATACTACATGCACTTAAAAAATGGCGACCTTCCCGAATGGGAAGACTCTTCAAGGATGAGGATGTGGAAGCATTGTTTTGTGTTATTTCTATTATCCAACCAGATTGGATAAACGAAGCAAGGGATGAATGGAAGAAGGACGAATAAGTATGGCCACTTATTCAAAAGTTGCAAAAGATCCCAATTCAAACAATATTGCCAAAAATTGAAGAGGAAGGAAAAATCATATTGGAACCTGGAGCAATCACAGAAACAAGAACCCGACAGCTACGAAATCGATCAATTTCAAAGTATCTCATCAAGTGGAAGAAATTACCCACTAAAGATTCCACATGGGAGGACAAGAATTTTATACAGAAGCATCAAGAACTACTCAAGCGTTGAGGACAATGCTTTTTGAAGGAGAGGGGCATGTTAGGCCCCTATACTACTAGTGTAACCCCTTATTGTTATTAGTACAACCCACTTATTATATTGATGTACCCATGTAGTGCCCATATTGTTACTATTGTGCCCCATAGAAGCCCACTATTGTTATTATTGTGCCCTTACATTATTATTGTTATGATGGCTCTGATTATGTTATGACCCCTTAAACTCCTATTTATAGAAAGGAGGTCTTTTCATTTGTATCATCCAAGAATTGTTCATTTATGTAATGTAAAGGAGGTTGCCCCCTCGAAGAGGCTAAATTCTAAGGCGTTGATCTATCTTTTCTATCTTTTTGTGAGCTGGTTTCATAACACAGTGACATTCTAGAAGTTGTGTTTTCCAGAGCATTGGCAGCTGCATTACGCATTCTTGGTACATCAGTGATATTAAATGCTTGGAAGTTAGAGATCAGTCGCCATACCTCTTGTTCATAACTTTTTAGATGAGGTGATAAACAGTTAATGGTGTTACGTACCTACCGTGCCACTATTTTTGAATCACCTACCACTTTGAGCACATCCACATTGAGGGTAATGGATTTCTACAAACCTAACACGAGTGCTTCGTATTCACCAATGTTGTTTGTGCAATCGAACTCAAAGCGGCTTGAAATCAAGACACACCCGACTCCAAAGCCATCCTGTGTCTTTGATCCGTCGAAGAACATGGTCCACAACTCATTTGTACACTGATCGTTCGACACACTTGCACTACTGCTAATGCTACTACTACTGCTACTAATGTTACATTGCACTGTACAGGTTTCATTTCCATCAATTAAGTAAGGAAGGAGACCCAACTGCATTTTTGGTGGGGTTGGAGCTGGTCATGAGGGATAACACCCCAGCGTTGTTTGCAAGAGGCAGTTGTCGAACATGAGATCTGCGAAGGCCAACGGTTCATTCTCTCCATTGATGGGAGTGACATTGTGCCTCATGTATCTCTCATATAACACTTGGATTTGATTGCTTTTTCCCTTGTACGAAAGCCACGTTTCCTACCATTTTGTAGCAAAGTATCCATTCAACTTGTTGGACCAATCTCTACTGAGTAGTAATCCATACGCTTCAGTATGTGCACAACAATAATGTTTATGCACTGGTGAACTCAATCGTCATGAGATAGTTGGATGATCACATCCCAAATTTCACCAATGGCTGGTACGAATGTCCGATCGAGTTGGATGATTTGCGTGGATGTCTTGCTCCATTGCGCATTGATATTTTTGGAAATGGAGAGTAGCATGACGTTGGTTGTCGCACCAGAATCAACCAAACAGTTGTGTATATTACAGTTAAATATTTCGAATGAAATAAGGAATGGAGGGAAAACAGAGTTTTCTTCTTCCATCCAAAGTGTGTTTAGCACAGTTGAAAGTGATTTGGGAGGTGTGCTTTCTCCCTTGTTGGTAGAGGTTGCGCTGCCCATTGATGTCTGCCCCAGTGCGTGCAGCAAGATGTCACGATGACTCTGGATCTTAGCCAACTCAAACAAACTGATATTTGCATGATTTTTCTTCATGTCTTCCATAATGTTGTAATCCAGAGTGGGTAAACGCACCGAGATGTCTAGGGTAAGACTGGTGTTCGTGTTGTCCGGTGGAGTGTTCTGTAGTTTGCTGCTCATGGACGTACTCTTGTCAATCATTGTTTTCCCATGCTTTCTTTGTGTTTTCTGATTTTGGACGACTAGTGGATCAACCTTCCTCAGCAGTTAAAGATTTTGTTTCATTCCCCAAGTGTAGGGGGATCCCCCTTACTTCTGAGACTGTAATGATCATTTTTCTTTCGAGGCTACTTCTCAGTGTTTGAATTATGCACTGCTTGTGAGCACTGATACATGTTCACCACTTTCCCAGTGCTTGATGCCTCATCAGGTGCAACATCTTCGTCACCATCCATGTCTCCCAGCTATCCCTATGCACTTCTTGCTATTTCTAGTGCGTGGTTTCATACTGAGCCTACAACTCACTTCCAGTCCGAACAAGACCCATCCAAGATATCATCTTCATGAAACGAACAAAATTCACTGTTTGTGCACTATTCGAGCTAGAACACTAAGCCCTGTGTAGTTTTAGTCGGGAAGCGATTGTTGCCTGATGACATGCCTCCTTGTCTTTGTCTGGTTGGTCGGCTACTCACAGATGTGTCAATTATTCATTTTTTGAAATCGAACACTTTTGTTGTCAGGTTTTTTACTAGACGAGTAAGGGTTTCAATATCACTTGTTTCCTTTTCCTTACCCTTTCTCAACGTAGCCTGGGGCTTCCTGCTCGCATCTCTAGAGTCCTTCGTTGGTTCATCATCCTTGATGACTCCAATTGTGCACAGGTCCTTTTCAATATTGATTTCTTCTTTGTAGTTTTCTAACAGTGTTGGTTTCGTAGCTCATTTGATGAACAGTGCAATGTTGGTTGGCAGTGCATACATGTAGTAATCGATAGTGATGGAGTCATGAGGTTTCGTGTTCGCTGCAAACTTATTCAATATACACAGAAACCTCTAATTGAAATCTTTTACCTTTTCTTTCCCCCTCATCTTTAGGCTTCACAATTCTTTGAGTAACATGGCTGGGGTCTTATCATCAACAAAATTTTCCATAAACATATGTTTGAACGTACCCCAGTTATGGAGGGAGTTGACAGGAAGCTTTTGATACCATGTTGTTTCATGACCATCCAAGGTATGTTGGAATATTCTACATGCAACGTCATCGTATCGTACCTCAAGTGTCTGTAGTCGTTGGTAGAAATTGTCCAAGTGATCTTCTGCCTTCACTGTACTGTCAGGGTCAAACTTTGTAATCATTCTCTTCGATCACTTGGGCATCTTGTGCAAAGCACCCGGGAGAGCCAATGGCCCCTGAGTCATCCATTCTAGATTTTGGTCAGCCATGTCTTCTTCTTCTTCGTCCTCCTCTTCTTCTTCAGAATTTGATGGTTCTGACTCTGAGTCTATTGGTTCATCTTGGCCTTAGCCTCCTCTGTTGCCTTACCCTCTGCCTCTTGTATTGGAGTCTGAGCCCAAGATCACAAGGGTGTTTTATTCTCCCTATTTCAAGACCGGAGGTTCCTTTCCATTCTCAACAGCTTCTTCCAAACCTTCAAGTGTGGCAAGAACTTATTCTTCCACCAATGATACAACAACCCCTGTGGGAGTGGTTTTTGGCTTTTTTGATGTGTATGGATGATGTTGAATTTCTGGGATCAGTCTGACTACTTTCGCAAACTGACGGGTGATGGGACAGATGGAGCAAAGGTGCAGATACGAAATTTCATGTTCACGTCTGGGCAGTGAGAAGTAACCAACTTTAGAGTCACGCGTAGGTGAGTGGGAGTGAGAGTTACTGCCTTGACCAAATGATTGATGAGTGGGCATGAGAGGACATTCAACCATAAACAAATGGTGGCCCTCCTTCTAGCGCGAGAAATGTTGATGGTGTTAGACCCACCAACATTCAAGGGATCTCCTCGGTATGAAGTCCCAACTATACCTCACACCATTTGGTGTAGGAGTCCCATCATGTATGATGGCCCAATTACCATTATCTTAAAAGTTTTCCTTAGCTCTTACTTGTCAACACATGATAGTGGTCTCATTTGTCTTCGAAGTTCGTGTGCCTGGTGAGTGCTAATGTTACTTGTGTCAAGGTTCTTTCACCACAGAGGGAGAGGGTGGAGGTGAGTCTCTAGTCGAAAGGGAAGAAGTCCCAACTCTGTCAGAGACACACAACATGTAGGAATTTACAGGGTAAGTTCCTCAGATAGAACACCAGAGGACACCCTGTTGAAAATAGCAACAAGAAATGATAAAAATAGAATCTAGAATATTCCAATTTTAATTTGTCCTTGAATTAAAATTGTGAATTAAATTCAAATTTATTCTCACCAGCTATTTGGAAATAATTAATTCATTATGGATTAATTAGTTGGAGAAATTCAATTTAGAAGTCTTTTTGAAGTCATGCAACATTTATCCCTTAAATTAAGGAGATTATCCCTTAATTAAGGAGATAAGATTGATTTATATTTGATTTGTAATTAGTTAACTCAGTTTACTGAGTTAAGTCCAGTTAAATTAGTTCCAAATTGTTTGAGGAACTAATTGTGAGTTATCAGTCAGTTGATGCATGCATGCACTCAACCAGTGTACTCCAAATAACTGAAGATTCCCTCATCAGTAACTCATGCATGTCTATTCTAAGAAAGACCCAGTTGAACTAAATGTCAAGGACAGTGTACTATCAGTTGCATGTTTTCTCTTATAAAGGAAACTCATGCATGCAGTAAAGGTAAGGTTCCTTGAGGATTGCGCAGTTCTGACAGGTTGTAGGATCTGTGTGAGTGATCAATCTTCCACTTGGTAACAGGAGGATCACCCAGGAGAAACAACGCAAGGAAATAGGAGCTTGGAGGGCAGAGGAGAAGGTTTATGAGAAATTTTGATTGCCTGTGAGCATCCAAGAGGATTGTATTGAGAGCTAACTAGCTATGAGAGCTAAGGCTTTGTATAATTCTGATGTATTTCTACCTTGTATGATAATACAGATAGTGGGTTTTTTAGCTGGGGCTTTCCCCCTGCGTATTTTGTGTTTCATGTGCATTGATTCTTCTTCTTCTGGTGATATGTGTTCAACTCGATCTTGCTCGATCTTTAAGCTTCCGCAAATTGATAGTAGAAGTAGGTTATAGTATTTTTCTTTGGTTATATTACATTATCGGGTTAATCTACAGTCAGATTTTCTACATGGTCTTAGAATGAGATTTGTAGAGAATTTGCAGAATTTATACATGGTATAAGAGCTATTTGATCTATAGAGAAATTTCTACATGGTATCAGAGCTGAGTTTATTGGAGCTGTGAACAGTATACAGAGAAGAGAATTCGAAGTTTGATGTTCGGGGTTGCAGGTGCAAATCGAATTCTTATCATACTTCAAGGTTTACCAATGGTGTTTTATGGCTTGAGACTTGAGTATTCCTTGGAAGGAAATTCGAATTACATAGCGTGGAAAGATCGCATGGAGGCTGTATTAAAATACAATGACTTGAAGGATTTCATTGATAAAGAAATCTCAAAGCTAGGTTCAACTAATGCACAAGAGTTGGCCGAGTGGAAGAAGTGTGTGGCGAGGGGGAGACGGATCATCCTTGAGGGAGTTTGAGACCATATTGTCTCGAGTCTCCATGGGAAGGATACTCCATATTCAATGTGGAAGACATTGAAGGACCTCTACCAGAATAGTAGCGACCAGAGGAAATTGGCACTCAAGTATAAGCTTCGAATAATCAAGATGGAGAATGGCAATACTTTTTCCACATATCTGAACAAGCTCACCACCTGTAGAGATGAGCTTGGAAGTGTGGGAATAACTACTACCAATGATGATATGGTGAGCCTCGCTCTCCTTGGCCTTCTAAAGAGCTGGAATAGCTACCAGGACTCTGTGAATGGAAGGGAGAAACTACCGAATTTGTAACGACTGTGGTCAGATCTCATGCAGGAGGAGATCAGGAGGAGCACATGAGATGGTTCTTCATCCAAGGATGATGATGAATAAAATTTGGCCTTAGCAAGTAAGGCAAGGAAATGGAAGGGGAAGGCGTCCCATTCAAAATTGAATTCTTCTCAAGAAGGGAAGAAGGGTGACAAGTCTAAAGTGAGATGCTTTAATTGTCATGAGATGGGACATTATGCGACTAATTTCCCATCGAAGAAGTCCAAGAAGGGATCCTCGGATGGATCGGAAGGTGAGGCATTAGCCTCTCAGTTCAAAATGGACTTTACCCTCATTGCATGCATGGTGTCATCGATGATGGGTTGTGGTTGGTATCTTGATAGTGGAGCCTCATTCCACATGACCAGCGATAAAAGTTTATTCAGTACCTTGGAGGAGAAAGACCTAAAGATGCACATAGAGATGGGTGAAAATGAAAGGTATAGTGTTTCAAGAGTGGGCACGGTTGCTTTTTAGAGGGAGCATGGACCTCCTATCACCCTAACCGATGTGAAGTATGTTCCTGGACTGAAGAAGAACTTGGTATCAGTCGCGATGTTAGATGACAAAGGCTACAATGTTGCCTTCAGTAAGGGAAAGGTTTTCCTTAGACACATCACCATGAGATAGGTGAAATAGATTGGTTCATGAGTCAAGAACCTGTATGCTCTTGAGATTCAAGATGCATGAAAAGCCTTGAGGAGCAAGGAAAATGTTGGAGACTTGGTGGTTGAGAGGGAGAGTAAATTGCCTCTCAATATGTAGTCCCAGAAGAAGTATCAGACAATTGTGGAGGAGCCATAATTGGAGAAGTGGGCAGAGGGATCACATCCAGCCATACCTCGAAGTGTGAGGTGGGGCGATGTGAAGTGATAGTCTCAAGAATGATGAAATATGGGTAGGATCCTTGAGGTACCCAGCCTCTTTTATGAGACCTTGCTACGGGAGGCCCAACAAGGAGTAGCAGGATTGGCTAAGTGGGTAGAGACAGCTGCGAATGGAGTGGCAGAGGGAGCTTCAGCATCAGACGGTGTTTCTAGCACAACACGGAGGTCAATTGGGAGATCAGTTACTTGCTTCTCAGTAACTGAGTTGCAATGCAACAATGGGTAGCACGATGCAACATGATGAGAGGAGGTGTAGTGTGGATGCAATGTTGGGTGAAAGGACCAGCAGCAACATGGATGCAGCGGGAGGAATCAATGGGATTGATGTAGTCAGAGATCAAAGTGCAAAGGCTAGAGTAGTCAGATAGTGAAGAGTGCAAAGAAGGATTGACAATAGTGCAGAAAGGCTGAGTCAGCAGAAGCACAAAGTTTTCAGTTGATAGAGGCAATAGCAGTCAGAGACTTTGATGACAGATGCATCATACTGATTTAGGTTGGATGTTTTTTTGTTTTTGAAATTGTTGTAGCAACAACACTAGAGAGAAGTGTTGCATGCAGAACATTCCAAAGGTTAAAGATTAGGATCGATTTGAATTCCTTTCTTGTTGAAAGGGAGTGTTGAAAATAGCAACAATAAATGATAAAAATAGAATCCAGAATATTCCAATTTTAATTTGTCCTTGAATTAAAATTGTGAGTTAAATTCGAATTTAGTCTCACCAACTACTTGGAAATAGTTAATTAATTCATTATGGATTAATTAGTTGGATAAATTTAAGTTAGAAGTCTTTCTAAAGTCATGTAATAGTTATCTCTTAAATTAAGGAGATTATCCCTTAATTAAGGAGATAAGATTGAGTTATGTTTGAGTTGTAATTAGTTAACTTAGTTTACTGAGTTAAGTCCAGTTAAATTAGTTCCAAACTATATGAGGAACTAATTGTGAGTTATCAGTCAGTTGATGCATGCATGCACTCAACCAGTGTGTTAGCGCTTGAAATTTCACCTCAGGCTGAAAAAGGTAAACTCCAAGGCAACATCAAACCACTTAGCCTCGTAGCTAGCCCTACGGGGCAGGAGAGGGCTCTCTCCGGTCTATCTCGGCAAAGAACTTCAACGGGCAGAGATAACCAATAAAGAACACTGAATTTAGGCTAGTAAACGGATAAAAAGGTTTGATTTGGGATTTTTAGGGTTTTGGTGGAAAACTGGGGAAAGGCAATTTTGGGTGCGGGGATTGGACACAGTTTTCGCAGGGGGTTCTTTGGGACAAGGTAGGAGACTGTATTGATGCCTTTGAAAGATTTGTATGGATGAGAATTACTGGTGAGGAGCTAAGGAGAGCAAGCAATCACCTTGAATTCTCCTTAAACAGCTGAAAACATTGATATTAAGCAAACTTAAAGGCAGAGCATAGCAACCATGAATTCTACCTTAACACTTCATTTGCCTAATTTGCAGAAGATAAAGTAAGAAGATGATTCACATAAAAAATTTACAAGTACAAAGAGAAACACACCATCAATACATGTAACCACAGGAATCCCAAAAAGGACTGCAAAACCCTGGTCTTCCTTTGCCAAAAATTGCAGAGATACAATGAGTAATACAATAGAAGCTTTCTCCCTCAAGAGTCCAACCATGAAAATGACCAAGAAAGTACATAATATAGGAAATCTAACATCTTTTCTTGCCTCTAGGGGTCGAGCTCACTATCCTTGGAGCTGTTTCAACCAATTCCAAACTGAGCACTAAAATCTAGGCAGTCAAAACAACTTGCCTCTATAAGCTAGGAAACCAATTCATTCATTAAATTTTTGCATATTTCATGAATGAATCTTCTAGAAGAGATAAATAAGTGTCAAAGTATCAGAAAATTACATTATTTACATCAAGGAGGATCAAAATCCACTCCAAAAATTCAAACCTAGTCAAAACTGCGTTTTGTTGAGCTGTAGGTGCATTTCTGTGAAAATAGCCTGATGCGTAGCGCCCTGAATCTCAACGCGTAGCGCGCCTTTGGGCTTGCGTTTGAGGCACTTCTCGGAGTCAAAATGAGGCAAAAGTGGGCTTGTTGGAAAGGTTGGGATGTCTACTTTCCAACCCAAGTCGAATTTCTGAATTTGGTGACCATTTGCCCCTTCAAAATTGCAATCTCCCAAGACTGCTTCCTGTGTGTCAAAAAAGTGGCAGAAAGTCATTTTTTGCATCTTTTTTGACCTTCTGGAGGCTCAAAACTTGGTGAAATTTCTTGGAAATTGCTGAGAAAATGTGTTTTTGCATGAAAAATCCAAAAATGCTAAGTTTTCATGAAAAGGAGTTGCCCATCTTCAGGGTAGCGCGCGGCGCGCTACGCGTTGGGGAAGAAAACCTATTTTTTGCCCAAGAAATTCACAAATGACCAAAAATGCTCAAAATTTTTTGAAATTTGTGCAAAAGGTAAGTCATTTAGCAGCATGCTCCTTCAAGGAAGCCTCAGCCAAGATGTGGAGGGGATCGGGCCTTTTTCTTCGTTTTAGTGCCTTGGCCAACCGTCCTTTGAGCACCTTCATTTTTGCCTTACATACGTGCATTCGAGCCCAATAATGGTTTTTCATGTTCCGGAGCATGTCCTTATCTTTGTTAGCCTTGGCCAGAAACCTCTCCAAATGAGCATTGACCCGGAGAAGCATAGCCTCTCGCTCAATGGGTACCAAATCAGCGGGTCTCTTACGAGCCAAGTTGCGGTCTTCATGGATCCTCCGCAACTCATCGAGAGTGTGCTCATCCTCTAATTGCTTGTTGCGCTGCTCTAAATATGTGATTTTCCATTGTGCCCTCTCTAATTTTTCTTGCAACAAGCGATTTTCAGCCTCCCGTTGCTGAATGATCTCCTTAAGCTCCGAGCTAGGAGAACAGGTGTCAAGATCAATGATGTCAATATCTGGATCACCTGACAATCCCTCCTCAATCATGGGTTGCTTTCCCCTCTCTGATACCTGTGCTGCTGTCGAAAACGACGCCCCTTCCACCTGGTGTGGAGATAACACTCGTGGTGCTGATGAAGAAGGCGAGACCCCTTCCACCTGATGTGGAGAAAATACTCACCGAGCTGATGCAAATAAGGCCCTGTGGCCTCTCTGATATGTGACCAATGGAGGGGAGCTGACATGTCTAGGCTCAGGGATGTCATACTGCTGTGAAGGTCCTCCCTCCTCATGAACAACCTCAGGGGGTGGTGGCGATGTGAAGAAATCTGGAGAGATGAAATCCTCCCATGGAATACCCTGCTGGGCCAACTGATGCATGACCACAATCTTGATCAAAGCATAATGGTAGATGCTCCTGTGTTGCTGTGCTGGGCTCTTTCTCTGCACCAAGGGCACCATCCTCTCAATATTCCGGCACATGAAGAAAGGAATGTTCATCATCCGTACCCGTGTGAAATGCATCAACAAGCGGATATGATACGAATACAAACCTGAAAATCTGCCCTCACAGGTGAAATAGCAAATGATGAGCCTCATCAAGGGCGCATACTCATCCCTCAAGAATCTGAAAGGAAACACACCAGTTAGGTGCCTCATATATACAAGTTTAATGTAGGGCTCATACTCGAATCTGTCCAACAGCTGGCGCTTATTCCACTCTTCTCCAACATTGGGTATCCCTGTTGCTTGAGCAACAATCTCGGGTGACAATGTAAAATCCACCCCTGCAAGATTCACATGCCCGTTGTGCAAGAAAATCCAAAACAAACAAGCGGACCAATTCTCTGTGGTGCTGAATTTGGGAAATTCTCTCGCAATATCCATAGCATGATTGATGACGGAAACATGTGACTGCAAGTGGACAAGCTTGCAAATAGGCCAAAGAGGTGGGCTCCTCTCTCACATGCTGACCACCCTTACCACCCCTGTGAGGCCTCCTTGGCACCTCAACCTCCGGTGTTGACTCACGGTCATCACTTTGCTCATAGTCTGTTTCGGTTTCTGACATGGTTTCAAGAGCAAAATGGCTGAAATGTACTGCTGCTTCTGCACAAATGACCTGCTGTTTTGACTGTTTGAATGCTGCTCCAAGGGGACAAAAAACACAAGGGAGATGTTAGGGAGGGGGACTTTTGAGGGGATTTAGGGAAAATATATAAAAAAGGGAATTTAGGGAAGGAATTATGACACATACATCATCACATAATCATAATTTGTAGGGGTTTGATAGGAGGTAGGATTTAGGGAGATTTTATTGAATTTTAGGGATAGGGGTAGGGTTTTAGGGCTTTTGATATTTTTGTTAGGGAAATTGTGTGAAAGTGACAAGGGAAGTGATAATGGGAATGTGGGGAAATGAGGGAGTGAAAAAGATGACCTTGGGCAGCGAACTCAAAACCCTAGCTTCACTTGCAATTTGAAATTTTTAAACATAATATATATGAATTTCATGCTTCACACTTGATGGCATTTGACACATTTTCCATGCTTATTTTTCTTTAGCAAGCAAAAAACATTGATGATTTGAGGCCTACCTGTAAAACTTAAGAGATTTTAGGTCGTTTTGAAGCTTGTTGGCAATGTGCTGTAGGTGAAACCCAATGCGTAGCGTGCGGGCCCTGACGCGTAGCGCGCGCCCAACGCGTAGCACCCGGCCAATTCTTCCACTGCAGAGTGTGCCCTGACGCGTAGCGCACAGGCTCTGTTTCTCAATTCGCCCAGTTTCACACTAAATCGCCTTTCACACTTGCTCTTGGAGTCTTGGAGGCAAATGAATGACAAAATGAAGAGAGAGGGGCTTTTATAAGCTTGATTTAAATTTATTTCCCCTCAAACTCACTTTATAATGTTTATAAAATGACACTTTTTGAAACTAATTGCTGCTAACTTGTGGTTTCCTTTTTGACATGAAATTGGTTGAAATGATGCTTTTTCTTGCAAATTTTTGCAGGGATAGATTCTGAAGAGTCTTGGCAAAGGAGACCAAGGCTGCATGCCAACTTCTGGAGAGTTTGAATTTTTTACACATTTTTACAAAAAATGAGAAAATGACCTTGCCTTCAAAAACAGGGTTTTTGAACTCAAGGTAAAAATTAGTTGTACAATATGAAATCATTTGAAGTGATGCTTTGTTGGACATCCCTCTGGCCTGCTGGGCATTTATTGACCTCAAAAGACATGACCTCAAAAGACAAAATTGGACTAAACCCTAGACCTAGGACCTTGATTTCAAGACAAGACCAATGACCTTGTAAGGAATTTATTGACTGAAACAAACTTGATCCAGCAATGACACAAGCCCCTCCATTAGGGTTATGGCATTCCTAATGGAATGCAATAAGATGACACTGATGAGACACCTACTTATGCAAATTCAAAGAGCTTTGATCGCTGATGGAGGGCTACTAGACCGACTCTAACATTGGCTCCAATGGGGATGGTAGCTCCTTGGAGGTGCCAAGAACCTTAGACCTCTGGGAGAGCAGACCAGTTCCTTTTCCATTGGGCAATGGAGTCAAAAACTCAAACTAAAATTCATGATTGAAAACTGGCACAAACTAACTTAACAACAAGACTAAAAATTGACTCACAAAGGACTCATGACTCAACTAAGAACTCACTCGATACTTAAACACAATCGACCAACTGAAAATGATGCTCAAAGTGGAGATTATTCATCACAACCTACTCTAACAGTTTCATTCATCACCTGATCAAGTGAAATGAAACAACCAATGCAACCAAGTAAGTATTTCGTTTGCTGTTCGAATTCTCCGCAAGTGCTCACTTATGAACAACAAGAGAGAACTACTGAAACGAAACTCCCATGACAACTTAGAAACAAATCCGTTGAATGATATGAATTCTCTCTCCACCTCCAAAAATGCTGCATAAGGATCTTGAAATTCAAGCACACTGAAACTTAGCTCATCCAATGGATTACTTCTCTTTTCCTCATACCATGTATGCAAACTTTGATCTAAGCCTTGTGATGAGACCTCTGCTGAAAATGAGAAAGAAACTGGCTACCGGATCAAATTCATATCAGCACATGTTTCAAGCTCACATGTAATCAATGGAGAAAGACTTTGACTGCAAACCTCATCCAAAACATCAGCTATTGGATCATGAAAAACTTGAAAGGACTGCTATAATGTATCCATTGAAAATGTATGACATCCTTCTAGCTGTTCATCTTTTTGTTGAGAGATTTTACGAATATTCTGCCTTATAAACTGAAATGCTTCGAAACAAAAGGGTATAGAATCTTCCTGCATCATCAAATCATGTATTTCGTCTTCCACAGCTTCATCTGTAATCTGCCCTTCAATTTCATTTGTTGGCTGCAAATCTGATGCTACAAGCTGCTCAAGAATTTTGTTATCTGTCTCATCCTCAACATTAACACTGAGAGATTTTTGATTTGTTATAGGCTGTTCATTTGAAGATTTACTATGCAATCTACCCTTAAAAAACTGAAATGATTCAAAAAAGAATGGTACAGAGTCACCTTGAATCATTAAATCATGTGTTTCCACTTCCAAGTCTTCAACTGCAACTTGACAATCAATGGCTTTCGGGGGTTGCAAATCTGAATATGAGAAGTCTTGAACAAAATTTTCATTGCTCTCAAGATGATTCAAATCAAGACTTGTTGACATTTGATTTCTGATTGCATGGTAGTTATCTCTGATGAACTGAAACGAATCAAAACAAAAAGGCAAAGATCCTTCACTTACTTCAAACTTTGCTGCACTTTCCTCATCATTGTCATAGCTCATATGAATCATTTGATCATTGCACTCGAGCTGCTGTAAGTGAACTTCTTCCTCCCACAAACTAGATGCTTGTTTGATTGCAAGATTAGCTTCTGTTTGGAGAACATAATCATCATCATACTGATCAAACTGAGGCAAATCATCAGTATAAAACATATCATCAAGCATGCAGGTCATATCAACAGTTCTTTCTTCGCCAAGGTGATCTACAAAACAATCATTATCAGATCTATGACAACTAGGATAAGAAACAAAATGTTTTGGATCAGCAACTTGTTCTTCTTCAATCAACGAGCCATGAGCTTGAACATCATAATCATTCCTTGCGTTGATCTTGTCCATCATCTTTTCCACTGCACTTACCAAAATGTCAAGCTTTACCTCTAGAGATGTTGATTTTTCCGGATCTATGTTTTTCATCTCTTCTTCCTTCAACCTTGCCCTTCGGATCAGCAGATGAGCCTCTACATTTACTGCACTGTTTTGCATCTCGTGAAGTGTTGCAATATCCCTTTCTCTCAGCTGAAACTCCATCTCCGGATCAAAGGCACCTGGATAGTGCAAGAGAGCCGATCTAGGAGTAGGTCTTATATCAACTGGCATCGAATAATAAACTTGATTAAATCTGGCATAAAATTGTTGTACTGTCTCCCCTGGTAGTCTTTTCAGCTGGTTGTACTCTTCTACAATCAAGAAAAGGTTCTGCCTGATCATCCACCTGCCGAGAAAAAATTTGATGAACTGCCGGAAATCTGAGATGCTCGCATCAGGCAGGGCTTTGAACCAACTCTTCACTTTGGCTTGCAAAGAAAAAGCAAAAAGCCTTATACTAACATCTTCGCTATCAACTTCAAAAAGGTCTAGAAAAGACTCAAAATTCTGCACATGTTGCTCAGCGTTGACATTCTTACTTTCACCATCAAACCTCGGCAAGTATAGATCATAGTTTTTGGGGAAAGCATGAAGAACAGAAGGTAAAACAAGAGGTTTATACCGATCTGGAATTTTACAAGGTGTAGGGGTATGTACAACAGGTATAGAATTAGTCTTGGTTGCTTGGGGCTCATCAATTTGAAGATGGTCATCACAAAATTTGGAAAAAGGATCTTGATCAAGCTCAAAGGTATGCAAATCTTTGGTATTCACAATCTTCAAAGGGAAAGAATCAACTGCAGGTCGAGGATCTCTTCTCAAATACAGTATACTTTGCAAAGCCTTCTTTACATTCTCAGGAAAAGAGAAGAAATAATTTAGAACAAAGAACAAAATGTCTTGGATGAAATTCCAACTTGAGTACCTGATCTGTCCATGTTGTCCTTTCATGTTTTTGCTGGTCGGGATCATCCTCCAGTGGAGTCTTTGGATCTGATCTCGAAAATGATTTAGAGTCGCTAGGTGAATGATTTCAGCCTTGCCAGTGTCTGATCATTGTCCACCATCAACAATCAGATCTGAACTTGATACATGTACTGGGGTAATTCACAAGTTAAATGTCACATTTACAAGCTAGACCGGAGATTGACTGAAGCAGCATTTATCTACTTTCGCTAATGCAAAGCAAAATCGTTTTGAAGGCTACCTGGCATAACTTCAGGCTCCGTATGTAGCTTATAAAACAAATGACATTAACCAGCAAACCATTTTTTCATCCCCAGTATGGTCTCCAGTATGTTAGCGCTTGAAATTTCACCTCAGGCTGAAAAAGGTAAACTCCAAGGCAACATCAAACCACTTAGCCTCGTAGCTAGCCCTACGGGGCAGGAGAGGGCTATCTCCGGTCTATCTCGGCAAAGAACTTCAACGGGAAGAGATAACCAATAAAGAACATTGATTTTAGGCTAGTAAACTGATAAAAAGGTTTGATTTGGGATTTTTAGGGTTTTGGTGGAAAATTGGGGAAAGGCAATTTTGGGTGCGGGGATTGGACACAGTTTTCGCAGGGGGTTCTTTGGGGCAAGGTAGGAGACTGTATTGATTCCTTTGAAAGATTTGGATGGATGAGAATGACTCGTGAGGAGCTAAGGAGAGCAAGCAATCACCTTGAATTCTCCTTAAACATCTGAAAACATTGATATTAAGCAAACTTAAAGGCAGAGCATAGCAACCATGAATTCTACCTTAACACTTCATTTGCCTAATTTGCAGAAGATAAAGTAAGAAGATGATTCACATAAAAAACTTACAAGTACAAATAGAAACACACCATCAATACATGTAACCACAGGAATCCCAAAAAGGACTGCAAAACCCTGGTCTTCCTTTGCCAAAAATTGCAGAGATACAATGAGTAATACAATAGAAGCTTTCTCCCTCAAGAGTCCAACCATGAAAATGACCAAGAAAGTACATAATATAGGCAATCTAACATCTTTCCTTGCCTCTAGGGGTCGAGCTCACTATCCTAGGAGCTGTTTCAACCAATTCCAAACTGAGCACTAAAATCTAGGCAGTCAAAACAACTTGCCTCTATAAGCTAGGAAACCAATTCATTCATTAAATTTTTGCCTATTTCATGAATGAATCTTCTAGAAGAGATAAATAAGTGTCAAAGTATCATAAAATTACATTATTTACATCAAGGAGGATCAAAATCCACTCCAAAAAGTAAAACCTAGTCAAAACTGCGTTTTGCTGAGCTGTAGATGCATTTCTGCGAAAATAGCCTGATGCGTAGCGCCCTGAATCTCAACGCATAGCGCGCCTTTGGGCTTGCTTTTGAGGCACTTATTGGAGTCCAAATGAGGCAAAAGTGGGCTTGTTGGAACAGTCTGGATGTCTACTTTCCAACCCAAGTGGAATTTTTAAATTTGGTGACCATTTGCCCCTTCAAAATTGCAATCTCCCAAGACTGCTTCCTGTGTGTCAAAAAAGTGGCAGAAAGTCATTTTTTGCATTTTTTTTGACCTTCTGGAGGCTCAAAACTTGGTGAAATTTCTTGACAATTGCTGAGAAAATGTGTTTTTGCATGAAAAATCCAAAAATCCTGAGTTTTCATGAAAAGGAGTTGCCCATCTTTAGGGTAGCGCGCGGCGCGCTACGCGTTGGGGAAGAAAACCTGTTTTTTGCCCAAGAAATTCACAAATGACCAAAAATGCTCAAAATTTTTTGAAATTTGTGCAGAAGGTAAGTCATTTAGCACCATGCTCCTTCAAGGAAGCCTCAGCTAAGATGTGGAGGGGATCGGGCCTTTTTCTTCGTTTTAGTGCCTTGGCCAACCGTCCTTTGAGCACCTTCATTTTTGCCTTACATACGTGCATTCGAGCCCAATAATGGTTTTTCATGTTCCGGAGCATGTCCTTATCTTTGTTAGCCTTGGCCAGAAACCTCTCCAAATGAGCATTGACCCGGAGAAGCATAGCCTCTCACTCAATGGGTACCAAATCAGCGGGTCTCTTACGAGCCAAGTTGCGGTCTTCATGGATCCTCCGCAACTCATCGAGA
Source organism: Pinus tabuliformis (assembly GCA_031772625.1). Lineage (NCBI taxonomy): Eukaryota > Viridiplantae > Streptophyta > Pinopsida > Pinales > Pinaceae > Pinus > Pinus tabuliformis. Next base: position 1,377,535,907 of record CM062805.1, on the reverse strand, counting down.
GTGTGCTCATCCTCTAATTGCTTGTTGCGCTGCTCTAAATATGTGATTTTCCATTGTGCCCTCTCTAATTTTTCTTGCAACAAGCGATTTTCAGCCTCCCGTTGCTGAATGATCTCCTTAAGCTCCGAGCTAGGAGAACGGGTGTCAAGATCAATGATGTCAATATCTGGATCACCTGACAATCCCTCCTCAATCATGGGTTGCTTTCCCCTCTCTGATACCTGTGCTGCTGTCGAAAACAACGCCCCTTCCACCTGGTGTGGAGATAACACTCGCGGTGCTGATGAAGAAGGCGAGACCCCTTCCACCTGATGTGGAGAAAATACTCACCGAGCTGATGCAAATAAGGCCCTGTGGCCTCTCTGATATGTGACCAATGGAGGGGAGCTGACATGTCTAGGCTCAGGGATGTCATACTGCTGTGAAGGTCCTCCCTCCTCATGAACAACCTTAGGGGGTGGTGGCGATGTGAAGAAATCTTGAGAGATGAAATCCTCCCATGGAATACCCTGCTGGGCCAACTGATGCATGACCACAATCTTGATCAAAGCATAATGGTAGATGCTCCTGTGTTGCTGTGCTGGGCTCTTTCTCTGCACCAAGGGCACCATCCTCTCAATATTCCGGCACATGAAGAAAGGAATGTTCATCATCCGTACCCGTGTGAAATGCATCAACAAGTGGATATGATACGAATACAAACCTAAAAATCTGCCCTCACAGGTGAAATAGCAAATGATGAGCCTCATCAAGGGCGCATACTCATCCCTCAAGAATCTGAAAGGAAACACACCAGTTAGGTGCCTCATATATACAAGTTTAATGTAGGGCTCATACTCGAATTTGTCCAACAGCTGGCGCTTATTCCACTCTTCTCCAACATTGGGTATCCCTGTTGCTTGAGCAACAATCTCGGGTGACAATGTAAAATCCACCCCTGCAAGATTCACATGCCCGTTGTGCAAATGCAAAACAAACAAGTGGACCAATTCTCTGTGGTGCTAAATTTGGGAAATTCTCTCGCAATATCCATAGCATGATTGATGACGGAAACATGTGACTGCAAGTGGACAAGCTTGCAAATAGGCCAAAGAGGTGGGCTCCTCTCTCAAATGCTAACCACCCTTACCACCCCTGTGAGGCCTCCTTGGCACCTCAACCTCCGGTGTTGACTCACGGTCATCACTTTGCTCATAGTCTGTTTCGGTTTCTGACATGGTTTCAAGAGCAAAACGGCTAAAATGTACTGCTGCTTCTGCACAAATGACCTGTTGTTTTGACTGTTTGAATGCTGCTCCAAGGGGACAAAAAACACAAGGGATATGTTAGGGAGGGAGACTTTTGAGGGGATTTAGGGAAAATATATAAAAATGGGAATTTAGGGAAGGAATTATGACACATACATCATCACATAATCATAATTTGTAGGGGTTTGATAGGAGGTAGGATTTAGGGAGATTTTATTGAATTTTAGGGATAGGGGTAGGGTTTTAGGGCTTTTGATATTTTTGTTAGGGAAATTGTGTGAAAGTGATAAGGGAAGTGATAATGGGAATGTGGGGAAATGAGGGAGTGAAAAAGATGACCTTGGGCAGCAAACTCAAAACCCTAGCTTCACTTGCAATTTGAAATTTTTAAACATAATATATATGAATTTCATGCTTCACACTTGATGGCATTTGACACATTTTCCATGCTCATTTTTCTTTAGCAAGCAAAAAACATTGATGATTTGAGGCCTACCTGTAAAACTTAAGAGATTTGAGGTCGTTTTGAAGCTTGTTGGCAATGTGTTGTAGGTGAAACCCAACGCGTATCGCGTGGGCCCTGACGCGTAGCGCCCGACCAATTCTTCCACTGCAGAGTGTGCCCTGACACGTAGCGCGCGCCCAACGTGTAGCGCGCGGGCTTTGATGCGTAGCGCGCAGGCTCTATTTCTCAATTCGCCCAGTTTCACACTAAATCGCCTTTCACACTTGCTCTTGGAGTCTTGGAGGCAAATGAATGACAAAATGAAGAGAGAGGGGCTTTTATAAGCTTGATTTAAATTTATTTCCCCTCAAACTCACTTTATAATGTTTATAAAATGACACTTTTTGAAACTAATTGCTGCTGACTTGTGGTTTCCTTTTTGACATGAAATTGGTTGAAATGATGCTTTTTCTTGCAAATTTTTGCAGGGATAGCTTCTAAAGAGTCTTGGCAAAGGAGACCAAGGCTGCATGCCAACTTCTGGAGAGTTTGAATTTTTTACACATTTTTACAAAAAATGAGAAAATGACCTTGCCTTCAAAAACAGGGTTTTTGAACTCAAGGTAAAAATTAGATGTACAATATGAAATCATTTGAAGTGATGCTTTGCTGGACATCCCTCTGGCCTGCTGGGCATTTATTGACCTCAAAAGACATGACCTCAAAAGACAAAATTGGACTAAACCCTAGACCTAGGACCTTGATTTCAAGACAAGACCAATGACCCTGTAAGGAATTTATTGACTGAAACAAACTTGATCCAGCAATGCCAAGAGGGGAATAAATGACACAAGCCCTTCCATCAGGGTTATGGCATGCCTAATGGAATGCAATAAGATGACACTGATGAGACACCTACTTATGCAAATGCAAAGAGCTTTGATCGCTGATGGAGGGTTACTAGACCGACTCTAACACAGTGTACTCTAGATAACTGAGGATTCCCTCATTAGTAACTCATGCATGTCTGTTTTGAGAAAGACCCAGTTGAACTAAATGTCAAGGACAATGTACTATCAGTTTCATTTTTTCTCCTATAAAGGAAACTCATACATGCAGTCAAGGTAAGATTCCTTGAGGATTGCACAGTTCTAACTGAGTGTAGGATCAGTGTGAGTGATTAGTCTTCCACTTGGTAACAGGAGGATCACCCAGGAGAAACAATGCAAGGAAATAGGATTTGGAGGGCAGAGGAGAAATCTTGTGAGAAGCTTTGATTGCCCGTGAGCATCCAGGAGAATTGTACTGAGAGCTGGCTAGTTGTGAGAGTTAAGAATTTTTATAATTATGATGTATTTCCACCTTGTATGATAATACAGATAGTGGGGTTTTTAGCTGAGGCTTTCCCCTTAGTATTTTCTATGTTTCATGTGCATTGATTCTTCTTCTTTTGGTTATATGTGTTCAGGTCGATCTTGCTCAATCTTTAAGCTTCTGTAAATTGATAGTAGAAGTAGGTTATAGTATTTTTCTTTGGTTATATTGCATTATCGAGTTAATCTACAGTCAGATTTTCTACATGGTCTTAGAACGAGATTTGTAGAGAATTTGCAGAATTTCTACACACCGCTCACAAACATCTCACAAATCGATACACCAGTATTCTTGACGTGGATAAAACCCTGCAAGAGGGAAACAGTCCATAGCCAGAGCCAACACGACCACTTCAGGAAATTTATTAATAAGAGAATGAAAATTTACATAAGCTTCTCCCATGAACGGTCACCTTACAAATGACCCTCCATGCTCTTTAAATAGAGATCATGGACCAAGCGGGTGTTAAGCCATAGATCAAGTGTCGGTAATACCAAGGAGAGAATGAACCATCGAATCACTTCATGTCTAGAACATATCATGACCGTCGGATTGTAAGTTACAAAAGTACATAGTAAAGAAACACACTTTACCTAACTCTATACTAGACCAAGTTATACTTAACTATTTCTTGTGTGTTGGAATATCCTAACATCCCCCTTAAGAACAACTTGGGATAGGATTGAAGGATGTACAAATATGACACAATAGGAGAAGGAAGGAGGCGTTAGAGCCTATCCCCCCTTAGTGACAACTTCCTGAACTCCAACCATAAATCGAAGTTTAGTAAACTTCACCCCTGTGAGAGCCTTTGTAAATATGTCTGCAACTTGATCATTGGTTGAACAATACTACACTTCAAGAACATGGTCATGAATAAGCTTTCTGATGAAGTGCATGTGTAGTTCAATGTGTTTTCTGTGTTGATGTTGGACTAGATCTTTGCATAGTTGAATGGAACTTTTATTATCACACCAAAGTGAATTCGGATGTTGCTGCTAAAAGCCAAACTATGATAGGATCTGATGAAGCCACAGGGCTTCCGTACTAGCTTCTGCAGTGCCACAATACTCTGCTTCTACTAAAGAAAGAGAAATGACACTTTGTTTCTTACAAGCCCATGTAATAGGTCCAGAACCAAGAGTGAAGAGATAACCTGCAGTAGACTTTCGATAGTCAGGGTCACCAGCCCAATCAGAATCAATGAAACCAACCAATAGAGGAGATGCTTCTGCACTGTAATGAATCCCAAATTGAACTGTACCTCGAACATAATGAAGTATTCTTTTAGTTGCTTTCCAATGACTTTCATGTGGGTTTTGCATAAACCAATAAATAATGCCAATAGCAAAGGAAAGGTGAGGACGAGTATGGGTCAGATACAAAATTTTTCCTACAAGTTGATGGTATAAGGTAGCATCAACTTCATGGAAAGTACAAGTGACTGAAATTTTGGCTCCAAACTAAAAGGGAGAAGGGGCTAGCTTACAGTCTTCCATGTGAAAGTGGCATAGAAGATCATAGGCATACTTGGACTAGGAAAGGGAAATACCTTCCTTGGATTGCAAGACCAAGAAAATAATGCAAGTGTCCTAATTTTGTCATTTCAAACTACTTTTTAAGGTTGGACTTCACATGGTTTATAAGGTTAGGATCACTACCAGTAAGGATAAGATCATCAACATAAAGAACAAGAATGATAAGAGACTTACACACTTTCTTGGTGTAGACAGTATTATTAGAATGACACCTAGAAAATCCAGTATCTAAAAGAAAGCTATCCATTTTGGCATACCAAGCCTGAGGGGCTTGCTTGAGACCATAAAGGGATTTCTTAAGCTGACATACAAGGTTAGAGTCTATTTGTATAAATCCGGGAGGTTGTTCCATATAGATTTCTTCATGAAAGTCCCAATGCAAGAAGGTGGATTTAACATCCATCTAATGGACTTCCCATTTGAAAGAGGCAGCAAGGGAAAGAACAAGGCAGATAGAGTTCATTTTTGCAATAGGGGAAAAGGTTTTAGTATAGTCAATGCATTCAACTTGTGAAAAATACTTAGCAACAAGATAAGCTTTATGTTTATCAACTTTTCCATCTGGTCCAAACTTGGTTCTGTAAACCCATTTGCATCTAATAAGTCTTCGTCCCTTTGGAAGAGGAACAAGATCCCATGTATAATTTGCCAATAATGAACGATATTCTTCATTCATAGCTATGTCCCAATCTAGATGGCCTGAAGCTTCTGCAAAGGTGTCAGGATCATAATTCGTTGAATCTTTAGCCAGTAAAGAATAGGCTCTATCAAACTGAGAACGTGTACATTTTTTATCTGTAGGATCACCTGCAAGAGCACCTGCTGCACCTCGAGTAGCATAGACCCATTTTGAATGCTGAGGAGTTGAAGGAGGATCCTAAGAAGGTGGGGGAGGATTGTCATCCTCGTTGTCATGATATGAAGAAGATTCTGTAGATTCTTATCACATGGCCAAAAACAGGACATGCACAGCTTCCGGAGGAGCATTCCACACAGATGCGGCAGTCACAACACACGAGAGAAGATAGCATGTACAACACCTGGCAGGGTAGCCCGTGCTAGTGTGATGATCATTATAATAAGTTTATGGGAAAGGTTTTGTCTGATGTCTGGTGAGGCAACCCATGCGAGCAAGACAATGTTAACAACTTATACAACAAATTTTCATCAATATATGTTTTAGAACAACCGAAAGATTTCAATTGTTTAACACAGGTTAAAGCAACATGCATTACAAGGGTTCAAGATTAGTCTTACAAATAGTCACAATACATGTGTGAAAACGTGTTGGCCTGTTATCAGGATTTTGAATTAAGCGAATGTTCCAAGACACATTGGTACACCATACGTCACTGACCCCGTGAAAGGGGTGTTGGAGCCACTACTCACTCCTCAAAGAAAACACTACAGACTCTCAAGGCTATGTTGGAGGAGCCAAGGTGAAAATTCCCTTGCATGTACAAATGAGGGGATATTTATAGCCAAGGGTGAAACTGGCCCTTGTGACCATTTGACTTCCCTCATGATTGTTTGACTTATTTGACTCTTCATCTATACATGACTCTTCATATGACATGTGTGTCTCTTGGACTTCCACGTTACATTACATTGATTTACACAATATGGCCCACAGTAGTGATGTGGTCGACATGACTCATGACATGACTTGAAATGATAGTGTTGGTATGTCCATGCTGTTGCTGGTGTGCATGTCGAGTTGTAGTGCTGCTGAGTGATGGGTGTGCTCTTGGTGTATCACAGCTTCACCTCCACATAGCAAGGTGTGTGAATCCTTCGATGGTCTTGGTGTTTTCTTGATGTTGCATGTGCATGTCACTCCTTTGCTTGTTCTTTGGCATGCTTCACATGTTCATCCATTCGTGAAAAAACCCCTTGCATACATCGTTTGTTCCCAAAAAAATATCCTTGCATGCGTCATCTATTCACGATAAAACCTCCTCACATGCATCGTCCCTAACTTGTCCCACAAAGCCTTCGCCGTGGCTTCCCCTGATACAATCAACAATACTAAATCTGAGACACACAATCGTATTGTGCTCTTTGTCTTCTGATCTAACTTCTTCCATTCTTCATCGAACACTCTCATTGGTTTATGACCTAGATCTACCATGATCCACTGATCTTTATCCACCAACAGATCCTCCATCTTGAGTTTCCACAACTCAAAACTCTTACCATTAAATTTCTCGATCTCTATCTTTCCACTGCTCACCATCTTCTTTCACCACCAGAATCAATCTCGCAGATCTCCCACTGAACAGGGTCTACCATAGGCCCAAGCGAAACCTCTCAACAACAAATACATCCCCTTGAAGCCAAAACAGCTCTGATACGAAATGTAGGTTTTAACCCCATACAGAAATTACCTGCATATGGTTTCTAAACCACAGAAAATAAACAATGCAAGAGTATAACACATAAAACACATATACAAAGAGATTTCCCCTGGATCCCAAAACCGGGACTATCAGCTTGATTTTTCATTATATTCCTTTCAATATTACAATACATATTTATACATGCTGAAGCATCTAATACCATGGACCCAAAACCATCGCGTCCAAAACCATGTGCAAAAATCATGCACAAAACCATATGTAGGTTTTCCCAACCTAACATAGGGTCCAAAACCAAAATTTTCCAGGGAGCTGCCCTGGACCCCATAGAGTGGGGTTACCTGCACCCCTCAAACCCCCTGGTTAACTACGTGGGCTAGTCATGGAAAGAATATAACACAACCCAACATTCTCCCACTTGTTGTTTTCTTTCCACAGGGGGTCAGAAGAGAGCTTAGTCATTTATCCATCCCTGCAACACCCATTGTTTCTCTACACCAAGAGAGATTCTCAGAGCTCACAGATTTTGTCAATGCATCTGCATTATTCTTCAAAGTGTCCACCTTTACCAGTAACACCTTTTTATCTTCTATCATATCCCTCACAAAGTGATAGTGAACATCAATGTACTTTGTCTTTGAATGATCTGCAGGGTTCTTTGCCAAGAAAATTGCACTTTGGTTGTCACAATCTATCCTTATAGCTCCCTGTACTAACCCCATATTTTAACACAATCTCTGCAACCAAACTACTTCCTTGCTTGCATGAGTGGTTGCCATGTATTATGCCTATGTAGTTGATAGTGCCATTACAGATTGTTTCTTACTCATCCAATTGACTACACCTCCAAATAGTTTAAACACATACCGACTTGTAGATCTTCTTTGATCCAGATCTCCAACCAGTCTGCATCAATAAATCCATGAATATCCAACTCTCTGTCCAATCCTGGTCTTCCTTGGTAGCACAAACCATAATCACTAGTGCCATGCAAATACTTGAAAACCTGCTTCACTGTTGTCTAGTGCTCCTTCCCTGGTTTTGACATAAACCTGCTCAATACTCCCACCGCATGTGCAATGTCTGGTCTAGTACATACCATCACATACATCAGGCTACCGACTACACTTGCATATGGAACACAGGACATTTCCTCTTCCTCTTCTTGTGTCTTGGGACACTATTCAGCAAATAACTTTACACCTACAAGAATAGGAACCTTTGTCGGTTTACTATCCTGCATATTAAACCTCTGCAATATTGTCTCGACATACTTCCTTTATTTTAACCAGAGCTTCCTCTTTGCCTGATCTCTTTTAATTTCCATGCCCAAAATATAGTTTGCAGCACCAAGATCTTTCATGTTAAATTTGGAGGACAAATGGGTCTTCAAATCCTGGATAATTTCTTTGTCATTTCCAACCAACAACATATCATCCACATACAATACCAGATAAATAACACGGTCACCAATTAATTTAAAATACACACAATGATCTGCTTTGCTTCTGGTGAAGCCAAGTCCCCATATAAATGTATTAAATTTCTAATATCACGTCCTTGGTGACTGTTTTAACCAATACAAAGACTTCTTTAACTTGCATGCCAGTTCTTTCTTACCTTTCACTGCAAATCCTTCAGGTTGCTTCATGTAGATCTCCTCTTCCAGATCCCCGTGAAGAAATGATGTCTTCACATCCATCTGTTCTACCTCAAAATCAATAGCAACAACAATAAATAAAAGTAATCTAATAGAAGTTACCTTGGCAACAGGAGAAAAAATATCACCAAAATCAATTCTTAGCACCTGGGAATAACCTTTTGCTACCAACCGAGCTTTGTATTTCTCCACCTTTCCTTTTGCATTTGTCTTCTTCTTGAACACCCATTTGCTACCAATGGGTTTCCTTCCAGCCGGAAACTCCACCAGATCCCAAGCCTCACTTTTGTGCAAAGATGCCATTTCATCAACCGTGGCCTCTTTCCAGAGTTTTCCATCCTCTGAATCTACTGCTTCCTTCACAATTCTATGATCATCATCAGTAATAGATAAAGCAAAATTTGAACAGAAAGCAGATGGACTGTACCTTTTTGGCTACCTTCTTTCTCGAACTGATCTTCTCACACCCGGAGTTTGTGGCTCTTCATCTTCTAATTCCTCCTCTGCTGTAGGGTCTAATTTTTCCTCCTTTAGATCAAACTCTATCTTCTCAGGTTCCTTTAGTTGGACTTCATGTTTAATAACATCTTTCACCTCTCTGAACACCACATCTCAGCTGTACACAACCTTCCTTATTACTGGGTTCCAAAGCTTATAACCCTTTAAACCATCCTTATACCCAATAAATATGCACTTTTTAGATTTACTATCCAACTTGGTTCATTTCTCCTTTGGAACATGTACATATGCATCACATCCAAATACCCTCAGATGTGAAAGAGAGGGTTTCTTACCAGTCCATACCTCTTGTGGATTCTTATCCTCCAATGCTGATGAAGGTGATCTATTGACCAGGTAACATGCTGTCTCCACCGCTTCTCCCCAGAATTCTTGTCCTAACCCAGCACCACTGAGCACGCTTCTTGCCCTTTCCATCAACATCTTGTTCATTCTTTCTACAACTCCATTTTGCTGAGGTGTATATGGAGCAGTCTTCTGTCGTGCTATACCACACTTCTTATAGAATTCTTCAAATTCCTTACTGCAAAACTCCCCACCGTTATCTGTCCTCAGCACCTTTATTTTCTTCTCTGTCTGGTTTTCAACCAGAGCCTTAAATTCTTTAACCCTGTCAAAGACTTCAGATTTCTTCTTAAGGAAATATATCAATGTATTCCTTGAGAAGTCATCTATAAATGATACATAGTACACATACTTACCCAGTGATGGAACCTTCACAGGTCCAAACACATCACTGTGCACAAGCTCTAATATCTGTTTCACCCTCTTACCACCAGAGGGGAAACTCACCCAATTCTGCTTCCCATATACACAATTTTCACATAAATCAAAACATAGAGAGCTATTACTCATACCTTATACCATATCTTTACCATGCAATATTCGAAGGCCTTTCTCTTCAGTATGTCTAAGCCTTTGATGCCATAGCATGGTCTTCTCTCCAAAGACCACTAGATTTTCTGCTCCACTTTCAGGAACCACAGAACTGTTGCACCCATCAACAACATTGCTAACTTACATCTTGTACAGAGTTCCAATCCAAACTCCCCACATCAACATCAGTGCTCCCTAAACCATCTTGCAGGTATCCTTCTCGAACATTGTTTTTACACCTACATCATCGAGCTTTCTTACAGAAATTAGATTTCTGGCCAATGCAAGAATATGTAGGACACCCGGAAGTGTTCTAACCCTTCCAACTTGCAACTTCAACTTTACTTTTCTGCGACCAATGATTCTAGCCTTCCTATCATCCCCTAAGAAGACATCACCACCATCGTATTTCTCATACTTGCATAACCACTCTCTATGGGGAGTGAAGTGAAAGGATGCAGCTGAGTCAATCAACCATGCCTCATGATCTACATGTGTACTTGAAGAAGCCAAGTACACATCCTCACCTTCATCTGAGGTGGTTTTCACCTCTGTAGAAGGAGCATCATCAAATCCCTTTACTTTGTCAGGAGCTTTAGATTTACAGTCCCTTTTGTAGTGCCCTTCCTTTCCACACTTCCAGTACACCACCTTTACAGGTTTTCCTAGAGATTTAGATCTCCCTCTAGATTTAGATCTCCCACTCGATGACTTATTTTTGTTTCTATTCTAAGACCGTCCTTGTATAGACAAGGCATCACCATTCTGGCTCTCCATATTTTTCCGTCTCATCTCCTCCGTCAGCAAGGATGAGACTATTTCAACAAACTGGAAGGAAGTTGCATTGCTACCTATTGCAATAACCAGACTATCCCACGAATCTTGTAGAGAACACAACAAACTAATGCACTTATCTTCATCTGAAATTTTGATATCAACAAACGATAACTGACTTACCACAGTATTAAACGCATTCAGATGATCTGTCATCGAGTCTCCATCTTTCATCCTCAAGTTATACAGCTTTTTCTGTAGGAACAATTTATTCACTAGAGACTTAGATTGGTACAAAGTCCCTAACTTGTCCCACAAAGCCTTCGACGTAGCTTCTCCTAATACATTCAACAATACTGAATCTGAGACATGCAATCGTATATTGCTCTTTGCCTTCCTATCCAACTTCTTCCATTCTTCATCGGACACTCCTGTTGGTTTAGTACCTGGATCTATCACGATCCACTGATCTTTATCCACCAACAGATCATCCATCTTGAGTTTCCACAACTCAAAACTCTGACCATTAAATTTCTCGATCTCTATCTTTCCACTGCTCATCATCTTCTTTCACCACCAGAATAGATCTCGCAGATCTCCCACTGAACAGGGTCTACCACAGGCTCGAGCGAAACCCCTCAGCAACAAAGGCGTCCCCTTGAAGCCAAAACAACTCTGATACCAAATGTAGGTTTTAACCCCATACGGAAATTACCTACATACGATTTCTAAACCATAAAAAATAAACAATGCGAGAGAATAACACATAAAACACATATACATAGAGATTTCCCCTGGATCCCAAAACCTGGACTACCAGCTTGATTTTTCATTATATTCCTTTCAATGTTACAATACATATTTATACATGTTGAAACATCCAATACCATGGATCGAAAACCATCGCATCCAAAATCATGGACCGAAAACCATCGCGTCCAAAACCATGTGCAAAAATCATGCACAAAACCATAGGTAGGCCTGCCCAACCTAACATAGGGTCCAAAACCAAAATTTTCCATAGTGTTGCCCCGAACCCCATAGAGTGGGGTTACCTACACCCCTCAAACCCCCTGTGACTCCCCCCGCTACGCAATCAGCGCAACGAAGGGGGGGTTCCGCCCCCCTTCTATCCCCCTGGTTAACTACATGGGCTAGTCATGGAAAGAATATAGCACAACCCAACACTATTCATGATGATAAAACCTCCTCACATGCATCTTTCATTCATCTGTTCATGAACAAATCTCCTTACATGTGCTCTCTTTGTTTATCTCGTCCATCGTCGCGTCATGTCTTATCTATGTACCTGTATCTATAATCACTCATGATGAGACGACATCAAATCCATAAACCTCCTAGTCTACCATGATGCATGGTCATTCTTTTTCAGATGCAGGTGATCGGGAAAGTGGACAAGCCTATGAAACTACACAAGGCAAGTTTCAAGATGGGATGCGGGCTCCAGGAACTACTGGTGAAAATTGTGCAAAAGTCACTAGGAGACTAATATGGACAATTCGTATCAGCAGAGACTGTCCACAGGATTTGACTTGGCTGGAGGAAAAATCTACGTAATTTCTTGAGGGAAGCAATGCAGGCAGTAAAGGGGTTTGGTGGCAAAAATTGTGCTATTCCTCCAAGGAGCTAGCCACAGGCTGCGGGATTGCTGGTGACAAAAATTATCTAATTTCTAGGAAGCTGACCTACTGAACACTTCTGCATAGTTTCTGAGCTGAGTGGTTTGCCGGGAAACTAAGGGACTACTCATGAAATCTGTGCGATTTTCTGGGTGAGCAGCTAGTCGGATGACTGGTTGGTTGGCTGGAAAAACTGCGCAAATTTTGTAGGGAGACAGGGATGGACACTGGGTGTCTGTTTGGCCTATCTACGTAGTTTCCTCAGTCAGTGGAGTGAGAAAGTTCTATAACTTTTGCACAATTTTTTAGGGGAGTGAGTCCCGAGGTCACTGCCCATTCAAACTCTTCGGTTGACCAGCGGGAGGGTTGGTTGTTTTTCTTGTGGGCAACGCAGATTGAAATGGCTTGTTGGACACTTCTGCATTGTTCTAGGTGACAATCGGTCGAGTCGATTCTCAGGTGGAGGTTCGAATGTTAGAGGGTGATCTGGTCATTGGAATTTCAACAAAAATGACTAAGTGTATGAGCGAGTGAATTTGTGCATACACGACCTTGCGAACACGCACTCAACATGACTTGACGACAAGATGCCTCAAACCATCAAGATAACATATAGTCATCATGACTGACTGACGATGCGAGTGACAAGCGCAACGCTTTTAATAGATTGTTGAATAACCGCAACGATGTTTGTGGAGCAGTTCATACAACTGCGTGTGTGAGTGTGTCGAAAGTTTACATAGCGAATACTACTTATCTACACGAAGCGGGGCCTTGTGCATGACCAAAACATGGATGCAAGCGTGACATTGTGACCAACATGCAAAAAGATGTTTGTTGAATGGTCAAGCAAGGAGGGTGAAAAGACTCAACACAAGCTCATGGGGTGAGCCTGAGTGCTTGCAAACATCAAGTAAAAACCCAAGGGAGGCTCTGAAATTAGATGCAAACCAAAATTTTGGAGGGTGTTGTAGCCACTACAACAGTATGAAAAATATTTTTTTAATATGAAAAACTTAGTTCTCTTTGTGTAGATCATGCTTATATATATATATATATATATATCTTACACACTTTAGACTAAGTTATGCTACGTGAACACAAGCATACCTCTTAAGATATGCCAAAAGTTGCAAGGACAAGCATTTCATTGAATGAAAAATTGGCAAATTATATGACACTAAATATTTTTGTAAAAAATATCATTAGGACAACAACATAATTCTCCACAAATTGTATTTTTACTCTGAATCAAAATTAACAATGTTTATATGAATTTTGAGGGCTTCAATTTGATAAAAGAGTATAGTTTTCAAATTTTATCGCCACATTTGGCCCAAAAGTGTGATCCATCTTCATGCATTAACCCAGAAGTATTTCTACACTTGAGGAAAGGTTTTATTTCCCCATAAGAGTAGGATAATATTCATATATATATCATGTATGCATATACATACATACAAACAGACATATACTAAAGATAAAAATAGCATTCAATTGTGAAGACCAAGATCTCAGCACAACAACTTTGTTTGAAAACTAGGTCTCTAACAGGGAATGTTCAAATAAAAGGATTTTTTTTCCAACATTTTTAGGACCTTAATCCTATAACTTGTTCAACATATCATTTGTTTTAATATTCAAGGTTTATTTTCATGATCCTATGTTGTAGAAGTTATATTTCTAGATCAAATCCAATAAATTAGGTTCCTTCCTACAACCTAAGATCAAATGTTGGTTGTTAGATTAGACGTCTTTCATTTTCCATCTTTCAATTCTAAAAATTTATAGCACTAATTTTCCAAGGGATTTAAATTCAATTTGTATATTTCATGCTCAACATTAGTCAATATTTCATATCTCATTAATAAAGAAGGTCTAGAGGATTTCAAAGTAGTCTAATCTAAACTTTCAGCATGAGGATTGTGGTATGACCATAGTGAACATCAAATACATAAGTCTCTTATTTTCTTGTAATCAAGAGAAGATAAGCACATCAACACTCAAAATTTGTGTCCCACAAATGATCACGCCTTCATGTTAACTCAGCAGTAGCTTCAACATTTATTGTTTTCATGATTCTCATAGTTGCAAGTGTTCCAATAATGAAAATGAAATATTGTAACCACTACTTTTCAGCAGCTACCAAATCTCATGGTGATTAACGTAATTTCTGTAGCAAGACATTTGTTTCCTTCATAATTTCCATTTGATTGTATTTAGTTCTAGAATGAAAAATCTAAGGTTCCCAAGCAATCAACTTAATACTTCAGCCATCCAAACTAATGTCTTTAGCACCAGAAGTTTTGTTCCAATTCATTCAATTTTCTTTATTTAGTTCTATAAATTAACATCATTAGTGATCATTTCCAGCAATAGAAGACCTTTTCAACATCATATTTCTTTTAACATAATTTAGTGCTCTAGTTCGCAAGGTTCTTTCAAGTTGCATTCCTTCAACTGGAATATAGTTAACTCTGTGGGTACCAATCAAAACTTAGTTATATGTAACTTGAGGTAAAAAATATTTTAAATCTCTTTTGTTTCTTAAAAATATGGGAAATCTATAACGAAAAACACTATGAGCTTTTGCACTTCCTATGTTCATATCTTTCTTATTACATGATATGGCATAATCACTTATCCACATTATAATTTTATTACCATTTCATTACCATATCTCTACATTATAAGATTCTCCTTACCAAATAATCATTACCTTTTGGTCAATGATTTTTCATTAAATTCTCAATGCATTTGCGCATGAATAATCATGATTTTTTTGTAACCTCAAATCTAGCCACCCTATAATAATATATTTTTCATAATTCATTTTGAATCCTCATGTCATTTGAATTGGGTGACAAGATTGAACTATAATTTCATTATATAATAATATCATCACCTTATCTCATACCCAAACTCCTCACTAACAATGTCAATTGGCTAAAAAAAGCTCAAGCAAACCCTCCATGTTATGGGTATTTCATTATGGATAAGCATAGTCTCATCAGGAAGGATTCCATAGGAATGTAGATCCTAGAATCCTCCCTAGGATTGCAAACACGTAAGCATATATTTCAATTGTCCAAATGGTTTTTGTTATTTCAAAAATTCTAGGGTTATAGTAACAATGTGACACTATCATTTTTAGATGGTTTTGATGAATTTTTTTCTCGTCTAGGAG
The DNA here is from genome assembly GCA_031772625.1 of Pinus tabuliformis. Classification (NCBI taxonomy): domain Eukaryota; kingdom Viridiplantae; phylum Streptophyta; class Pinopsida; order Pinales; family Pinaceae; genus Pinus; species Pinus tabuliformis. The sequence goes on along the minus strand of CM062805.1, from coordinate 1,377,520,290 downwards.
ATTTGGTGTTTGAAGTCTCAGAATATTCGATTTCATATGCTAATGAATTTCCTCAATATTATGCATGGTGATTCAAAATCAAATAGATAGAAAAATGGGTTTGGACCCAATTCTTCTTTCCATCAGAAAAGCCCCAATTGGGGAAAGCGATTTATAAGATCATGGTTAATATAAGACTAGAAAACATCATGTTTGTAATTTAAAAGTGTATAGCATGCAAGGGTAGGTATGTAATTACATTTAAATATCATATATCTTTCATATTTCACTTTGAAGCTAATGAAAAGATTAGTTTTCCTTTCTACTTTCAGAAAAGCCTCTCTAATATGGCTAAGCATATTCAAATAAACCCTAGGAATATGGACTGAAGTTTATATCACCACAAGTTAGTTAAAATAATCATGGAGAAACTAAAGAAACAAAATGACACATGGGTTTATTTTCTGAGTAAAAATGGTTTTATGGTGATGTTATTATAGACACTCAAGAGAATACTAGTGAAGACTTCAACTCTTAAAGCGTTGAGGAATTCATTGTGAAAAATTTGTTAAGAAGAAACAAAGATCATAGCACTAAGACGTCCCTTCCTATCATTTGACAATGTGCAAGGAGAATGAGAAAATAAAAACACATCGATATAGAGTAAAATCATGACACAAAGCATTGAGAGGAAGTAGTAACTGTTGAAATTGTGCCTAAAAAGAACATAATCAAATTCTTTGATATGGATTATCCTATATGTGTAGAATCAGAAGCTATCAAAGTAGCATTTGATGATCTTAAATATGAAATAGAGTTTTTAGAACCAATAAAGGAGGTGGTATCTTCCATCCCTTTAGATACATATGGTTCTTCAAAGCTAAGGAGAAAGAATAATAAAATCTAGAAGTTAAAGGGAGAAATTAAGGGCCTTAAAGTCTTTGATCAGTATATCAAGAATGAGAATGAATCTCTGAAGAGTCGAAGTAAAAAGTTGGTATTAAAAAGAAAAAGGTCGCTCATGATAGCAAGGAAATGGTATAGAAAGAGACAACACCTTAAATGGAAGAATAGAAGGTTGAGGATTAAACTTTAAATAAAACAAAATAAGAAGAATCCCTATAAGACCTCAGCCTCCAATGAAAAATTTCATAGATGTAGTGGCATGCTTCTGAAGAAGTTTTGAGGCTGACATAATTTTGGAAATTTTTGAAATCGGTATTTAAGTCAAGGTCACCTATCTCGTTCAATCACGTAAGAACATGTGATACCTAAGGTGTAAAGGAGATGTTAGGCCCTAGTTTTGATGCATTTTTCACTATCATTGGTTCCGTTTTTGACCTATTATTCCTCCATATTACCTCCTTAATATCTCATTTAACTATATTATTCATGATCTTCAAGGAATACATGGAAACAAGCTTTACAAGATAGCAAATTGTAAATTTGCATGATTTTCCCTATTTTTAAGTAATCAGTTAAGTTAGAATTTATTTTTCTAATGACAGTCATAAAACTCTAGGATCTTGTAACCATAGTGCAAATCTAGTAACCATTCAATGACTGGAATACCAGCACCTCTTGAGGAGTAAATCTACCACATGCGCTTTGTTCCTAGATACCATGATATGGTTTTGTGTTGATCAAATTGGTTCCAAGCTAAATAAGGATGGCACCACCTCTTAGACAAAATTTCAGGTCAAGTTTACATCTAAACATGGTATTCCAATGATTTTTTATTTTAATGAGTGGATGAAGGGAATATTTTCGTGCATTTTGTGTCATGAAAATATCTAATTAAAAGGATAAGCATTCCATCCTACATCAATGCAAAGCTAAAAAATAGCCTAGAAGATCTATTTTATGTTTTGTATTTAGCATCAAATTGGTATATTTGTTTAGAAGATCCACAAAATAGGGGAATGGTTGAAGCATCTTTCCTTGATTTAGATATGTAATATGTATAAAGCATTAGGAAGTTCAAACAAATGGTATATATATTAGATTATGAGTAAAACCATTGTACACTAGTTAACTTAAATTTTTAATAAAAGGAAGTTGATGATTTAAATTTTTGTGTGATTATTTCATAGTACTGTATATATTTTTTAGAATGTAACCCAGTTAGGAAGGGCCTCCAATCTAGTCTACACTACATTGCATCTTTTTTAGTTAAGATAATATATTATATTTATTGTTTAGATTTGAATTACTTTTTATGTTTATTAGTATAGAATTTCAATTATTTCTATGACGTAATTGATAAGTGTGTTGATCATCTACAACAATAATTTACTCACTGATTGGTATTTGAATTAATTGCTTAAGAATATTGTTACATGGACACTCTAGTCTCTTGAACTAAATGAAGGACTAGTCACCTTTTAGTAGATGTCAATTGAATGCTTGAATATATTTATGTGGTGTATTTTTGTATTTGTTTCCATGTAATTTATATATTAGTTATCTTTTATTTGCAGTGATTCTTGGAAAGAGGAATTTCCTAAATAAATCTAGCAGATAACTTGGTGACAACATGATCTTAGTAGCTTCATCAACACTTAAGTACACAATCATTGTCAAACAACATTAACTAAACTTTTGATTTATGAAGTGTGATGAGTGATGCAATTTTCTTTGTCTTATAAGCATATTAGAATGTAAGGTAGGAAACTATAATCCTACACATATAGTTCATGAAATCTCACAAGTTTATGGAACTTCAATTTGTTAATTTAATTAACAAGATTTAGACATATAATTTTCCTAATGAAGACAAAAATTGTTTTTGGAATGTTATCATCATGAGCTCATTATATTTCATGACTAAATATGGAATCCCAATCCATTAGTATGGGATTCAATTAATAACTCTCACATAATACATATGAAACTAGATCTAGCGGCCTTATGCACAAAAAATAGTAATAGAAATTGCATGAAAGATTAATCTTTGGATTCAAGAAAAATGCAACAAGAAAATGTTTATTTTTGGGACACACTGGAAACATATATATTCACCCAAAATGCAACATATGAATATCCATTTGGATTCTTGAAACTTAATGAGAGGTCATTTTCATAGTGTACTCTCAAGATCAACAACATTCGGATGGAAGCACTCCTACATTGTAAAATAGAATGGGTATGTTTGTAAAATGCATTGAAGTATAACCTTTTGGTTATGAAAATTCCCTGGAAGCTAAAGAGTATATAAATATGTACGATGTATGGAAAAATGTAGTGAGATATGTATGAGACTTCATTTCCATTTTCCTTTAATTTGGCATCCTACACTAGTTATCAATCTCTACAAATGGGATGCACACAAGGATAGGAATCATTATAACCACATCCTAAAAGACTATGGTACTACACAAGGGAAGAACTTGAAAATACCACTTATATTTTAAATAATATTTATTCATTATCAATAAAATTCAACTTGGATTGACTAGTTTGGTTTCATAAGGATGTGCAATGCCTTTTATTGGGGGAAGATGATGGGATCCAAGATTTCCATCTTTAAATTAATTTTTTCCTCATTCATATACATTCATTTTTTCCATTATATACCCTTATTCTCAATATACCATTCCTTATTGATAGCTTGCAACAAAGGTACTTTTCTCCTTCCTGACGTGGCATTTTATTCAAAATGATTAATGCATTTAATGGAATTTATATGCTTTGTGACTAACTTGCAGAGTGAGAGTTTCTACAATACAAGTCATATGATACAAGTATTTCATTCTATTTTTGAGCTAGTTGGTATGTATCTATTACACCCTTTTCTACAAATCTATAAGTCATGATTACTACATATCCTATCCTACCAAAGAATGAGTTGGTACTACAAATGCATGTTATAATCACCTCAAAGGATACTTACTGATTTCCACTATTATTATCGCTATAGTAACATGGGCTTGGGATGTTGAACACCTACTTGCTACAAAACTATAGGGTTATTTACATAATAAGTTCAATGGGAGTTACGAGATTATTCCACTTAACAATTGGAAGATAACAAGTGGTTACAAGGTAGTGTCACCACTTAGATCATCAATGAGTTGTTCATTGTAGATACTCTACATCATTAAAAGTTATCGCTATATTTTGGACCAATTATGAGAAATTCACTCTACTCGCACTTTTTTATTGTATTTGTTTTATAGATTATGGTTTCTAAATGCTCAAGGAATATTTGATTCTAAAGTAGTTGTCATTAATATCTATTACAAATTGTTAAGATGCCACACTTATATAAGTTATTCCTCTCTCTTATTAAACAAAGATGATCATACCAACAATAGATATGAGATATTGACATTTCCTTTTGTAATTTTTGTTTAATTTTGTCTTTTGCAATTCTTTTATGAACATGTGAGTTTTTGTATTAGTGCAAGTGATCGTTAATCATTGAATTTTCATATTAGCGCAAGTGATCGTTAATCGTTGAATTTTCTTCAGCACATAACTCTGTAGAGATCAAGCCCACTCTAGAGAGGTATGTTTTGAAATTGTTAGTTTAGTTTATTTTAATGTTGTTTATTTTAATTCCTTGCACTGATAGCCATAGGTTGTTGTTCGTTAGTTACTACAATTTATTTCCAAATTGCTACAAATCATGTCTTTTTTAATTTCTATGCTATAAATTCTATGTGATTTAGTTATATATTGCTACACATGTAGATTATAAAACTTAAATAATAAATTCATTGCTATAGAATGTTGAATGTATCAATATGATATCATTTGATAGAATAAGTAATTGATTATCAAAATATGGCTTACTATTCCGAGTTATATATCTATGTTGAACTTTTTTATTTCTTGTAGTCTAAATTAGTTTCATTTCATTATAAGTAGAATTGGATTTATAGGTAATGGATAAATCACAAACTAGGAATTAGTCCCAAATATTTCTAAGCTCTTGCATATATTTTGCACATCATCTCATAAGCATTCCAATATTGGGTTGACAAGTAAATGTACAAGTAGGTTACATACATGTTCAAATATTTGGTTTGCAAGTAAATGTACAAGTAGTTTAAATACCTGTTGATCAACATATGTTGATAAATATGTACATCCCTATAATTATTTCTCTTCACTAAATTCCCACTCCTTCTTCCCCTTGATTTCTCTCAAAATTTATTAAATGCATAAAATAAGAAAAATGACAAATTCTTTGTATTCACCTCTTCCATATTAACATATCTTCACAGCCCTTAATACTTATTCATATTATGAATTGTGGAATATGGAACTCCATTCACTTATCCTAACACGTATTCATTCCTTCTACTTTGCAAAATTTGGAACACTCACTGCTAAACTTCTACTCACTCCTCCACATTCCTACATTCCACAATATCCATATTGAACTCTCCATATTTCAAATTTCACCTTTCAAACTAAGTCACTTTTATAGTCCCAACATTGTATAAAGCACTATTTTCATAAAGGAAACAAATTTTTACTATTATCATATACTCTACATTAATAAGAAGATATTGTCATGTTATTAATAAGTTCTTAGTAGTTGAATTACACTAATAGCATAAAACCTATGAAAAATTGTTTGATAAGAAAAGAAAGAGATAATTTATTTCACTTCCTTTATGTTATGATCCTTACATGTGTATACCTTCCAAAAAAAAAGTATCCACTTGTCATAGTATTTCGATCTCTACCAAGAATAATTGAAGAATTTCTTACTGACATTTCCATAACTTGGATGTTACGGGTTGTCTGAATTTCAGGATGAGCACATAATACTGATGTAACATCTTTAATATTACCTATGGTTGTTTGTTGGGAATTATTATAAGCCACCATTTTCTTGTGTTCCTCTTTAGAATGTTGTAGAACTAAATCCTCCATAGCCACCTTAGGCATGACATTTGGTCCATAGCCACCTTAGGTGTGACATTTGATCCTAACCCACCATCAACCAAATAGTAATGAGTGATTTTATCACATAATTTCATAGAGACATAAGAACGAGGATTTTTAACTAAATTTTGAGAATTATTTACAGTGAAGGCTCTTTATCTTTGGGAGGATCCTCTTAGGATGGCTCTCAAGAAAATTAATAAGGGCATGTCTTTTTCCTTCTAGAAAATTTTTGAAATGTTGTTAATTTTTTAGCATAGTAGTCATATCAAGTAATGTGGCATCAATATTGATGTTGGACATCTACTTCAAATATTAAATAAAAAATAAATGGAAGAGGAAGAGGTAGAATAATTTACATTCACATGTGATGAGGCGACACTTGTGCTTTTTCAGCTATTAGCCTCCTGGATGGCTAATTTATGGCATTATGAGCTCTGAAAGTGTTCCTTGTTTCAACCGTCATGACTTTGTTGTCATCTACCCAATCCAAGGTTGCAACTATGGGATCGGTTCTTTTTCCAAAGATTCTCTCTTAGATTCTCTTCGTAACCTCGCCTGTCTTTTATTCATGGTACTCTTCATATAATTTGCACCATGGTCATGAAATAAGGGCATTAGGATGATATGTTTGGGAGGGGTTTCTAATAAGAGCTAAAGTAGAAGCTTCAACATGGATTTTCTCTATGAATTTCTTCCAAAATAAATCAATCGATTAGTCATGTCTTGCATGATTTCGAGAATAGAAGATAGGTCAAATATATTTACTAAGTCTTCAAGTGGAAGGCTAGTACGATGTAATTTATCTTCGTATTCCAATCATATATGTAAGATAAATCCTAGGTTATTGGCATTTTTCTCCTCTAACCTACGATAGTAAGTGTGAAGCAAGGTACTACAATAATGCATCATGGTTGTTATAGAGTTCTGAACAAGGATCCTAGCAGCAAAATCCTGCTCCAAGTAAGTAACAAAATTAAAAACTCCTCTCTTGATGCTACTATTAAGAACAGATTAATTCCTAATAATGCCATTATCCCTAGAATTTACAGAGTGCCTAAAATCCACAAAACTGGTGTTCCATTAAGACCTATAGTAAACACTATAGGATCACCCACTTACTGGTTAGGAAAATATCTTGCGAACAAGCTTAGACCTTTATCTCGTAACACTCCCTCTTACATCAAAGATTCTGCTTCCTTCATAGAATGGATTAAAAACCTAGAAATTAGTGACAATGACCTAATGGTTAGCTTTGATGTAGTGTCTCTCTACACTATGATTCCGGTGGATGAAACCTTAGAAGTATTGAAGAAAATCACAGGCCTTGAAACGGTGGAACTAATAGGCATTTGTCTTAAATCTTCATACTTCAGTTTCAAAGATAAAATCTATGAGCAAACACATGGTGTTGCAATGGGCTCTCCATTATCACCATTGATTGCCAACTTATACATGGAACACTTTGAGCAAATGGACCTTAGGTCTTTCCCCTTTACCCCTGAAGAATGGAAAAGATATGTAGATGACATTTTTGCTATATGGAGCCATGGTTTGGATAAACTGAAGGAATTTTTATCTCATATAAATAGCCTCTCTAAACACATAAAATTCACTATTGAAATTGAAAAAGACAACCAGCTCCCCTTCTTAGATGTCCTCCTTACCAAGAAAAATGGCAAGCTAAGCCACCAAGTCTTCAGAAAGCAGACACACTCTGACAGATATCTTCATTCAAACTCCCACCACCAACCGAAAAAAAAAGTTGGTGTCATCAAAACCCTAGCCACCAAAGCATCCAGAATCTCTGACCCTGAACATCTAGAGGAAGAACTTAACCATCTCCACAAGGTCTTCTTAAACAATGGCTATCAAAAACACATTATCCAAAAAATAATTAAAGATTCCATAACCAATAAACAAAAAAGAAAAACTTTTGAAAACCCTAGAATCTCCTTACCCTATGTTAAAGGAACCACTGATAAAATTGCCAGAGTTCTCGCCAAGCATAACATTATGGTTGCATTCACGCCCCCTAACACCCTAAAAGACATGCTTGAGTCTGCTAAGGACTTAATAGACCCAAAAAATCACAAAGGAGTATACTCTATTCCCTGCTCTTGCGATAAAGTTTATATAGGTGAAACATAGAGATCCTTTGGAATTAGATTAAAAGAACACATTAATGATATTACAAGAAACAGGTCGGAAAAATCAGGTCTAGCAGAGCACACATGTTCCTCCACACACTATATACGTATGGAACAAGCAAAATTAATCCACAAGGAAGACCATTATTTAAAAAGAAGGGTGAAAGAGGCAATTGAAATTGAGAAATCCTCCAATAACATGAATAGGGATGACGGTCTTAAATTAAGTAGCACCTGGAAACCTTTATTCAATAAAATGAAAAAGCATTAATTTAATCCAATAATATAACAAATAAATCAATCTATTTAATTCCCTATTAATAATTTGACAAGTCATAAAAATAAAAAAATAAAATTACTTCAATTCAAACTAATACATAACAAGTAACTTATTTATATAACATAGGATATAATTAACTATAAATAAAAGAAAAAGAATATTTCATAATAATAATAATAATATTAATAATAATCGGATGCGGGTGTTAATAAATGATATTTATGAGGGGCCGCACAAAGCAGGCAGCTGGCCCTGCACCTGGCTGGCAGACGACCTCCATGGCATGCGCATCTGGCTGGCGGACAATTTCAATGGCATGCGCATTTAATCATCTGCAAAACGGAATGTTGGTCGCACAAATCGGCATTTATGAGCGCCTGGTTCAAGAGCTCTTGCTTAAGGTTTTATGTATGGATCCATATCTGATTCACGCCATTGTCACTGGTTCGTTTTACCTCCGCTCGGGGTTCTTCCCGCACCCCTGCCTGGCTCAACTTGTTTGGAAGCTCGCCTGGTTAACTGGTGTTGTTGGGCTCCTCTGCGCTCAGATTCTCTCCCGTCAGCTCCGCCATCTTCCCTTTCTCAGTTGGTCTGTCATTCTGAGAATGCCTCGCCGTCGAGGAGTCCCGCGCCGAGGAGGTAACACTGGGAACAGAGGAAGAACCTCTCGGCCTGCTCCGCAGAATGTCATACCCATTGCGTCGGCCTCCCCATCCTCACCGCCCTCGGGTCAAGCTGGGCCTCTTCCGCACAATTCCTTTCAGACTACCAGGTTCACCTTCCACAGCAGGCTCAACAGGCCTGTGTTGTCTGCCAGCATCACAGTCATTCTTGCTGAGGAAGAGAGTAATCCTACCAGCTCGGCCCACACTACCTCCTCTCAATCTCAGGAAGATAGTGTCCTTCAGGGGGAAATGGCTGGGGTGGTGTCTAACGCTGACAACATGCAGGATGACACCCCTGTTTCTGAAGCGCCTCTGCATCCGGCCGACTCAACACAGAACGAGATTCTTGCCTGTGGACCGACTCATCGTGCAGGCAGCATTCTCAACCTGGTAACTACTCCTGAAGGCGGCATTGAAGGAATTGATGACAATGGTTTCGTCACCTGGGTCGCTTCGTCTAGCCAGGTGGATAAGGACATGCCCGACTCTCCGCAGCATGCAGACTAAGGCTGGTTCATCACCGACGGGTGGCACTCTTGCCTTCGCTCTGTGTATTTTTTGCTATGTGTCTTCGTTTCTAGGTCTCTGGTCCTGTGTCTGGTTTAAGTTCTTGTTTAAGCTCGTGGCGCTAGCCAACCTGCTCTCTGTTTGCAGTTACAACTATGGGTTTGATGGGTACTATTTTGTCATTTTTGTTCATGGCGGGCATGATAGCATGCGTCTTAGTAAAACCTCTGAAGGTGTTAGCTATGTCATGTTAGAATCAGAACAGAAATATTTCAGTGGGTCATGGTCTAACACAAAATCTTTTGAAGTCTGTAATCTGAAAACGGCAGAAAGCATGAAATGTATGTCTCTGAATCTCTGGCTGAGGGCTGGCATCTGCCCCCTCTGAGGTCTCGACCTCTATGTACATAATTTTCTCTTTTTAATAGAATTAGTATTTACGCAGAAAATAAATAAATAAATAAATAAAAAATAAATAAAATAAAAATAAAATAAAATAAATAAAATAAAATAAAATAAAATAAAATAAAATATAAAATAAAATAAAATAAATAAATAAAAATAAAAATAAATAAATAAAAAATAAAAATAAATAAATAAATAAATAATAAATAATAAATAATAAATAATAAAAAATAAATAATAAGAATAAGAATAATATGGATAATAATAATATTAATAGATAACAACTAATAATAATAAGAATAATAAATAAATGTATTAAATTAAAAAAATTAAAAAAAAAAAAAAAATTAAAAATAATAAGAATAATAATAACAAATATTAATAATAAACATCAATAAATAAATTAACTGAAAATAAATTAATTAATTAATAATAAAAAATAAATTAAATAAATAATAAATAAAATAAATAAATATAAGAAAAAAAAATAAAAAAATAAAATAAAATAAAAATAAAAATTCATAAAATACAATAAATAAAATAATATAAAACAAATAAATAAATAAACACATAAAATAAAATAATTAAATATATAACAAATAAACACTTTCAGATATATTCAATTATTAAAACCTGTCACTCAAAATTTAAAATTATAATAACAATATTAATAATATTAAATAAATATTTAAATAAAATTAATTAAATAATTATATATATATATATATATATATATATATATATATATATATATATATATATATGATGATGATGATGGTTAACGTCCACTGAGACCAAATAATGGTCTATCGGACCTAAAGAAACAAATTATCTATTTTGATTTAAGATTTTATTCCTATATATATATATATATATATATATATATATATATATATATATATATATTAAAAAATAAAAAAAAATAAAAATAATAATAATAATAATAATAATTAATAATTATGAATCAATTAGGCCGACATTAAAATAAAAATAAAAAAGATATCAAATATTTTTCTAAACAACTATTAATAGCTCCATAATTTTCACGAATCTCTCTTCTCAAATACAAATCTCATTGCCCTGATGATGGACTCACCTAGCTAGTCCGAAACGTTGGTTTCATAAATTGTTCACAGGTTTTTCCATTAGCATAAAATTCTGCCAGCCTGTATGGATTCTCTCTTTAACACCATTAAGTCCCACCATGGAAGGGACATAATGAACAATGCTTTAAATTTTGAGAAGATGAGAATTTCAAGAGCTAGAAACCTATCCAATCTCATATTTCTAAAGCAATGTAGAGATGAAAACCTCACTCCAAATTTCGCCAAATGCAGCCATCCGCTTAAACGGGGTCGAAACATTTCTCTTTTCAATAAACTTAGTAAAACCCTCATCAAACATGAAATCAAATTTGCCAGATTTCGATTAATTAAAGTATCTGAAAATCTTCTGGGCTTGCACCTTCGGCTGTCATCAACTCTCAGCTCTGATCTTTGGCAGTACTTAGACGCCCTCACTTTCGCCAAAGCTGAGAGATTTTGTTAGGCCCCTATACTACTAGTGTAACCCCTTATTGTTATTAGTATAACCCACTTATTATATTGATGTACCCATGTAGTGCCCATATTGTTACTATTGTGCCCCATAGAAGCCCACTATTGTTATTATTATGCCCTTACATTATTATTGTTATGTCGCCTCTGATTATGTTATAACCCCTTAGACTCCTATATATAGAAAGGAGGTCTTTTCATTTGTATCATCCAAGAATTGTTCATTTATGTAATGTAAAGGAGGTTTCCCCCTCGAAGAGGCTGAATTCTAAGGCGTTGATCTATATTTTCTATCTTTTCTTGAGCTGGTTTCATAACATTTGGTATCAGAGCTTTGGATTCTAGGGTTTCGCTGCTCCAAACAAGTCATCGTGGAATTTTCGCTATAACTTTGTTTCTGTGACGTTACAGAAGTCGCAAAAAAACCCCATTTGAGAAGAATTGATGCTGAACCTTGGGTCCGAATTTTAGAGATTTTTACGCGATAATTTCGGAGATATGATCTGAGGAAGTTGGTCTTTTTGCAGACTCCTGAATTACACTCAAAACAGGTGACCTAGGGAAAATCGTCATAACTTTCTTTCTGAGCATCGGATTGAAATTTCGTAAGAAGTTACAGAAAGAGGACGGACTTTAGTTTTTGTTTATATATTTTTCAGAGTCGAAGGTTGAAACAGTGACACGTGGCACTTCATACAAGTTCGCTCTACTGAACTAGTCTATAATCAGGTCACTGCGGGAGATTGTGCATAACTCTTTCTTGGAGAATCCAATTTGGATCAGACTTGTGGCATTGGAAAGAGGACACAGAGGGCTACTACAGGTCACAATTTCAGAACTTAAAGATCTGAAAGTACAGAGTTACAGTGGTTTCAAGGTAGAGCTCCTAAAATCAAGAAAAAGCAAGATGAGGAAGTTTGATGGCAAGGATCCGGTAAATTGGATACTTCAGATGGAGCAATATTTTGATATACATGGTGTACAACGGTTACAAAAGGTATGTAATGCATCTTCATATTTAGAACCAGATCAATTTTTATGGTACAAAGGGCTTTATTCTCGTAAAAAACTTGTTACGTGGTCAATTTTCACGGAGGAAATGATAGCACATTATGAGGATACAAAGAGCAACACCTTCTTTAGAGCAACACCACAACAATTGGAAAGAGTAAAAGGGCTTTGTGACATAATGGAAAGAAAAATTATGGAAACCAGGAAGCATACCCCTCACAACTATAAAGATGGGAGTGTTATTTCTCCCAGCGTTCCACAACCTACAAAGGTTACACCACAACAATTGGAAGAAAAAAGAGAAAAAGGGCTTTGTTACAATTGTGATAGCAAATGCACTAAAGGTCATAGGTGTGCTTAGAAGAAATTATTTTACATAGAATATGAAGAGGAGGAAGAAAAGGATCAAGAAACATCAAAAGAAGAGGATATACGTCAGGACACCACCCCAGAGAAAGAAGAAATGAATCAGACCATATCTTGTAAAGCATTGGCAAGAATTACCACTCCTCAAACTCTCAAGATAGAAGGAAATATCAAGAAGAAAAAGGTGCAAGAAGTGAAAGATCACATCGAGAAAGAAGAAATGAATCCAACCATATCTTGTAATTCAATGGATGAAATTACCACTCCTCAAACTATCAAGATAGAAGGACACATCAGGAAGAAAAATGTTCAAGAAGTGAAAGATCACATCGAGCATCAAGAAATGAATCCGACCATATCTTGTAAAGGACTGGAAGAAATTACCACTCCTCAAAAGATAGAAGGACATATCAAGAAGAAAAAGGTTCAAGCAGAGAAAGATCATATCGAGCATCAACAGCAAGTTCTCCAACTTTTAAAGGATAACGCCACTTCGGTGCAAAATCAAATGAAACAACAGGTAGATCAACATCGTAGTGAAAAATGTTTTGATGTAAGTGATTGGGTATTTTTATTGCTACATCTCAAGCAAGCTATTTATGAGAAGGAAATGTTGGCAATACTACATGCACTTAAAAAATGGCGACCTTACCGAATGGGAAGACGCTTCAAGGATGAGGATATGGAAGCATTGTTTTGTGCTATTTATATTATCCAACCAAATTGGATAAACGAAGCAACAGATGAACGGAAGAAGAACGAAGAAGTATGGCCACTTATTCAAAAGTTGCAAAAGATCCCAATTCAAGCAATATTGCCAGAAATTGAAGAGGAAGGAAAAATCATTTTGGAACCTGGAGTAGTCATAGAAACAAGAACCCGACAGCTACGAAATCGATCAATTTCAGAGTATCTCATCAAGTGGAAGAACTTACCCGCTGAATATTCCACATGGGAGGACAAGAATTTTATATAGAAGCATCAAGAACTACTCAAGCGTTGAGGACAACGCTTTTTGAAGGAGAGGGGCATGTTAGGCCCCTATACTACTAGTGTAACCCCTTATTGTTATTAGTATAACCCACTTATTATATTGATGTACCCATGTAGTGCCCATATTGTTACTATTGTGCCCCATAGAAGCCCACTATTGTTATTATTATGCCCTTACATTATTATTGTTATGTCGCCTCTGATTATGTTATAACCCCTTAGACTCCTATATATAGAAAGGAGGTCTTTTCATTTGTATCATCCAAGAATTGTTCATTTATGTAATGTAAAGGAGGTTGCCCCCTCGAAGAGGCTGAATTCTAAGGAGTTGATCTATCTTTTCTATCTTTCTTGAGCTGGTTTCATAACAGATTTCTTGATTACACTCTTACCAAAAAAACCAAAAAACTTAATGCGCTAAGAAACATTGACTTCAAGAGTAACTCAGAAGATTCTCTCTTAAATCGGAAAAAACCTAACTGGTATTCCAACTCTAAGTCACTCCTGGCCATGCCCAGCCCCTCCCATCATCATTCTCCCCCCACTGTGTACCCAGGTTGCGCTCTTCCCAATCCTCTAATTGGTGGTATTCAGAATACGCAGGACTTTATTGTTCCCCTCACGCAATGGGACAGGAATACGTACCTAGGTAGCACTCTCACCAACAACCTACGCAGAAGGAATTCAACGATCCTCAAAAGTCAAACGATGTCACCACGCAGTAGCAGCAGGATCCCAGGTATATGCCAAACAAGGGGCAGTTGGAGCCTCTTGGGACAGCGCAGGCTGTATCAGCAGCACGCAGCTCCTCCTTCGTTGCTACTTATAGTAATTCCAGCGCCCATCTAAATAGCTCAAAGCAGCAATCTAACGATGCTCCTCATGCAGCTACCTACGGCTATATCAAGAACTCGACGAATTCTTTCAACAACTTAATTAGTAAATCAACGGTAATTAATCTCTCACAGCTAGTATTAGATGATAACTTGAAACTGCTTCTAGAAAAAGGTTTAAATTTCGCGTTATCTCCAGCCAAAATTCCTATAAATGACATCATAAGCAACATTGAAGTCATTATCAAAAACATTGATCAAAATGCAGCAGAAGAAATAAGACAGGATGTTTCCAAAATTCTCAGAAATGCCAGACCTCCGCCCAGCAACATATCCAAAGAAGAAGCCATAGCTTTAAAAAACATCAAGAATAACAATAACATTATAATCTTAAAAGCTGACAAAGGAAATGCCACTGTTATCATGGATAGGACAGACTATGATCATAAAATGGAAGAACACCTAAACAAGAGTTGTTGTTACAGAGTTCTGAACAAGGATCCTAGCAGCAAAATCCTGCGCCAAGTAAGTAACAAAATTAAAAACTCCTCTCTTGATGCTACTATTAAGAACAGATTAATTCCTAATAATGCCATTATCCCTAGAATTTACGGAGTGCCTAAAATCCACAAAATTGGTGTTCTATTAAGACCTATAGTAAACACTATAGGATCACCCACTTACTGGTTAGCAAAATATCTTGCGAACAAGCTTAGACCTTTATCAAGTAACACTCCCTCTTACATCAAAGATTCTGCTTCCTCCATAGAATGGATTAAAAACCTAGAAATTAGTGACAATGACCTAATGGTTAGCTTTGATGTAGTGTCTCTCTACACTATGATTCCGGTGGATGAAGCCTTAAAAGTATTGAAAAAAATCACAGACCATGAAACAGTGGAACTAATAGGCATTTGTCTTAAATCTTCATACTTCAGTTTCAAAGGTAAAATCTATGAGCAAACACATAGTGTTGCAATGGGCTCTCCATTATCACCATTGATTGCCAACTTATACATGGAACACTTTGAGCAAATGGCCCTTAGGTCTTTCCCTTTACCCCTGAAGAATGGAAAAGATATGTAGATGACATTTTTGCTAAATGGAGCCATGGTTTGGATAAACTGAAGGAATTTTTATCTCATATAAATAGCCTCTCTAAACACATAAAATTCACTATTGAAATTGAAAAAGACAACCAGCTCCCCTTTTTAGATGTCCTCCTTACCAAGAAAAATGGCAAGCTAAGCCACCAGGTCTTCAGAAAGCAAACACACACTAACAGATATCTTCATTCAAACTCCCACCACCATCCGAAACAAAAATTTGGTGCCATAAAAACCCTAGCCACCAGAGCATCCAAAATCTCTGACCCTGAACATCTAGAGGAAGAACTTAACCATCTCCACAAGGTCTTCTTAAACAATGGCTATCAAAAACACATTATCCAAAAAATAATTAAAGATTCCATAACCATTAAACAAAAAAGAAAAACTTTTGAAAACCCTAGAATCTCCTTACCCTATATTAAAGGAACCACTGATAAAATTGCCAGAGTTCTCACCAAGCATAACATTATGGTTGCATTCACACCCCCTAACACCCTAAAAAACATGCTTGAGTCTGCTAAGAACTTAATAGACCCAAAAAATCACAAAGGAGTATACTCAATTCCCTGCTCTTGCGGTAAAGTTTATATAGGTGAAACAAGGAGATCCTTTGGAATTAGATTAAAAGAACACATTAATGATATTACAAGAAACAGGTCGGAAAAATCAGGTCTAGCAGAGCACGCATGTTCCTCCTCACACTATATCTGTATGGAACAAGCAAAATTAATCCACAAGGAAGACCATTATTTAAAAAGAAGGGTGAAAGAGGCAATTGAAATTGAGAAATCCTCCAATAACATGAATAGGGATGACGGTCTCAAATTAAGTAGCACCTGGAAACCCTTATTCAATAAAATGAAAAAGCATTAAATTAATCCAATAATATAACAAATAAATCAATCTATTTAATTCCCTATTAATAATTTGATAAGTCATAAAAATAAAAAAAATAAAATTACTTCAATTCAAACTAATACATAACAAGTAACTTATTTATATAACATAGGATATAATTAACTATAAATAAAAGAAAAAGAATACTTCATAATAATAATAATATTAATAATAATATGGATAATAATAATATTAATAGATAACTAACTAATAATAAGAATAATAAATAAATGTATTAAATTAAAAAATAATAATAATAAGAATAATAATAACAAATATTAATAATAAACATAAATAAATAAATAAATTGAAAATAAATAAATAAATTAATAATAGTAAATTAATTAAATAAATAAATAATAAATAATAAATAAAATAAATAAATAGATATATAAATAAATAAATATAAAAAAAAAAAAAAATATAAAAAAAAATTAAAATAAAAAAAATAAATAAATAAAAATAAAAATAAAAATAAAATAAAATAAAATAAAATAAAATAAAAAATAAAATAAAATAAAAATAAAAATTAATAAAATACAATAAAATAAATTAAAATAAAATAAAAAATAAAATAAAAATAAAAATTAATAAAATACAATAAAATAAAATAATATAAAACAAATAAATAAATAAACACATAAAATAAAGTAATTAAATATATAACAAATAAACACATTCAGATATAGTCAATTATTAAAACCTGTCACTCACAATTTAAAATTATAATAACAATATTAATAATATTAAATAAATATTTAAATAAAATTAAGTAAATAATTAAATATATATATATATATATATGATAAAAAAAAAAAATTAATTAATAATTATGAATCAATTAGGCCGACATTAAAATAAAAATAAAAAAGATATCAAATATTTTTCTAAACAACTATTAATAGCTCCATAATTTTCACGAATCTCTCTTCTCAAATACAAATCTCATTGCCCTGATGATAGACTCACCTAGCTAGTCTGAAACGTTGGCTTCATAAATTGTTCACAAGTTTTTCCATTAGCATAAAATTTTATTATATAATTTAGTGAAGTGAATTTAATGGCTTCATCTTTGGCATTGGAAACATTATTGTATTCACGAAGGAGATCCATAGCACTTTGAGCTTGGCCATAAGTGGATTTAAACCAATATAAAATATTTTTCTAAGTGGAGAATGATTTTGGAGGGAGTTTGAAAAAATTACTTACTGCTTTTCCTTCCAAGGAATTCACAAAATGCTGCATCCAAGTATCATTATCATTAGCACCAATGCTATGGCATGCATTGAAAAATACAATTAAGTGCTCATTAGTCGTGATGGTGCCATTAGCTAAAAATTTAGGGAGGTTACCTTTAAATTTTTTCGAAGGAGTATTTGATGGAGTTAAATTTAAAGGAGAAGCCACATGCCAAGAAGTGGCATTCAGGTCCTCCTCAAATTGAAACAACCCGTATTTTTTTATTACTTTGGCGAGGTTTTTTGTAGATTGAACAAGATTAAATAAAGAGAAAACACTGCCATTTTGAATATAACATGATGCAGTCGATGAAGACTATGAGGAGGAGGGAGTAGATTGAGAGGACTCTCGCATTATTGACATAATTATTTGAGGGGGGGAAGTGGTCCTAGAAGAACAAACAAAT
Organism: Pinus tabuliformis; assembly: GCA_031772625.1. NCBI lineage: Eukaryota > Viridiplantae > Streptophyta > Pinopsida > Pinales > Pinaceae > Pinus > Pinus tabuliformis. Next base: position 1,377,501,993 of record CM062805.1, on the reverse strand, counting down.
TCTTGATAAAATTGAAGCCAAGATTGAGCAGCAAGGATTGTCTTTCACCTTTCAACCTCATCCAAGGGTTTATATTCAAGGCTTAATCCACAAATTATCCTAGAAGCACGAGTCTCACTGATCATAAGCCAACTACTTGTGATTGGAACAGTCTCTGAGATGCCTTTCTAGGGCTTCTCTTCTTTCCTACAATTCAATGTCTCAAGCTATTGTTGAACCTCATAATTACCCTCTCCTTGACATTTTTTCTCACCTTTTTCTCTTACTTTCTCATAGGATTACAAACCCAATCAATGATAAATGCTAGGTTTTGTCTTAGGGAAAGCATTAAAATGATCACCATATTATATTTTTGTTATGCTCTTAACCTGCAAAATGATACCCAAATACAGGATATGTGAAGAAAAGATACCCAAAACACAGAATAGCAATGATTTTATTATTCAGAGAGTAATGTTCACTTGCCTCTTCGAGGGGGCAACCTCCAATAGAGCAGAGCTCGACTACAAAATAAGACACGATGCTCCTCACAGGGAGTCTCTATCCTTTATATATGACTCATACATGTAATACCACGGGCCAATACCATGGGTTTTATTAATACCATCTATCTAATACTACGGCCCATTTGCAACTAACTGTGGTTTCGTCATTAATTGCGGATTAACCACTTACAATTATTAATATGGGCTTTATTGACTCTTGACTATGACGTGATCCCATTACATAAATAAGGGGGTTAGGGTGGGACCCTAACATGCCGTCCCCCTTAAGACTAGCCTTGTCCCCAAGGCTGAAGCTGCGGAAACTGCTGAAGAATAGTGGCTGGTTCCCAAGTTGCATCTTCCGGAGAGGTGTCTTTCCATTTGACGAGGACTTCCTTAATCATGCGGCCGCGCAGTTGCTTGTCCTGTGTGTCTAGGACCTGTTCGGGTTGAAGCCAGATGGACCCTTCTTCGTCCAATTCAGGTAGACTGGTCTGAATTCTGCAATTGTTCCCAATCACTTTCTTGAGGCATGAGACATGGAAAACTGGATGGATTTTTGCAGTAGGTGGCAAGGCCAACTTGTAGGCCACTTCTCCAATGCGTTGAAGTATTTGATATGGTCCGTAGAATTTGGGCGAGAGTTTCTGACACCCCTTGTCTTTGAGTGATGTTTGCTTATATGGTTGTAGCCGTAAAAAGACCTGATCCCCTTCTTGAAATTGGCGCTCTGAGCGATGCTGGTCTACCTGTTGCTTCATGCAGTTCTGAGCTTGATGAAGATTCTCTCGAAGATGGGCGAGCATGGTTGCGCGGTGTTGTAGGAGTTGATCCACTGCTTGTACTTTTGAGCATCCCTTGAGATACGAAGTAGGTGAAGGCGGGAGTTGACCATATACTGCTTCATAGGGAGTCATTTTGGTGGTGGAATGATAGTTGGTGTTATACCACCATTCAGCCAGAGGTAACCACTGTACCCAAAGGTGTTGCTTTTCTGAAGTGAAACACCTAAGGTAGGTTTCTAGACATTTGTTGACGGCTTCGATTTGACCATCTGTTTGTAGATGATAGGAAGTACTGAGTTTTAGTTGAGTTCCTTGTATTCTGAAGAGTTCCTGCCAAAAATTACTGGTGAAGATCGGGTCGCGATCGGACACAATAGAAGTGGGCATGCCATGCAATTTGAAGATCTGATCCATGAAAGATTGAGCAACCAAAGTTGGTGTAAACGGGTGGGGTAGGGTGCAGAAATGAGCATACTTCGACAGTCAGTCCACAACCACCATGATGACTGACTTGTTCCCTAAATTTGGAAGACCTGTAATGAAATCCATAGAAACCTCGGTCCAAATTGATGCCGGAATGGGGAATGGTTGTAATGTGCCTAGTGTGTTGACGGTTTCCCCTTTGTGGCATTGACAGACATCGCATTCTGCTACGAAAGTAAGGATGTCCTTTTTCATGCCTGTCCAAAAACATGATCTTCTGGTGCGAGCATACGTCTTCTGAAAGCCCAAATGTCCTGCAATTGGAGATGAGTGCAATTCTGCCAAAATGCGACTTTTGAGGGTGGATGTTGGTGATATTACGACTCTGTCCTTGTAGCGAAGAATATCATCCTGCCACGAGTAGCCCTTGGTGGAATTTGGATTTACCTGCAATTGAGAAATGAGTTGGGAGAGCCCGGGGTGTGAAAACCATTCCCTGCGAGCCTCTTCAATCCATTCTGGAATGGGGAGGGAAATTGCTAGCAGAGTACTTTCCTCCTAAAATTGGCGAGATAATGCATCTGCTACACTATTGTCTTTCCCTTTCTTGTAAATGATCTCATAATCATATCCCAGCATTTTGGCTAGCCGTTTATTTTGTTGTGGGGAGGATAGGCGTTGCTCCAAAAAATATTTAAGACTGTGATGATCTGTGCGGATTTGGAAACGTCGCCCCAATAAGTAAGGTCGCCAGGTCTCGACTGCATGTAAGATGGCCATCATTTCCTTCTCGTAGGTAGATTGGCCCAGATTCCTCCCACTGAGTTGTTGGCTTGTGAAGTCCAACGGTCGCCCTTCCTACATTAAGACGCCCTAATACCTGTACCCGAAGCATCACATCCAATGACAAAGGATTTGGTGAAGTCAGGTAGTGCTAAGACTGGAGTGGAACACATGGCATTTTTTAGAGCTGTAAAGGCCTGTTGTGCTTCCTCATTCCAGAAGAATGAATTTTTCTTTAGGAATTGGGTGAGGGGCTTTGCTATGCGACCATAGTTGCGGACAAATTTACGATAATAGCCTGTGAGACCCAAAAATCCTCTCAATCTCTTCAAGGTCTTAGGTTGAGGCCATTCCTGCATTGCCTGGATCTTTTTGGGGTCCACCTTGACACCTTCACGCCCCACAATGTGGCCCAAATACTCTACTTCTGCCATGCCAAACGAACACTTGGACATCTTGACAAATAATTTATGCTTGCGGAGCAGTTGCAAGAGTAGATCTACATGCTGAAGATGTGTGGCCCAAGTGCAACTATAGATGAGGATGTCATCGAAGAAGACAAGGACAAATTTCCTGAGATATGGTTTGAGAATGTGGTTCATAAGGCTCTGAAAAGTAGAGGGGGCATTACAAAGACCAAATTGCATGACCAGGAATTCATAATGGCCTGCATGAGTTCTGAAAGCAGTCTTGGGGATGTCGACTTCCTTCATGCGAATTTGGTGGTAGCCTGAGCGAAGATCCAGCTTAGTGAAGAATTGAGCCCCATTGAGTTCATCTAGCAAATCATCAACCACCGGGATGGGAAATTTATCTTTGACTGTCAACTTATTGAGGGCCTTGAAGTCGGGACACATCCGCCACTCCCCATCTTTCTTGAGCACCATGACCACTGGGGATGAATAAGGACTAATGCTGGGATGAATGACACCTGCTTCCAAAAGTTCCTTGATGATTTTTTCTATTTCATTCTTTTGGGTGAACGGATATCTGTATGGGCGCACATTTGGGGGTTGGGCCCCTGGAACCAAGCTGATGCTATGATCATGTTCCCCTCGCGAGGGTGGAAGCTCATGAGGCTTGTCAAAGACCGGCAGATGGTTATTTAAAATCTGTTGCATCTTAGGATGAATTGGCAGAGGCTTGGTTTTGACTGCCTGGATGGCATTAAATTGAGCTACAACTCCATGATTGCCCTTTTTTAACAATTTTTCCATCCTATGCGAGCTGATGATAGAGGGGGCTCCCGCCTGGAGTCCACGGAGGGTATGTGTGTAGTTGTTCTGCTTAAAACTCATATATAACTCCTAGAAATCCATTGTGATTGGCCCAAGAGTGTGGAGCCATTCAGCGCCGGGACAATGTCGCAACCCCCCATGTGTAGGGCAAACATGTGGGTTTTCAACTGATAATCCCCCATTTGAAGTTTGACATTTTCACAGCGGCCTTCACATTTCATTGTGCCTCGATCCGCAATTTGAACTTGGAAGTTAGAAACTGCTCGTACAAAACAATGCACTGCTTCTGCGACTTTTTGATGGGTGAAATTATGTGTACTTCCACTATCAATCAAGACTACTACTGGGCGATGTTTAATAAAACCTCTGATTTTGAGAGTTTGAGGGGAAGAAATTCCTGCCAAAGCATGCAACGAAATAACTGGTTCATCAGAGACATTGTCCTTTTGGTTGTCTTCTTCTAGCGACTCATGTTCCTCCAGTGGTGGATCTTCCTTTGTTGAGCTGTAGTCAGTGGCATCAATTTGAAAAAAATTGGGCTCCTTGCATTTATGACCTGGGGAGTATTTTTCATCACAGTAGTAACATAGGCCTTGCTTTCTTCTTTCAGCCATTTCCGCAGGTGACACCTTTTGGACCTTAAGTGTTTGAGTCATGTTGTGAGCCTGTGGGGGGCGACCTTTAGCGGAGAAATTTGGGCGACTGTATTGGGCTGCTAATGCACGTTCCACGTTACGAGCTACCTTGCAAGCCTCCGTCCATGTGGGAGGGGGGTGCAGTAGGACTTGGGCTTTGATAGCTTCTTTAAGACCACTGATAAAGCATTCCGTGTAGAACACATCTGAGAGACCCCAAGTGCGGAAGGCTAAGGCTTCAAAAGTTGTAATATATTCATCCACTGTACCAGTCTGTCGGAGCTTAGTAAGACGACCCAAAAAATATGATTCCTGGTCAAAGCGGTCTTGAAGAGCTTTGGTGAATTTGGTCCAAGTCCTAAAAGGTCCAGTGCAACGTTGATGCCATTCCCACCATTGCCACCTTTCATTGTCCAAGTACATGCTCCCCAACATAAGCTGAGTCGCATCATCGAAGATGTGATTCAGTTTGAAATACTGCTCCATTTGTGCTATCCATGCCGACGGGTGAGAACCGTTAAATTTATGCATATCCAACTTGGGAGGTCGCTGATTGGGTTGTTGGTGGGTGTGCCAGACGTGAGGAGAGTCGCTAGACTCACCCTCATTGTGTTCATTGCCATTATACGCCTCCTCGTGGGCTTGCTCCTTGCCCTTCGGGACTATTTTCTCGACCATGCTACATAGTCTGCTAAGCTGAATGTGGAGGGATTGCACTGATTCTTCAAGTTTGTCCATCCTTTCATTGGCCATCGCTTGAGCTCTAGTTTCTACCATACACCAACCTGATTTTTTTTTTAAATTGGGAACGCCTAAAAAATTTTCACTAAGTGAATGGTACCATTGTGCTCAGCTCGTCGTCCTGATTCTGATGGGCTAGATCACCAATAAGCGCCCCGAAAGATCTCAGACTCTTTTTTTTTTTTTTGAAAACTCCTAACGGAGTTTTACTCCTTCCTTATCAATACTGCAGTGGCCAATTCCTCAAAATGTCAATGCGGCCAAAAGTCCTGCGAAACTTATGCCCCGATATAGGAACCCTTCACAACGACTCCGATTTGGTGGATCTGAGAGATCTGAATGGAGGATCTGATAGCTCTGGGCGATAGAACACACTGCTTCTGCGGATCTGATGGATCTAATAGATCGGAATGGCTGATCTGCGAACTCGAGACTGCGGGACTAATGTCTGCTGCTGCTGCACTCCTTTGCACAAGCGGATCTGGAAGAGATGATGTGTGATCCCCCGATAGAAAAGGGAACTATGGTCTTGAGGAGTGTCAGGTGCTACAGATCGCAATATACATAAGGGTCTGGCAGTAGTACTCGGCCCAATGTTTCAGGGCTCTAACTAAGGAGGATCGACCGTACCCTTAGTCGTACAACCCGACTACCCTATCGTACGGGCGAGTAATCTCTCCGAGTACTGTTCTCGGTGTACTGTAGCCGCAAGACGGCCGACAGTTTATCTATGGCGAGGTTTCAAGGGAGCCTAGGGAGCTTCCGATATACCCAGAGGGTACGTGGAAGACAATCCGTGCGCGGTTCTGTCTAATGCGCTACTACTCGAAGGGGTACCCATAGGGGTTACAAGGGAGTCCAATAGACGTGACCACCTCTTGTATTTCCTGCGTGCATGCCTCCCCAAATCCGCAGGTTTATGCGCTCAATGACAGATCCCGTGGTTTAAAGATGCCGGAACACGTCTCTAGCCAAAAAAAAAAATTGCTAAGAAATGGAGATCCCACCGGCCCTGGAAAGTACTTTGATACCACTTGTTATGCTCTTAACTTGCAAAATGATACCCAAATACAGAATATGCGAAGAAAAGATACCCAGAACACAGAATAGCAATGATTTTATTATTCAGAGAGTAATGTTCACTTGCCTCTTCGAGGGGGCAACCTCCAATAGAGCAGAGCTCGACTACAAAATAAGACACGATGCTCCTCGCAGGGAGTCTCTATCCTTTATATATGACTCATACATGCAATACCACGGGCCAATACCGTGGGTTTTACTAATACCATCTATCTAATACTACGGCCCATTTGCAACTAACTGTGGTTCCGTCATTAATTGCGGATTAACCACTTACAATTATTAATATGGGCTTTATTGACTCTTGACTATGACGTGATCCCATTACATAAATAAGGGGGTTAGGGTGGGACCCTAACAATTTTCATGTCCTTGCTATTTGAATAGATTTTTGCAAATTAACTACAAAACGCAGCCTATTCTACAACTAACTGTGGATTCAGTAGCTACTTTCATGGTTTGGCAGGTTCCAGGTGTCAAATGAATAATTGGGCCACATGGGCATTTCTAGAATCATCTCCACATGGATTCTATCCTATTCACTTGGTCCATATTGATGAAAAAGCAAGCCTAAGGTCATGGTCAAAGATGGAGTCAAAATACATTATCCGGAAGCAGTAGGACTCTTGATTTTCTCTTTCGTAGCAAATCAAGAGTCTAACAGTTCTCATGTAGATTTAGTTCGAATTAGCCACCTGTAGCTGATCAGAAGTTTAAACAGTCCTATTACAATCGAATTAAGCCACCCATAGCAAGTTTTTCTCATAAACAGTCATGTTAGATTTAATTTGAATTAGCCACCTGTAGCAGGCTTATCTCGTAAACAATTATGTTATTTTTCTATAAATATCAGTTGCATGGAATCGAGAAGTAGTTATAAGTTAGAAGGAATTACGTTAAGTTTAGGCTTTTTGTTTATACTCTGTATTCAGACTTCATTTTATTCATAACACAAACTTCGTGTTGTCAATGATCGTTTAGAGTGCATCCTTAACTAGCTAGCATTCTAGGCACATCAGTTGCAGAGGACCCCTGCACTGAAGGAGGTTTTTCATTTGTTGTTTTCAGTTTAATTTCTATTACTCTGTTTTCAGCAAATCCGTTTTCTAATTTAGAATGATATTTCATTTCAATTTTTAACCAATAGTGTAAGGATAAAATCACAATTGTGTAACCTCGTTCTTCTAAGATATTTCATGGAGAAAAATGACTTTGTTTCCAAACAGAATTAAGATTGAAGTAATAAGAATACACAATTGCTTTGTTTTCTTACTGTTTTGTCATTCATTCTCTTAGAACAGAATTGTCAATTAACTATGTTAATGGATGTTTTCAAAAGCCATTTCAAGATGATGATGATCCTCAACTAAATGATTAAATGACTAATTCATACAGTGATTGAATTTACTCAGTACATTGTTATTTTTACATGCCTTTACCTTTTTCCTTTCAGATCCTTACTTAGTTGCATCAATGATATTCCAAAAATATCATTTCAAGGAGATTGATTTAATCATATTCCAAAATTGAATGGTTGAATTTTTAATGAATGCAATTACTTAGTTACCTTCTGCATCAATTTCACTCTTGGTTTTAAGAATTAGATCCATGGATTAGGACCAATGATAAGATAAGATAGATGCTCTATTTTCTTATTAGGTTCTAACTAGCCAACAGTTCTTAGTCCATTTTTAGGAAATTATATTAACTTAGGAACATTTCCTTTCCTTTAAAAATTGTTAGATCCACTTAAAGTTTCTCATGGTTTCAGGTTGTACATTCTTAGACATCAAAGAGCAGAAACCCCCAAAAACAAACATGAAGTACAAAACAACGAAGTAAGAGAAACGCTAGCTAAACACATATAGTGCACCACACTTCATCAGTTTAGAAACCTTAGTTGATAATTGATGCAAGCAATTTAGGACACTAAATTGACTAAACATTTTGGCGCCATTGTCGGGGAAGTGTAATTAGGTAACCTCATCTCTTACATCCAAAAAAAATGATATGCGTAGAGAAAGAAACTCTAGGGGTAGATTCATAGCTAGAGGCGGGGGTTTAATTCCTACAACACCACTTACTCCACCAAGACTAAGAAGAGATATACCTCCATATAAAACTCATATTCCTAGCCATAGACTTCCTGAAGTTCTAAGGTCAGAAATCCAATTAAGAGGATCTCCTACTTCATCTACAGAGGCAGTCATAGAGGAAGAAAATCTTGGATCTCCAACAAAAGGAGTAGCCTTTTTCACCTCTACAGGGGAACATATTTTAGTTGAAGAATTAAGAATTCCTAGTGGAGAGGGAGAAGTAGAACCTTTCTTCCACATACTATTGATAGAGGAACCAGAGGAAGAGAAATTAACCTTGCAAGTTAAATCTTATATTAACTCTAAAGAAACTATAATGGCAGGAAGAGAAGAAGAAGGAGAGGATGGAGAATTTTCACTATTTGGAGGAGGAAGAGGTAGAGGAAATAATGGAGAAGGTAGAGGAAATAGGGAAGTTGATAATTCTTTTGGATTCCCTGTAGTTGATGAAGAAACAGATGCCACAATGAAAAATATCTCACCTTCTATCCTTCCAAATTTTTATGGATTAAAAAGTGAAGATCCTGAAACCTTTTTATTTGAATTTGAAGTCTTGTGTAGAACTTATGATTATTTACAAGACTCTCAAAAACTCAAATTTTTTCCTTCAACATTGAAAGGAGTTGCTTTAAAATGGTTCATGGGGTTGGTCACTCAGTCTATTAGAACATGGAATGACATGAAGAAAGTATTTTTGGACAGGTATTTGGATTATTGCATGCCTATCAATCACAAAGATGAAGTGTTTAAAATGATGCAAAGAGAGGATGAAAATTTGGACGATTTAATTGAAAAATTCAACTATAACTTAAAAAGAACAAAAATGGATAACTTAGATCAAGATACTTTAAAAGCTCTTTTATTAAAAGTAATTAGAGATGGGTGGATATACATCCTTAACATGATGGGGAAGGGAGATATCTCTCAACTCCCATTAAGTGACATTGGAGAATTATGTGTTCATATCTCAAGGGGAAAATCCAAAACTGGGAAAGGTCCAAGAGATCCTTCTCTTGTTAGAGTGTATAAATTTGCAAATGGATGAGTGAGTAGGGCAGAAATTGGAAACATGCTTGACGAATTTAAAATAGATATTCTAGGGAGCCTTAGTGAATAGATAGACACCCTTAAGTTACAAAACAAGCAGAAAGCCAAGACTGATGCTTTAGCTATTTTCTATCCCAAATGTAGAAAGAGCATGCCTTAAGAGAATGCCCTTTAGATGCAAAAATCATAGAGACTTGTGTGATTTGTTCAGAAAACCACGACACCAAGAGTTTTCCTTCAATTCCTGGTCTTAAGGTTGTTTTTCAAGAAGAAACAATTTCAAATCCAATAGAATATCTTTGCTTTGTCTCTAGAAGACCTTGGCAGGGGCCACAAAACTAGTGTTTTCACAACCAAATGTATATTCAGCCCCCACCAGATTGGAATTCTTGGCAGCAACCTTGGCCTCAATCTCAATCTCAACCTTGGGCTCAAGGAATGCAAAATACCTATGGAAGATTCTCTCAATACTATCAATATCCTCCATCATATCCAAACTATCCTCCCCAACAAATTCCTCAACAAATTCAACAATCCCAACTTCAAAACCAAAATCTTCAACTTTCACTGCCATTCCCACAGAGACCAAATCAGTTACCTGTGCAACCATTACCAAACCCCAACAATAAAAATCCTCAGAATACCTATATGGTGGAAGGATAGAAATTTCCAACTTATATGATCACTCCTTTAGATCTCAATGATATCCAACTGAGATCTGGTAGGATATTAGAAAAGAAAAATCCTTCTGTAGTTATTCAAGAACAAGACAATTCTGAGGAAGATTCTCTACAGCCAAATAAAAGTTTTGAAGGAACATCTCTTCAAAACCAAAATACTAAAAATGAAAAACAAAAAGAACCATTAAACTCAACTCCTATCATAGAGCAACCACTAGTATCCACTTCTACAACTCCTATTCCTGAAAGATTACAAGTTGATAGAGGGGTAGAAAAGCATATTATGTTGCCTAATTATGTTTTTCTAGATGAATTGAAAAATGTCTGTATCAAAATCCCTTTGTTACAAGCCATTAAGGAAATTTCAATTCTAGCTAGAACAATAAAGGAATTGAGCATGAAGAAACCAGGAAGAAAAGAAAAAGAAGTAAAAATAATTCAATTGGCGAGAAAAATAGCAGACATAATGATGGGAAAAATTGTCATACAAAAATATGTAGATCCAGTAAGTGCAGTTGTAAAAACACATATCAATGGAGTTGAAATTCTGAATACATTGATTGATTTAGGAGCAGCAATAAACATCATGAGCAAACAAACCATGGAAGAGATCAATCTTCCTAATCTTCTTTATACACCTACATTACTGCAACTGGCAGATAGATCTATAATCAAACCAGATGGTGTGTTAGAAGATATTTCAATGTCCTTAGACTCTTGGGAGTACCTTGTTGATTCTATGATCTTAACCCCAAATAACAATCTAGGAGGACATCCACTTATATTAGGAAGATCTTGGTTGGCTACAACCGATGCTTTCATTAGCTGTAGATCTCTCTGATGGTAACTCAACTAAGAAATTAACTTTATATCCTCCAGCAAGAAAAATCACAAAGATAGATGACAAAGAATGGATTGATGATGAAAATGATATTCAGCCTCTCTTTACTATTTCAACCATTAGTGAAGATAGTCAAACCTTAAATATAATGGAAAATTTTGAATCATATCCAAAATATGAATATGATCAATTTCAAGAAAAATCTAATATTGAATATTTTTCATCTAGGAAGATGTCTCTTTATTCTATGGAAGAATTTGGTAGCTCTATAGTTGAATTATTTCCATGAAAAACATTGAACATAAACAATAACTTGGAAAAATTACAACAGGAAAAGCTAATCAAAACATTAGAACAACATTCTTCTGCATATGCATGGGAATACATTGACATGAAAGGAATTAGTCCTAAGACTTGTATACATCACTTCTACATTGAGGAAAGTTTTAAACCTATCAGACAACTTCAAAGAAGTATGAATCAAAATCTTAGGGAAATTCTGAAGAGGAGTTGCAAAAATTGTTGAAAGTAAACTTCATTTACCCAATTTCAGACAAATAGTGGGTTTCTCCTCTAGTGATTGTGCCTAAAAAGAATGGTAAATGGAGGGTATGTATTGGTTATCGATAATTGAATAAAGATACCCTAAAATATCATTTTCCTTTACCCTTTATAGATCAAGTGTTAGATACATTAGCAAGTAAGAAGTATTTCTCATTTTTGGATGGTTTTAGTGGTTACAACCAAATTCAGGTAGGCTCACCTGAAGATAAAGATAAATCACATTCACCTGTCCATGGGGAACTTATGCCTACCAAGTACTCCCTTTTGGATTGTGCAATGCACCTGCAACATTCCAAAGAGCAGTACTAGGAATTTTTTCTAATCTAATACATGATTGTGTAGAGGTGTATATGGATGACTTTACAGTTTATGGGAATACATTTGAAGAAGCTTTAGAAAATTTGGAAAAAGTTCTTAAAAGATGTAAGGAAACAAACCTTTCACTAAGCCATGAAAAAAAATTTATGATGTTTACATAAGGGATTGTTGTAGGACATCACATTTCAGGAGATGGAATTAAAGTTGATAAATCTAAAGTTGAAGTCATCTCTAAACTATCAATTCCAAGTTGTCAAAAGGATGTTAGAAGTTTTCTAGGATTCACGGGATACTATAGAAGGTTTATAGAAAATTTCACTAAACTAGCATCCCCACTCTTCAAATTACTCACCAAAGATTGTGAATTCAATTGGAATCCTGATTGCCAGTTGGCATTTGAGACTTTAAAAGAAAAAATTTCTGAAGCACCCATCTTAAGAGGTCCAAATTGGAAACTACCTTTTCACATTTCAACAGATGCTTCAGATACAACTCTGGGAGCTGTATTAGGACAAAAAGATTTGATCCCCTATGCCATCTATTACACAAGCAAGAATTTGACTCCCACTGAGTTAAATTACATTGTAACTGAAAAGGAATTCTTAGTTGTTGTTCATGCTATCAACAAGTTCAGACATTACATAACAGGCTATGAAACCTTTGTTCATACAGATCACTCTGCAATTAGGTACTTAATGAATAAACCTATTACTAATGGCAGAGTTACAAGATGGTTATTACTCCTGCAAGAATTCAACATCATTGTCCTAGATATACCTGGAAAACAAAAAACAGTTGTTGATTTCTTGTCTAGAATTCAAAATGTCAAAGATGACACTCCAGTTTAAGATAAATTTCCTGATGAATATCTTTTTGCAGTAACTACTCAGACCCCTTGGTTTGCAGATATTTCAAATTACTTATTCACAGGGAAATTACCTTCGCATTTGTTTCCTAAGGAGAAAAGAAAAATAATTCAAACAAGTGAAAATTACTCATGGATTACTAATGAATTGTATAAAACAGGTCCAAATCTCATGATCAGAAGATGTGTTAGAGAAGATGAAATGCCTGAAATTCTTAAGGCATGTCATGATGAACCTTGTGGTGGACACTTTGCTGACAAGAGGACAGCCTATAAAATCCTTCATTTAGGATATTATTGGCCCTCCATATTTAGAGATGCCAAAGAATATGTCAAAAGGTGTGATAGTTTCCAAAATGTAAGAAAACCTGCTCCTTCAAATGAAATGCCACTACAAACTCAGGTACTCATTAAAACTTTTGAAAAATGGGCCTTGGATTTTGTTGGACCAATTAATTCTCCATCTAAATAAAAGAAGTATATTTTTGGTATGCATTGATTATGTCACTAAATGGGTAGAGGCTAAAGCATTACCTTTTTCTAATGAAAAATCTGTAGTTAATTTCCTTTTTGAGGACATCTTCACTCGTTTTTGTGTTCCAATAGATATTGTGAAAGATCAGGGATCTCTATTTACATCTAAAATGGTGGAAAAGCTTGTGGAATATTACAAGATCAAACACAGGAATTCTACTCCTTATCATCCACAAGCAAACAGTAAAGTCGAATCTACCAATAAGGTGATTGAAGAAATTCTCACTAAGACTATACATCTACACAGAAGAGATTGGGCAAAAAGGATTCATGAAGCCTTATGGGCCTACAAAACTGCATGGAAGAACACAACAGGACATACTCCCTATGAGCTTGTTTATTGGAAGCAAGTCTTGTTTCCTATAGAGTTTCAAATCAAAACCTTCAAGATGGAAATCTAATTGGGCCTCGATTTATTAGAAGCACATAAACATAGATTGGAGCAACTAAATGAGATTGATGAAAGCAAGCAAGGTGCAGTTCAAAGAACCAGTTTAGTCTAGCTGCAAAGGGCTAAATGGCATGATAAGTATATCAAGGAGAAGAAGTTTCAAGAAGGGGATTGGGCACTTTTGTTTGATTCAAAATTCAAATATTTTCAAGGAAAGTTTCAGACTCATTGGCTTGGGCCATATGAGATTGAAGAAGTCTTTAATAATGGAGCAGTGAGAATAAGGACAATAGATGAAAGAAAGGTACCTATTCTTGTGAATGGCCATCAGTTGAAGATATATCATAAGCCCATTTCAAGAGAGGATTTTGTCAAGATTTTCCAAGATAACACTGAAATGAAGTTGGTGAAGAAGAATTCTTCTTCTCCACTAACTTAGCTTTTATTTTTCATGTATATATATATATATATATATATATATATATATATATATATATATATATATATATATATATATATATATATATATATATATATATATATATATATATATATACATATAACATTAAAAAAAGAAAAGTGTATAAGTATGAAAACCAATTATTAATTGGCATACTTATATAGGAAATACAGGGTGAAAATCAGAGATTTCTGACATCCTATATTTTCCATTTTCTTTCTGTAATAAGTAGCGACATAAAGTTACATTCATTTGCAGTTCCTAATCTGAAAATTCATTTCATTTCATTCCGTCTCACCCCATTTTCATTTTATTTTACAATTTCATTCCATCTCACTTCACTTTCATTCCCTTTCACTGTCATATTCCATTTCCATTTCATTTCACATTCATGTTCCATAGCCATACTTCATTTTTATCATGTTCCATAGTTGATTCCATTCTGCAACTAATTTAATTCTACAACCATATCTCATTCAGCAGCTCTGACATAATTATACAACTTCCAAACAAATGATGATTGCAGGGAATTGAAGAATCTTGTTTTGAAGACCAATATGCTAAAAGGGTACCTACGGATCAACATCAAAGAAAACAACAAACAAAAAGGTTAAGTTCTAAAAGGTAAAGTGCAAAAAATTATTTTAAATAGCAAGGTTAAAACATAAAGCATATATAATATGGATATTCATATGTTTCCTTGACAAATCATCATTTGATTTGATTGCAATCTCCATCATACTACATATCCACCACATCCTCCATATTTTGTCACATAACAGTCCATAATTAACTCCCTCGTTGTTATTAACAGTCATGACTATGACGTGACATACTTGTCTACATTTCTCCAAAACCCCTACCATCTACTTATTTCATAAAAACCCACGGTTCCTTTCACCATATTCGCAGTCAATCCATTTCGTAAAACCAGGAAGGGTAATTCTGAAGGTTGAGAATTCTACATAGTAGAAGGCATGGGGCTAATTGTCAGATCAAAACCAGTAGGAGCAAAGTACATGGAAGGATACCCACAGCTCAAAGAAATGTTGCAAAAAGCTGGATGGCTTAAATTCATCGAGAAATTTGATGGTTTTCATAAGGAGATTACAAAATCCTTTGCTCGATCTTTTGATGGCACAGAGGCCAAAATTGGAGTTATTAAGTTTGCAGTAACTGAGTCATTCATAACTGAGGCTACAGAACTTCCAAGGTATGGTGAAATATGGTTCAAGAACAAGGAGTTCCATAATGAATCATGGAAAGTAATACTCAAAAACCTAGGTATGGATGTCTTTGTTTTTAGAACAAGAATTTCCATTTCAGCTCTTAAAAGTAAGTGGAGGAACACGCTCTTGATATTACAGAAATTTATCACCTGTGAGGGGAGATTTGGTTGCATGTATGTCTACCATATCCGTTTACTGATGAATTTCTTAGAAAATGGAGAAATCAATCTTCATTTCTTCCTACTAAATAGTTTAAGAAGGATGGCCTCAAATGTGCAAAAGAAAATAGAGTTCATAGATACAACCATGTATCATCATGGGCTAATAAAGGTATTGATTGAGTTTCATTTAAAAAGCATAGGACATACTTGGGAGAATTTCCTTATTAGAAACCATTTCCAAGAAGCACCAAAGTCACCTAAAGAAGATAATGTCAAAAGAAGTATAAGAAATAATACTGGCATAACTATTGAAAATAGACTTAAGTCTTCATTACAGAAAGATGATGAAAAGTTAATCTCTGAAGAACTAACAGAAATTAGGAATAAAATCAAGACAAGAGGGAATATAAGAAAGGAGAAATAGGTCACAAAGGAGGAGAATGTAAGTCCTCCACAACTTAGAAGAAGCTCTAAACTCTGAGGTTTGGTAAAGAAAACATCATCAAAAGAGACAGAGTTTATAAATTTAGAAGAGGAAACCCCATAAACATCTCTTGTTAACATCTCTTCTGCATACAGTCCTCAAAATTCTCCTGTTCAGCATTTTGAAGGTAGCCCAAGCAGAAGATCTCCAGGCATAAACCCAATGCAGCAACAAATATATGATTATATAGAATCAATGGAGAATAGAAGTGTCCCAATGAACCTAGAACCTTCTATCAATCCACAAGAACCTCTTATTGATACTCTCAAACAGAAAATTTATGAATTAGAGATATTGAACAGACATATCAAATAGGAGAATGAAACCTTGAAGCAACAAAATAAATTGGAAAAGGAAATTCACGATAATACCATTCTGCATCTAGGATTGTGGTATAAGTAAAACAGGAAACTGAAAAGAAAGAATAAGATTTTGAACAGAGCATTCATTAACCTTAACTACAAGATTCTTATGAGAAAGCCCAAAATGACAGTCACTTTGAAGAAGAGAAAAAGAAGGAAATTGTATGTACTAGCAGAGGTGTCTAAGAAAATGCATTAGGGAGGAAGAACTCACATTTTTGGAAAATTGCAGGAGTACATGCAATGATTTTGCAGTGGGGGTATGTTGAACCTCATAATTACCCTCTCCTTGACATTTTTTCTCACCTTTTTCTCTCACTTTCTCATAGCATTACAAACCCAATCAATGATAAATGTTAGGTTTTGTCTTAGGGAAAGCATTAAAATGATCACCATATTATATTTTCATGTTCTTGTTATTTGAATATATTTTTTCAAATTAGCTACAGAACGCAGCCTATTTTGTAGCTAACTGTGGATTTTGTAGCTACACTCATGGTTTTGCAGGTTCCATGTGTTAAATGAAGAATTGAGCCACATGGGAATTTCTAGAATCATCTCCACATGGATTCTATCTTATTCACTTGGTGCAGATCAACGAAAAATCAAGCCTAAGGTCATGGTCAAAGATGGAGTCAAAATACTTTATCCGAAAGTAGTAGGACTCTTGATTTGCTCTTTCATAGCAAATCAAGAGTCTAACAGATCTGTTGTAGATTTAATTCGAATTAGCCACTTGTAGCTGATCAGAAGTTTAAACAGTCCTATACAATTCGAATTAAGCCACCTGTAGCAATTTTTTCTCATAAACAGTCATGTTAGATTTAATTCGAATAAGCCACCTGTAGTAAGTTTATATCATAAACAATTATGTTATTTTCTTATAAATATCGGTTGCATGGAATCGAGAAGTAGCTATAAGTTAGAAGGAATTACATTAAGTTCAGGCTTTTTGTTGATACTTTGTATTCAAACTTTGTTTTGTTTATAATACAAACTTCGTGTTGTCAATGATTGTTTAAAGTGCATCCTTAACTAGCTAACATTCTAGCCACATCGGTTGCAGAGGGCCCTTGCACTAAAGGAGGTTTTTCATTTGTTATTTTCAGTTTAATTTCTATTACTATGTTATCAGCAAATCTAGTTTCTAATTTAGAATGATATTTCATTTCAGTTTTTAATCAATAGTGTAAGGATAAAATCACAACTGTGCATCCTTGTTCTTCTAAGATATTTCGTGGAGAAAAATGACTTTTTTTCCAAACTTAATTAAGATTGAAATAATAAGAATACTCAGTTGCTTAGTTTTCTTACTATTTTTTCATTCATTCGCTTAGAACATAATTTTCAATTAACTGTGTTAATGGATGTTTTCAAAAGCCATTCCAAGATGATGATTATCCTCAACTAAATGGTTAAATGTCTAATTCATACAGTGATTGAATTTACCCAGTACATTGTTAGTTCTACATGCCTTTACCTTTTTTCTTTCAGATCCTTACTTAGTTGCATCACTGATATTCAAAAAATATCATTTCAAGGATATTGATTTAATCATATTCCAAAATTGAATGGTTGAATTTTTAATGAATGCAATTACTGAGTTACCTTCTACATCAATTTCACTATTGGTTTTAAGAATTAGATCCATGGATTAGGACTAATGATAAGATAAGATAGATGCTCTATTTTCTTATTAGGTTCTAACTAGCCAACACTTCTTGGTCCATTTTTAGGAAATTAGATTAACTTAGGAACATTTCCTTTCCTTTAAAATCCATTAGCTCCACTTAAAGTTTCTCATAGTTTCAGGTTGTACATTCTTAGACATCAAAGAACAGAAACCCCCAAAAACAAACATAAAGTACAAAACAACGAAGTAAGAGAAGGTTAACTAAGCAGATATAGTGCACCACACTTCATCAGTGTACAAACCTCAGTTGATAATTTATGCAAGCAATTTAGGACATGTTGTGCCCTACAACAACCCCCCATTTCATATCATATTTATTTTACTAAATCAATATATGAAATGGGTCCCTTTAGAAGTTAGTTGGTATCAATACTTCATTATCTGAAAAAGGTCCGCAAACCAAATGAAGACATTATATAAAACCTTTTAAAAACCCATTTTTGATCAAATAAAACAATCTTTTATCATTGCGATAAAGCGATCGCATATCGCAATGGCATAGAAAAGACAAATAAGTGGCACATTGGTCTCAGCCGATGCGATATCGCTATCGGCTATCGGCAATACTCCATGCACATTTTAAAGCACCCCATACCATTAGCCCTGACGCGATGCGCAATCGGCGATCGGATATCGGCGGTAATCTTTACACAGTCTTAAAACACCCCAACCCATTCACCCCGATGCGATAGAATATCGCAATCGGCAATCGGCAATATCCCATGCACAATAATAAGGTGCCCAGGTCATACCCCCGATGCGATGCGATATCACAATCGGCAATCGGCGATACGCTATTTATGCACATTATGATGCCCATTCACCCCGATGCGATGCGATTTCGCTATCGGCGATCGGGATTTCAAAATTGTCAACGTAAGGATTTAAGTGTTCCCGACGCCCGATTACTATATAGCGCGGATTTCAAAAAAGCCGTTAAATGGAGGGATATTATGATTCATTCATATTTAAAGCTTGATCTTTTAAGCAATCATTCACCCGCGCTCAACCGCCAAAACGTCCACAGCACGCTTAAACGGGCCATTCAGCCGAATAATGGTATAATGAGCATTTAAGGGGTGGCAGGTCTTAAACGGCCATTTAATGTAATTGTAAGATCCTCCCATGGATTGTGTCTGCGCCCATTTTTAAAGCTAATCCCTTATTACGCATTTCTCAATATTTCTCATCACTTGCAAGTTTTCATTGCTATTTCTCTGTGTTACGTATATTTGGGCCTCTCCGCAGAATTCATCCAAAGGAGAAAGCTCAAGCAAGATGGGGAAGAAATCCAAGAAGACCACAGGCACTTCCACTACACCAGCTGCAGGACAAGCTCTCGTGGACAAAAAGAAGGGCTTGATATCTGATACTACATGTACAGGTCTCGTCAGAGTTACTTGGCAAGGCACCTATAACCTTATTGAAGCCGAAGAACCAACAAGGACAATAGTTGAAGCTACTGTGGATCCTACTCAGAAGTCTGAATGTACTCTCAAGGATTTAGCCGACTCTTTCCTTCACAGAATAGCGGCCAGGGAGAAAATTCTCCCATACACAGACGTAGTGCGGTGGGCGATTCAAGAAATCCCAATCTTGGATAGAACTTTCAGCACTAGAGACGGAAGAATCTTTGGATCGTTCAGGGTGGATGATCTAAGGCAAATGTATCATTTGCCCGAGCCAGAGAAGATATATAATAAGGCGTTCCTGGAGAAATTCGCAAATGAAAATGAAGTTGAATCCGAACCCATCCGGGATTGGAGACAAAATCCGGCCAAGCACAAACACGAATCTTCCGGTAAGTACTCGGTTGATTCTCTGGCTTCTCCTTATTGCTATGCTGGAATAATGATGTGTAGATTATGGGGATTGCATGACTCTGCTAATTTTACCATAGAAATGGTACCTCTAATGGAAGCAGCATGCAACAGTATAATCATGGATTGGGCCACCATCCTTTCTGAAAAATTAGCACAAGCTGTGCGTGATTTTAGAAATCAGACTGTCGTCTCTGAAAGGAAAATTCCCCCATTCTATTACAGTGCATATATCTTAGATACATTATGTTTCAATTCTGAACTTCCCGTGCTCGGCTGGAGGTGGACGCCACAAGATCCCACAGCTATCCACATATACCATCAGAAATTATGGAAGTCCTCTTACAAGCACCATCTGTACCAAATCTGCAATGGCTTTATGGTGCCTATTCATTATTCTATTTTTGATAAACCCATTCCCAAGATTTCCTATCAAGCTTTGTTTGATATAACAGCGGTAGGGAGTTGGTTTGGAGAGGAGAGATTTACCTACATAAGAGTTTTCGGCAGCCAAGCCAACCCACATGTTCTCCCTTTGTACATACCAGATAAACTGCTAGCAAGAGAAATCGCTTATCAGATTACGGCTGAGAGTGTTACACAAACCCTCAAGAAAGAAAACAAGATGGGCTGGCCCTCTTTTCCCTTGAGGTGTGGTGTCTATACTCTGCACGATCTCAAACATGCAGAAAAGGAAGCCACAAAGATTCAATCCTTAACTCTGGCGACTATCCCAAATAGGCCATATGATCCAAAGAAAGTTGCCTACAATGCACTAGAACAGGCCAAATTGACAAAATTTGAGCACAAAGAAGATATGTTTGACGACCTATTCGTTTCAGCCGAATCAATAGGCCAGGCTAAAGAATTCACTCGAATGAAATATAATGATGAAGGGTTGACTGAGTTTAATAAGCTTAGAGAACAGAGGTTGCAAACTCTGCCTCTAGATTTACTAGCAACAACCCCGGCGACATCATCAAGCGAGCCTGGTCGGCAACAGTCAAAGGAACCTCCGGTTGTAACAAAGGATCATAAGAAAGAGCAAGAGGAAAGGCAAAAGAAAGAAAAAGAAGAACAGCAGAAGAGAGCACAGGAGGAGAAACAGAGGAAAGAGAAAGAGGAGCAACAAAAGAAAGGACAAGAGGAAAGGCAAAAGAAAGAACAGAAGGAACAGCAGAAGAGAGAGCAGGAAAAAGTGTGGAAGGAGTCCCAAGCTGAAAAGGAAAAACAAACCACCATTGATGTCAATATAGATACTCATATTGACCCTAAATTGCTTCAGGAGTGGAAGCAATTTGACTCTATCATCAGTGGGTTGGAATGTTCCAAGGATACAAACACTTCCAAGACAAACGATACACAGGACATCGATTCCCCTCAGGTTCTAAGTGGAACCAGCGGCCCACCCATTTCCAAGGATGTTGAGGTAATACCAAAAGACCCCTCCAACCAAATCATTCTCCAGGTAGAAGATATTCCTCCCCTGGATGTTTTCTACAGCCCGAGGCATAAAGCAGTGTTAAAACGACAAAGGAAAAGAAGGAAGATTGATCAACCTCCCCTTTTCCCAGAACAAACTGTTACGGGCAGCGTGATTTGGAAGGAGGAATTCAACCCCTCCGATGACCTAACAAAACTGTCACAGTATGCGGGAGCCTATTCAGCAGCCACAATCGATAAGGCATCGGAGGTAAGTCTTCTATTGAAAACTAAGGATCAAGAAATTTTTGCATTACAGGCAGAGTTGGCTGAGACAAAGCAGAAGGCAGAACAGGCAGAGCAACAATTGTTGACACAACAGCAAATGAACAGTCAACTAACTCAGCAATTGCAGGCAGAAAAGAAAAGGGTCGACCAAAGCGCGATCCAGAAACAGAAAGAATTATCAGAGGCATTGGCACAACTAAAAGTAGCAAACGAGCAAATGATGAAAACAAAGGATGAGCAAATCGCTCAATTGTCATCGCAGCTCGAAAAGATAAAGGGCGCTCAACAAGTGGGTGAATTCAGAGTAGAAGCATTACAAATAAACACTGCATTAATATCTCAAATTAGGCTTCTGTGTCAACAAATCTCTCAGGCAGAGCCACTCTGTGAATTAACGACATCCATAAATCAGCAGGTAGAAAAGGCCAGAAATGAATTAGATCAAGCCGAAGAGATCATAACTGCATTTCTTGACTGTCAAGATTCTGATCAAGGGAGAGATGCAAATTTGCCCAAGATTTCAGAAACACATAAAGATATACTTTTCACAGAATGGCATTCTCAGATGATGAAAGCAGAAAGGGCAGCTTCAAGATGTAAATCAACTTCCAACAATTTGGTTGAACTAGTCAACAACACTCTCTACTTATCAAATATGATTTCCCAATGTACACCAGGAAAGATGACAACAACAAACACATTGGAACAATCATGCTATCCTGATTTAGAGGAAAAGGGGAGATTAATCACTGGGATTAATAGTTTAACTATGGAAGCATATTGGCTCTTCCTGGTAAAGCCGCATACACAGAGAGCCGCCCTTAAGTGCCTAACGGATGCGATCGGGTATATAATTCCCGATATTTAGGATGCCACCTATGCCGCCCAGCTCAGTTCGCGCCTCAACAAACCTCCTGAAGTAGAGCCAATTCTTGCGATAAGTCAGCTTAGATTTAAAGGCAAGCAACCTACCTGATGAATCATGTCGCCGATTGCCAGATCGCTGAGAAAAATAGGATCAAAATTTATTGATACCGATTTAGTTGCATTTCAGTTAATAGATATTTAGATTAATTTAGTATTTATAGACCCTTTCATTGTTTTGGAAAGGGTCGTAAAGTTTTGTACTAGACTTAAAGACTGAAGTTTGCACTATTGTGCTTCAGTCAATATTCTTTTATGAAACTGGACCAGTTTTTCTTAATTCAACAAGGAGGCTTTTTATGCAATTGTGCACTATTGTCTTTGTTGTGAATGTTTCTACGTTGAAGAAAGAATTACAAGTAGCGATTGATATCGGGAGTGTCAAAGCAGCTCATATGGTATTCCTATCTATGTCTGAATTCATTCCTGTTATGTGAATTCTTATTTGATTATCCTTGTTATTATTGATTATATGCATGCGCTGTAACAGCAGATCTATATTCATACCACTATTGGATGTTTTATGATATGCTTTCCTTTTAATCATGTATATGTCAATAACATAAATGATGAGTGTAGTAATATCGCTGTAATCGCTGGGCTTAACTATTTAGGCACAGTAATCTTGAATGAATTAATATCTATGTCTGATCGATGGAGTCATCTATATGCCTGTCTTTAGACACAGACCATTAAACGCTGCACTTTAAAGTTCAATAGATTCCCGGGATAGGTTATAATTCTTGTATTCTTGTTAATAGTTTAGTTATTCGCTTACCGCTAGCTTAGTTTATAAATCATACATTCATCCCGTTTATCCACTTTTGGGAAACTAGTCCCATTATCCCCAGTCGAAGCCACTATTCCAAACGGAAAAGGAGTTGTACTAAGGTCCGGACCGGGTGGTTATCCCCGATATTGTTGCAGCGATTTTCGAGGCTTCAACATTTTTGGCGCTAGAAGGAGGGCCATCAACTGCGAATGGCACATAAGCCAAAACCTATAAGCCATTCTAAGAGTAATCCTCCCTCTGAATCCCCTCGATCTTCCTATTTGCATACTGGTTCGCCGGTATCCAAACAAGAAGAAGAGGAATCAACTACCACTGCTCAAACTCATCATACTACAGAAAAATTAAGTCTTGAATCACCTGAAGTCCAGTCCCTTATCCACAAACTTCAGAGCTTCTCGATTTCACCACAGAAATCTGAGGTATCACAAAGCAGTGCGACTTCGCAGTTCAATTTACCTCACCCTCTCACCAGACTTCAGAGCGAAAAGCTCGGTATTGAACCCACTGAGTTCCCTTTACCCAAAAGGAAAAAGGCGAAGAAAAATACTGAAGGATCTGATAGTGAAGAGCTTTCATCCATATCCTCCATTGCATCTTCCCCTCTGCAAAGTCAACCATCCACTCCCCCATTACATATTGTTGTTCACTAGGGATTAGAAGCTTCAACATCCCAACCTGCCCACTCCTCAGCATTATTTCCTTCCCATACATCTGGAATTCCAACAGTAGTATCAACCACTGTTGCTATTACAATGGCAGATCCATGGACCAGACCTGGTGCAGTCAATATGCCTGCGCCATTGCATCCATTACCAGATTATCCTGAAAAATGGCTACCCAAGTTTAATCCAGATGATGGAACCCAAGCTGAGGAACAAATCAATAATTTCATGTTAGCAGTCAACTTGAAAGGAGTAACAGAACAAGAGGGTATTTCTCTTTACCCTCTGGTTCCATTACCAGTTGGAACACTTGCCAAGAGCAGTTTCTTACCAAATATGGAGATGATAGGTCTTTGGCAACTTTAATAAATGATCTCTCCAATCTAAGAATAGAGCATAGAGAACCAATAAAGGAATTTAATGCTCGCTTTAATAAACTCCTAAAAAAAATCCCTACAGCTTCCGAACCAAGCGAACAAATTTGAAGCGAATGGTATATCACCGCCCTACCTGCCAATATAGCCATTTTTGTAGACAGGGCTGGGAAGCCTACCTTAGCTGAAAATATGAGAGAAGCACTCGCTGTGGAAAAACGCATCAATGCTCTAGAGAAGAAAGCTGCTCTGGAAGACAGAAAAGCCAAAAAAGTCTCTTTCAAAGATGACTCAAGAAAGAAAACCCCAAAGGACCCATACGACATGGAAGGTTTGCAAAAGGTCTTAAAAACGTTATCAAATGAAATGGTCGAAATAAAGAAGCAGGTAGCCGAAACCTCAACCAAAAGACCCTTTAGAACTTTTAAGAGAAATGAGTCAAAGCCCCCAAATGTCATATCTAACGCAGACTCAGAGCAAGAAGAAGAAGAGGAAGAGGAAACAATCACACCGACTGATGATGAAGAAGAAGTAGTAGAATGTCATGGAATGTGGGATTTTATACTCCCCAACTCCGATACTGATAATGAAGAAGAGGCATTCCCGGTCACTACTAGGAGCAAAAGTACTTCTGAACCTGTTCAGGTATCATCAAAGAAGAGGAATGCAGGTGCCGCTACAACCAAAGAAAAAACACCTGCAAAGAAATCACCTACAACAGTTCCCCAAAACCAGCCTTCAACTTCTAATACTCCTTCAACATCCAAAACATTAGTCGTATCCGATTCAATGGAGTATAACATTGTTGATGACATGAAGAAAACTAAAGCAAATATTACTATGTTTGAGCTTAGTAAATTAAAGCATCAGCAGAAATTACTTCTTAAGGAACTGAATGTTGTTCCCTCTGCACCACTTCCCAGTGCAAAAGCCGCTAATGATTCAGGCCAACCTCCTCCAGGTATGGTTGAAGCTACTGATTCAGTTCTAATTGGAGATAGATCAAATTCTCATACTCCACCCTTCCTGCTAACCTATGAGATTTACAACAGGAACCTGCACAACTGTTTAATTGACTCAGGGGCATCATCTAACATAATGCCAGCTTCAGTTTGCTCTAAACTGAACATTGAACCCCAGAAGTCTGCTATCCATATTGTACAGTTGGACGGAACCAAAGTGCAGGTTGTGGGAGAAATTAATTCCGTAACTATCAGGTTGTCTGCTGATCCCAGAGTAGTACAAAGGATTGATATACTAATAGCCGATATACCGGAATTTTACGGTTTAATTCTGAGTAGGGATTGGTCCGAAAAATTGCATGGGTATATTTCCACTGATTGGTCACATATGTGGCTTCCCTACAAAGGCAAGCCAAATCAAATAAGGATCGATCGAGAGAAACATATAACCCACACAGTTACTGAATTTGAGCAAGAAAACCAACCCGTAGCGTTCAACAACAACATTTTGGGGAATTATTCGTCAGAGTCATTCTTTGGCAACTTTGTTGCCCAACCATCTCCTTTTTCAGTCAATCATTTTACATCTCAGATTGAAAATTTTTCACAAACTGATAAGTCTAGATGTTTCAATGATGCTGAGAAAACTGTAAATACATTTGTTAATACCTCTTTATTTTGGTCTTTATATTTTGATGGCTCTAAGTCAAACGAGGGCTCAGGAGCAGGTTGCATTTTGGTTAGTCCACAAGGAGAAAAGACAATGCTGTCCTGTAGGCTGGAATTTGAATGCACTAACAATACAGCCGAATATGAAGCCTTAGTCCAGGGACTTTAAAAAGCGATCGGTCTTAAAGTGCAATATTTGAAAGTATTCGGCGATTCTGAAATTATTGTTAAACAGGTGAGGAATGCAATCCATTGTCTTTCAAATCACCTCAAGCACTATCAATCGCTAGTACAAGAACTTACTTTGCACTTTTTCGCATTCAACATTTCCTCCATCCCTAGGTCTCAAAACTCAGCAGTCGATCTCCTAGCCAATGTAGCTTCCAAGCTTCTACCTTCTGAAGACTACAGCCTAAATAGATTTTCCGTAGAATTACTTTTTAGGCCTTCAATTCCTGACAATGTCACTAATTGGAGAGTATTCAATCATGATGAGGATATTTTACAATTTCTAACTTCTGAAAAGTCCTATGACGATCAAATTATTGAGGAAAATGACCATGATCTACAAATGAAAGAAACACCTCAGGAAAATTCAATTCCTAAGCCAGTGGTAAAGCTCGAAGATCTTTATGATATCAAAGACAGGTTTAAACCTATAGTTAATGCAAAGCTCCAAAGTTCTACCCTTAGGTTCGAATTGATAAATCTAGGTACTGAGCATGCTCCTCAAAATATTAATTTAGGATTAGGACTTCCCTTGGAAGAGAAGGAGGCATTTATTAAACTGTTAAGGAAAAATAAACAGGTTTTTTCTTGGAAATATGATGATTTGAAGACTTATGATACATCCATTATCCAGCATACCATTCCTATGCTTCCCGATCAGAAACCGATTCAGCAGAAGTTAAGAAAAATACATCCAAATTTGGAGAGCCAGATAAAATCGGAACTTAACAAACTCTTGAAAGCCAAGATTATTTTTCCTGTTCGACACTCAAACTGGGTCTCTAATATGGTGCCAGTCAGAAAGAAAAATGGCGACATTCGAATTTGTATTGATTTCAGAAATTTGAACAAAGCAAGCTTGAAAGACAATTTCCCATTACCTACTATGGAGCAAATACTCCAATCAGTAGCAGGCTCTGAATTGATGTCCTTTCTTGATGGTTTCTCAGGATATAACCAAGTTCTGGTTCATCCTGATGACCAGCTTAAAACCACATTCAGGACGAAATGGGGAACATATGCGTATCAGAAAATGCCTTTTGGACTTATAAATGCAGGAGCGACATTCCAAAGAGCTATGGATATAGATTTTAGAGGGTTGATTAATAGAACAGTAGTCGTCTATCTAGACGATATTACTGTATTCTCTAAGGAGAGGTATAATCATTTGCATGATCTAAATCAAATCTTTCAGCGTTGCAAAAGATATGGTATTTCTCTTAACCCTAAAAAGTCTTTCTTTGCTCTTGATCAAGGAAAACTCTTGGGTTTTATTGTATCCAAAGATGGCATTTATATTGATCCTGATCGGATCAAAGAAATCTCTGAAATCCCTTTCCCACACAATAAAAAATCGATGCAGTCATTTTTAGGCCAGATCAATTTTGTTAAAAGATTTGTCCCAGATTTTTCTCAAATTATTTTGCCACTTCAAACAATGATTAAGAAAAATTTAGTCTTTAAGTGGGGATTAGCAGAAAAGGAAGCTTTTGATCTAATCAAGCAATCAATAATCAATGCCCCAGCTTTAAATACTCCAAATTTTTCTAATCATTTTACATTGTATACCATCGCATCCAACTTGTCTTATGCTGCAGTACTTACGCAACTAAATGATCACAATTTGGAAGCACCCATCTCATTTTTTAGATCAAATCTTCAAGGTGCTGAATTGAATTACTTCGATGTAGAAAAACAAGCCTTTGTTGTATTTAAAGCAGTCAAGCATTATAGACCCTTCCTTTTGAAAACTCACACAAAAGTTATAGTTCCTTTCCCAGCAGTTAGGCAACTATTAATCCAAAAAGAACTAGGTGAAAAAAGGGCAAATTGGGTCACAGCGCTTCAAGAGTATGACTTAGAAATTAGGCCAGCAAAGATTGTTAGGGGCCAAGGTTTTTGCAGGATATTGGTAGGAGCATCCAACATTCCAGAATCAAGCGATACAGAGCAAACTGAAGAAATCAATCAGATAAGTGTTACTGATTCTGAATCTCAATATGCAGATTTAATCTTTTATTTAAAGAATGGTTATGCACCTCCAAACTTATCTTACAAGAACAAAAGGGCCATTAGGTTGAAAGCAAAGAATTTTACAATTATTGATGATGTCCTTTTTAAGCAGAATTATGATTCCATCTTATTGAGATGCCTTGATAAAACTGAAGCACAAAAGGTTTTGCAGGAGTTACATGATGGACCAGCGGGAGGACATTTTGGAGCTAATACAACAGCTCACAAAATTATTCATGCTGGTTACTATTGGCCTGCTCTGTTTAAAGATGCCCACGAGTATGTAAGGAAATGCCTCAATTGTCAAACTTCTAGTGGAAGACAATGTAAATCACCTTTCCCTCTGCAACCAGTCAACATTGAACAACCATTTGAGCAATGGGGATTGGACATCATTGGGGAGATTACTCCACCATCTTCCAAACAGCATAAGTATATCCTTACTGCTACCGATTATTTTACTAAGTGGGTTGAGGCAATCCCTTTAAAGACAGCAAATTCTGAAGCAATCATTGAATTCATAAATCAATTCATCATTACCAGGTTTGGTGTCCCAAATGCTCTTGTTTTTTATAATGCATCTTACTTTTCAGGCAATTCTATGTTTGATTTCGCTATTAAAAGAGGATTTAAATTAAAATATTCTACTAATTACTATCCCTAGGGTAATGGTTTAGCAGAGTCTACTAATAAAAATCTGATCAAAATCATTAAGCGAACTATCGAATAGAATCATAAAAACTGGCACAAATCTTTAGTGTTTGCATTATGGGCTGATAGGATAACACAGAAAGCTTCTATAGGATCTTCTCCGTTCAATCTTGTGTATGGAAAAGAAGCACTACTACCCACAAATCTTGTTCTTCCTTCTTTAGCCCTAGTGCAGTTCATTGAGGAAAGTCCTTCCTCTTCTATTCAGCTTAGACATGACCAAATTCTAAAATTAGAAGAGGAAAGAGAAAAAGCCAGGGTTATTCATGCCAAACATTAGCAAGTCATTAAGGCAGCTTTTGATTCAGTCTCATCCGGTTCAAAACAATTCCAAGTCGGTGATTTAGTTCTGAAATGGGACAAAGCCCATGAGGATAAGGGTAAACATACCAAGTTCCAGAAGATGTGGCTTGGACCGTTTCAGATCTGTGAAAAGATAGGCCATTCGACCTTTATATTGCAAGACTTATCAGGGTTGAGAGATTCTCTCCCTGTTAATGGCCTTATCTTGAAGAAATTCTTTAATTGAGGAGGTAACCCCTTCTCCTTCTAGTTTGATAGATTTTTGTAGCTTGTAGGATTTGCAGAAAATAATGTTGTAAGGTATCTACTATTGACCTTTGCTGTGTTTGAAAATTTGATCTACAGGAGTGCGGCGATATTTGCTTTTAAAATAATAGAACTCTTAACCAAAAGGGATAATTTCTAGGAAATTAGGTATCATTGTATTCTGAAACTACAGTTCAAGTTTTGTGAACTCCTTTCAAAGTTTAAAAGTATTGTAAATCATTCTCTGTTTTCAAATTGGTCTCAAAAGGTTATCAATATCAAGATAGAAGCCAATCCAATTTCAGCATCTTCAACTCTTACCCTGTCATCCATTAACTCTTAAGGAGAAGATTGTTCATCCCATTCACTAAAGTTTATGATTACTCGGAGTGTAATTCTAAAATATTTGATATTAAAGATAAGAGGTCTTATTACAAGCCTGCTTACCATGTTCATAGGGAAATAGTTTAACCGACATTACCAATACTACATACCAAAATAGGGTAATGGCTTGAAATTATAAGACAAGGGGTCTCATTAAGAGCCAGCTTGTTCGGTTAGATTACTACCAGTGAATGGCATTGTCAATAGCTGGCTACCAAACCAGGACAATGGCTTTTTATCTTATCAATAACAAAAAAAGGAAATGAAATACAAAATATGAAAACATGTTTTGAATTCATTCTGTTAATCACACTCTTAATTGGATGGAACAATGGACAATAGCATGGTTAAAAGGTATCCCTGTCGAAACTATGAACGTTTGCTGGCAGCAGAGGCCCTACCTATGACGGAGGAGTTCACTTTAAAAGCTGATTTGGAAAGGTTTTCTGTTTTATCATTAAAAACCAATAAAGGCCTATTTAAAACTTAGAATGTATTTATTTTCTAAAAAAAGAAAGGAAGTTAGCAAAATAGTTTCATCTTACTCGGAGTGCATATATACCTAGTTATATTAGAATCTTCCCCTTTGACTAGAACTCTATTGTGGAAAAAGTTTAAGTATTTTTATTCTTTCCAGAGATAACTAGTTCTTCCAGCGAATCGCCAATTGTTGTGCCCTACAACAACCCCCCATTTCATATCATATTTATTTACTAAATCAATATATGAAATGGGTCCCTTTAGAAGTTAGTTGGTATCAATACTTCATTATCTGAAAAAGGTCCGCAAACCAAATGAAGACATTATATAAAACCTTTTAAAAACCCATTTTTGATCAAATAAAACAATCTTTTATCATTGCGATAAAGCGATCGCAAGATCGCATATCGCAATGGCATAGAAAAGACAAATAAGTGGCACATTGGTCTCCGCCGATGCGATATCGCTATCGGCTATCGGCAATACTCCATGCACATTTTAAAGCACCCCATGCCATTAGCCCCGACGCGATGCGCAATCGGCGATCGGATATCGGCGGTAATCTTTACACAGTCTTAAAACACCCCAACCCATTCACCCCGATGCGATAGAATATCGCAATCGGCAATCGGCAGTATCCCATGCACAATAATAAGGCGCCCAGGTCATACCCCGATGCGATGCGATATCGCAATCGGCAATCGGCGATACGCTATTTATGCACATTATGATGCCCATTCACCCCGATGCGATGCGATTTCGCTATCGGCGATCGGGATTTCAAAATTGTCAACGTAAGGATTTAAGTGTTCCCGACGCCCGATTACTATATAGCGCGGATTTCAAAAAAGCCGTTAAATGGAGGGATATTATGATTCATTCATATTTAAAGCTTGATCTTTTAAGCAATCATTCACCCGCGCTCAACCGCCAAAACGTCCACAGCACGCTTAAACGGGCCATTCAGTCGAATAATGGTATAATGAGCATTTAAGGGGTGGCAGGTCTTAAACGGCCATTTAATGTAATTGTAAGATCCTCCCATGGATTGTGTATGCGTCCATTTTTAAAGCTAATCCATTATTACGCATTTCTCAATATTTCTCATCACTTGCAAGTTTTCATTGCTATTTCTCTGTGTTACGTATATTTGCGCCTCTGTGCAGAATTCATCCAAAGGAGAAAGCTCAAGCAAGATGGGGAAGAAATCCAAGAAGACCATAGGCGCTTCCACTACAGCAGCTGCAGGACAAGATCTCGTGGACAAAAAGAAGGGCTTGATATCTGATACTACATGTACAGGTCTCGTCAGAGTTACTTGGCAAGGCACCTATAACCTGATTGAAGCCGAAGAACCAACAAGGACAATAGTTGAAGCTACTGTGGATCCTACTCGGAAGTCTGAATGTACTCTCAAGGATTTAGCCGACTCTTTCCTTCACAGAATAGCGGCCAGGGAGCAAATTCTCCCATACACAGACGTAGTGCGGTGGGCGATTCAAGAAATCCCAATCTTGGATAGAACTTTCAGCACTAGAGACGGAAGAATCTTCGGATCGTTCAGGGCGGATGATCTAAGGCAAATGTATCATTTGCCCGAGCCAGAGAAGATATATAATAAGGCATTCCTGGAGAAATTCGCAAATGAAAATGAAGTTGAATCCGAACCCATCTGGGATTGGAGACAAAATCCGGCCAAGCACAAACACGAATCTTCCGGTAAGTACTCGGTTGATTCTTTGGCTTCTCCTTATTGCTATGCTGGAATAATAATGTGTAGATTATGGGGATTGCATGACTATGCTAATTTTACCATAGAAATGGTACCTCTAATGGAAGCAGCATGCAACAGTATAATCATGGATTGGGCCACCATCCTTTCTGACAAATTAGCACAAGTTGTGCGTGATTTTAGAAATCAGACTGTCGTCTCTGAAAGGAAAATTCCCCCATTCTATTACAGTGCATATATCTTAGATACATTATGTTTCAATTCTAAATTTCCCATGCTCAGCTGGAGGTGGACGCCACAAGATCCCACGGCTATCCACATATACCATCAGAAATTATGGAAGTCCTCTTACAAGCACCATCTGTACCAAATCTGCAATGGCTTTATGGTGCCTATTCATTATTCTATTTTTGATAAACCCATTCCCAAGATTTCCTATCAAGCTTCGTTTGATATAACAACGGTAGGGAGTTGGTTTGGAGAGGATAGATTTACCTAAATAAGAGTTTTCGACAGCCAAGCCAACCCACATGTTCTCCCTTTGTACATACCAGATAAACTGCTAGCAAGAGAAATCGCTTATCATATTACGGCTGAGAGTGTTCCACAGACTCTCAAGAAAGAAAAGAAGAGGGGTTGGCCCTCTTTTCCCTTGAGGTGTGGTGTCTATACTCTGCATGATCTCAAACATGCAGAAAAGGAAGCCACAAAGATTCAATCCTTAACTCTGGCGACTATCCCAAATAGGCCATATGATCTAAAGAAAGTTGCCTACAATGCACTAGAACAGGCCAAATTGACAAAATTTGAGCACAAAGAAGATATGTTTGATGACCTATGGTTTCATCTGAATCAATAGGTCAGGCTAAAGAATTCGCTCGAATGAAATATAATGATGAAGTGCTGACTGAGTTTAATAAGCTTAGAGAACAGAGGTTGCAAACTCTACCTCTAGATTTACTAGCAACAACCCCGGCGACATCATCAAGCGAGCCTGGTCGGCAACAGTCAAAGGAACCTCCGATTGTAACAAAGGATCATAAGAAAGAGCAAGAGGAAAGGCAAAAGAAATAAAAAGAAGAACAGCAGAAGAGAGCACAAGAGGAGAAACAGAGGAAAGAGAAAGAGGAACAGCAAAAGAAAGGACAAGAGGAAAGGCAAAAGAAAGAACAGGAGGAACAGTAGAAGAGAGAGCAGGAAAAAGTGCAGAAGGAGTCCCAAGCTGAAAAGGAAAAACAAACCACCATTGATGTCAATATAGATACTCATATTGACCCTAAATTGCTTCAGGAGTGGAAGCAATTTGACTCTATCATCAGTGGGTTGGAATGTTCCAAGGATACAGACACTTCCAAGACAAACGATACACAGGACATCACTTCCCCTCAGGTTCTAAGTGGAACCAGCGGCCCACCCATTTCCAAGGATGTTGAGGTAATACCAAAAGACCCCTCCGACCAAATCATTCTCCAGGTAGAAGATATTCCTCCCCTAGATGTTTTCTACAGCCCGAGGCATAAAGCAGTGTTAAAACGACAAAGGAAAAGAAGGAAGATTGATCAACCTCCCCTTTTCCCAGAACAAACTGTTACGGGCAGCG
Organism: Pinus tabuliformis; assembly: GCA_031772625.1. NCBI lineage: Eukaryota > Viridiplantae > Streptophyta > Pinopsida > Pinales > Pinaceae > Pinus > Pinus tabuliformis. The sequence continues at coordinate 1,377,468,487 of CM062805.1, read as the reverse complement.
TGGTTTGGAAGGAGGAATTCAACCCCTCCGATGACCTAACAAAACTGTCACAGTATGCGGGAGCCTATTCGGCAGCGACAATCGATAAGGCATCGGAGGTAAGTCTTCTACTGAAAACTAAGGATCAAGAAATTTTTGCATTACAGGCAGAGTTGGCTGAGACAAAGCAGAAGGCAGAACAGGCAGAGCAACAATTGTTGACACAACAGCAAATGAACAGTCAACTAACTCAGCAATTGCAGGCAGAAAAGCAAAGGGTCGACCAAAGCGCGATCCAGAAACAGAAGGAATTATCAGAGGCATTGGCACAACTAAAAGCAGCAAACGAGCAAATGATGAAAACAAAGGATGAGCAAATCGCTCAATTGTCATCGCAGCTCGAAAAGATAAAGGGCGCTCAACAAGTGGGTGAATTCAGAGCAGAAGCATTACAAATAAACACTGCATTAATATCTCAAATTAGGCTTCTGTGTCAACAAATCGCTCAGGCAGAGCCACTCTGTGAATTAACGACATCCATAAATCAGCAGGTAGAAAAGGCCAGAAATGAATTAGATCAAGCCGAAGAGATCATAACTGCATTTCTTGACTGGCAAGATTCTAATCAAGGGAGAGATGCAAATTTGCCCAAGATTTCAGAAATACATAAAGATATACTTTTCACAGAATGGCACTCTCAGATGATGAAAGCAGAAAGGGCAGCTTCAAGATGTAAATCAACTTCCAGCAATTTGGTTGAACTAGTCAACAACACTCTCTACTTATCAAATATGATTTCCCAATGTACACCAGGAAAGATGACAACAACAAACACATTGGAACAATCATGCTATCCTGATTTAGAGGAAAAGGGGAGATTAATTGCTGGGATTAATAGTTTAACTATGGAAGCATATTGGCTCTTCCTGGTAAAGCCGCATACACAGAGAGCCGCCCTTAAGTGCCTAACAGATGCGATCGGGTATATAATTCCCGATATTCAGGATGCCACCTATGCCGCCCAGCTCAGTTCGCGCCTCAACAAACCTCCTGAAGTAGAGCCAATGCTTGCGATAAGTCAGCTCAGATTTAAAGGCAAGCAGCCTACCTGATGAATCATGCCGCCGATTGCCAGATCGCTGAGAAAAATAGGATCAAAATTTATTGATACCGATTTAGTTGCATTTCAGTTTAATAGATATTTAGATTAATTTAGTATTTATAGACCCTTTCATTGTTTTGGAAAGGGTCGTAAAGTTTTGTACCAGACTTAAAGACTGAAGTTTGCACTATTGTGCTTCAGTCAATATTCTTTTATGAAACTAGACCAGTTTTTCTTAATTCAACAAGGAGGCTTTTTATGCAATTGTGCACTATTGTCTTTGTTGTGAATGTTTCTGCGTTGAAGAAAGAATTACAAGTAGCGATTGATATCGGGACTGTCAAAGCAGCTCATATGGTATTCCTATCTATGTCTGAATTCATTCCGGTTATGTGAATTGTTATTTGATTATCCTTGTTATTATTGATTATATGCATGCGCTGTAACAGCAGATCTATATTCATACCACTATTGGATGTTTTATGATATGCTTTCCTTTTAATCATGTATATGTCAATAACATAAATGATGAGTGTAGTAATATCGCTGTAATCGCTGGGCTTAACTATTTAGGCACAGCAATCTTGAATGAATTAATATCTGTGTCTGATCGATGGAGTCATCTATATGCCTGTCTTTAGACACAGACCATTAAACGTTGCACTTTAAAGTTCAATAGATTCCCGGGATAGGTTATAATTCTTGTATTCTTGTTAATAGTTTAGTTATTCGCTTACCGCTAGCTTAGTTTATAAATCATACATTCATCCCATTTATCCACTTTTAGGAAACTGGTCCCATTATCCCCAGTCGGAGCCACTATTCCAAACGGAAAAGGAGTTGTACTAAGGTCCGGACCAGGTGGTTATCCCCGATGTTGTTGCAGCGATTTTCGAGGCTTCAACAGGACACTAAATTTACTAAATAGCTATAACATCCCAAGACTATTTTAATAAAGAAAGAGTCTGTTTTTTATCAAGGATGAAATTGAGTAATGGATGTGAAATACTTCTTTGATCATTCAATTGATTTTTAACATTTGGTTGATTGGGATATTCAATGGTCATGTAAAAAAAAAGATTCATATAACTAGGGATCTGTGAGACGACACCCCAGTATGGCCGCCAAAAGTAGTTGATGAGCATAGCTTTTATGCTTTTCTTTTACACCCTCGAAACTCATTGGGATGGAGAGATAACAAGACTAGGCACGACGTTTAATGCCCAAGATTTGGATACAACTATTTACAACATATCCTTAAAATGGAGTAAAAGAAAATGTCATATCACATATTTGTACAACAAAATCTAAGGGAATTGATTACATAAGCATAATAAAAGAAAGTAAATTAGGTAAAATATTATATATATTATTATGCATTAATAAATTGAAATTAAAGTGAAATAACAGTAACCAAATGAGTCACTTTGCAGGCAGATTTATTTAAAATCATACCCTATCTGCCATAAGATTGTACAAGTATGTATTCAAGATCTGATATAAAAAATTAATAATAAATGTATGCCATAAGTATCAGAGAAATCTGACTCAAAAGTCAGAAAACATATAATAAACTCATCGGAAAAGGTATCCTAAAAATATCAGTTGTAAATAATACTAACTTTATTGACAAAATGAGAGTACAACTTGTTGTTTCAACTAATTTCTGTGAAAATCAAGACCAAATATCACTTAAAAATGTGTAAGATGTAACATAATTCATAAAATAGACATTAGAATGTTAAACAATAAAGCAGGATATGGTGTTGGATAGCATGGGCTCTTTTTTAAGATTAGAACTAATATAAGAGAAATATTAGACCTTCTAACATCAATAATTGATGCAAGAAATAATAGCAACCTTCAAAAAAGGAACCAGAACCCAGATGAGCTCACTTTACTCCTTATTACTCCTGAAATTATTTATATTTTCCCCAAAACATCTAAGATTTAGTACTTAAGAAATAAATAACTAGAGGAAAAAATGACAATTTTTAGAATTTATGCATACCTCTCCTCACTAGAATTTTCCATCCTTCCTTCCTTGCCTTCAATTTAGTTTTATACCTCCCTTAGGTAGTTAGAGGGAAAAAAAAAATTTAACTAATTGTACGTTATGATAAATGTTTTTTTTCTTTTCTTTTTAATCGAGAAAAAGCATTTAGAACTAATTTTAATTAATTTAATTTTATAAAGTAGGTGGTGTCCCCTACAATGCTCATAAAAAATTTATATTAACCTTGTAATTGCATAATAATCATATAAAATATGGCATCATCACTAACACCACCATCATGATAATCATGTGCATAAAGTGAGTCATCATTTGCAAACATGTATATAATCAAGCATATAAAAATAACTTGTTTCTCCCATATGACATCATCATAAAAAATATGTACCATGAACATGATAAAGTGTTGTCCCAAAATATACCTATGTATAAGTATGAAATATTGTAAATGAAATAAAGTAAGTGACCATAATATCAAAGAAAAACTCAAGTAAGCTCTAGGTCTCTTGTTGGACCAACCATGTAAGAGGGTATCTTCTCCTCTTTCTTTCTCTCTCCTTGTATCTAAGGGTTCATATCAATGAAATAAATTTTTCTCCTCCCTCCTCCTTCCATTGTAGTGATAGCAAAGTGAGTATGAGAGGAGGTAGCATCGAAAGGAGAATGTGCAAGATGTTTTCGCTACTACAACACCCTCCAAAATTTTGTCCTATTCTCAATTTCAGAGCCTTCCTTGGTATTGTACATTGTCGTCGCAAACATTCAAACTCATTCCATGTGTTTCCTTGAGGTGTTTTGGTACCTTTTGCAAGATAAGAAAAATGTGTTTTCGCATGTTAGTTGTCACACAAATGTGTTTAATCCTATTATGATGATTTCAAGGGGATACCTTTATGTAAATGAGTTAATCTAACCATGTAAGCATTTTTCACACTCATTTCCAAAGTTTTGAGTTTTGTTGCACAAGTGTCGTCACGGTTGTCGTAAAGTGTATCTTTAGTATCACACTCGTCATAAGTTATCGTAAAGTTGTCACACTAAGGGAAATGCATTTTTCATGTATCCTAGATGATCTATGTTATTGTGTTTCTGAGTATTCTAATTGTGTGATCACAGTCAAAGTATTATCACTATTCACATCAGCCTCACTGATCCCGCACTTAGCCATTTTCTGAAAAGCTTCTCGACCAAGAAACCTAGCCTCTCCTAGCCTCCCTGAACTATGCATCATGCAGTATCAGTACTCTAGTTGTGACATTGCCTCTTGACACTACCCAATGTGTAGTTCCTGCCTCCTAGGGCTATTTTACTACGTAGTTCCAGTGCTCGAGCCCCAACCTTGGCTCCAAAAATTACGCAATCCATCTACCCATCCTAGCCTCAAATATGCATTTTGAAATATCTAGCCTCAATCTCATCCCTTAGGCCTCTAATATGTGCAATTGTGCAATGGCTTTGCATCCTCTATCTCCTGGAATTTTGCAATATGTTGATCTAGTGCTCATCCACTCAGCCTGCCACACTGACCTCTAGAATTGCGCAGTTTTATTCCTCACCCTAGCCTGGACTGCGCATTTCATAGTATCAAGGCTCAAGGTTCACCCCTGAATGCTTGAACTTCACAACTACATAATAACAGAGCCCTTCTCCCAGCTTGCCACCCAGTTTCATCTCATCCAATAGATCCATATGCATTATCTAAGACTAGGGGTTTTCAGACTAATTTCATCTCCTCATGAGTGAATTGCAGATACAAGTACCTTATCATACCATGGAAAGATGATGAAGAAGTAGAAGAAGAAGGGAAACATGCTGAAAGACATCGTTGTAGTCGAGTATGCAAGCTAATCAACTGAGAGAAAGTAAAGGGACACCAATTTGCGATCACAACTCAAGACTTGACATCATTGAAGATTCCCTATCACCAAGCCATGTGGAGGTGGAAAGAAAAGAATTGTCAAGTAGACACTCAACACACAGTAGCAAAAGTGGCTTGACATTGCCACATCATCAAGAAATCCATGTCAGTAGTGTCATGTCATGAGTTGTCACATGCCACACCATTATGGTGGATTATGTAATTCATTTTTCAAAAATGTATTGTAAAGTGAAAGTCCAAAGGACATGTATGGAATATGAAGAGTCATGTAAAGTTGAAAAGTCATGGGAAGTCAAAGAGTCATGAGGGTAGTCAAAGATTCACAAGGAAGGTGAAGCATCACCTCCTCATTATTATATATACACCCTCATTGTAAGAGAAAAGGACTTTTCACCTTGGCTCCTCCCACAAGGCATTAAAGAGATAAGCTAGTTCTTTTGAGGAGCAAGGAGTGGCTCCAACTCTCCACTATTGGAGCTAGTGGTGTTCATTGTATACATGTTCCTTAGAAATTTTACTTAATGTAAGAAGTCTTGTGGCCAGCACGTTATTCTTGCATGGATTATGGATATTTGTAAGACTATTCTGTGAATGTTTGTAATTCATGTTTGCTTTCATCTGCATTGAAGTAGTTGAACTATTTCAGTTATTTTGGTACTTATCATATTGATAATGTGTTGTAATTTCTATTATCATTGTCGAATCCTTATGGACCATTCCACTTGATATTAGATAGATCTTCCTTGTTACATTGGTTGCAATGACGGTCGCATCTTTGTGGACTATTCTTCTTGATGTTGTACGGATTATTCTTTTTTATGTGTGTCTCTACTAGGGTGGTATTACTACCTCTCTCTTAGAGGCTCACTTCTCCGACCCCTCTCCATAGTGAAAGAACTTTGACACACATATGACCAAACACTCACCAGGCACACCCCCTTGATTTCCAAAGGCACATTTTCACTCCTCTCTCTTGCTAACAATTAGAGGTAAGGCATATCTTGAAGATAACCGACAACTAGGCCATATTATGGATGGGATTCCTATCCCAAACGATGTGAGGTCTAATTGGGACCACATATCAGGGAGACCCCTTGAATGTGGCAGGTCCAACATCGTCAACATTTCGGGCACTAGAAGGAGGGATGATAAATTTTCATGGTTGATAACCTCACCAACCCCAACCTTACATCTTCTAATCAAGGTAGCAACATTCTCAGCACCTCCCCTGCACATATTATTGAAGTTTGTAATCCTTCTCAGCTGAGATTATACAAACTTGTGAAATCTCTTATAACCAGATCCAGGCCATCCACCCTATCACCCACAAGTTTTCAAGAGTTATTGGATTGATACCTGGAGTGCATAATCTTCCATATTTTCCACATAAAAACCAAACCACCCCCACTGCGATAGTGGCCTCAATAGTTAAAGATTTGGTTCTCACCACCCTTTGAAGAGTTGCTAGAGTCTAAAGAGAACGTATAAAAACCAAAGTAGCCTCCAACCTTCGATGGTGATGAAGGTGCTAACGTGGTACTCTCGGACGATACTTTCCGTGGGTTAGGCAGTGAAGAAGAAGAAGAATAAAACCAATCATATTGTAACGAAGAAGGGGAAAATAGTGATAAAGACATGGTAGACCAAGATCTGTACTGGATGTCTCAGGGCCCACTTGCACTATCAATTGTTCTACATAAGATTCCAAGATATACAAAAAATATGTTAACGAAGTATGACTTTGATAAAGCAATAAAAGTGGAGGACCATCTAGAAAAATTATACCTACATCTACAAATGCTAAAGGTACGTTATGATGATGTTGCATGTAGACTTTTTCCATGCACCTTAGATGGAAAAGCAGATGTATGGTATCATAGTCTTCCTCTGAATTCCATCTAGAGTTGGAAGGGGTTTAAGAAGATTTTTCTTGAAAAAATTGTTGATGAAAAAACCCCCACCATGTTGTTGAAAGAGCTGGGCAATCTCAAGATGGAGCACAAAGAGAAAGTGAAAGATTTCAATCAAAGGTTTAACCGTATCTTGAATTGATTTCGAGAAGACACAAAAACCCATGACTCCATCACTATCTGTTAGGTCTCTATACTACTAGTGTAACCCCTTATCGTTATTAGTACAACCCTTTTATTATATTGTTGTGCCCATGTAGTCCCCATATTGTTATTATTGTGCCCTTACATTATTATTGTTATGTCGACTATGGTTATTTTATGACCCCTTAGACTCCTATATATAGAAAGGAGGTCTTGTCATTTGTATCATCAAATAATTGTTCATTTGTGTAATGCAAAGGAGGTGGCTCCCTCGAAGAGGCTTATTTTGAAGGCGTTGATCTCTCTTTTCTATCTTTTTGTGAGCTGGTTTCATAACATTTCGTATCAGAGCTTTGGATTCTAGGGTTTCACCACAACAAATAGGTCTTCATGGAATTTTCGCTATAACTTTGTTTCTATGACGTTTCAGAAGATAACAAAAAAATCCGATTGCAACGAAATCATTCTGAACCTCAGTTCTAAATTTCAGATCTTGTCTCGCTATATTTTTAGAGATATGATCTGAGGAAGTTAGGGTTTTTGCAAGCTCCAAAATTCAATCTCAAACATGTCATCATGGAATTTTCATTATAAGTTGTTTTCTACGAAGGTTCCTACTCTGAAATTAAGACCCATTTGAGCCGAAATTGTGGGGATGCTCGGGCCCGAATTTCAGAGCTTGTTTCGCTATATTGTTAGATATATAATCCAAGTAATTTAAGGTTTTTACATGCTCCCAAATTACATCCCAAACAGGTGACCTTGGGAAGGTCGTCATAACTTTCTCTCTGAGCATCAAATAGAAATTTCATTAGAAGTTACAGACAAAAGACGAACTGTAGTTTTTTGTATATCAATTTTAAGTCCTAAGATTGAAATAGTGACATGTGGTACTTTTTACAAGTTCGCTAAACTAAACGAGTCTATAATCAGGTCATCGTGGGAGATTTAACATAACTATTCCTTTTAGAATCCAATCTTGATCAGACTTGCAGAGTTAGAAAGAGGACTCAGAGGGATATTGTAGGATGAAATTTCAGAACTTGGAGATCTGAAATTACAGAGTTACAGTCGTTTCAATATCGAGTTCCTATAATCAAGAAAAGAGGATATGAGGAAGTTTGATGGCAAGGATATGTTAAATTTGATACTACATATGGAGAAATATTTTGAACTACATGAGGTGCAACTATTACAAAAGGTACATATTGAATCTTTATATTTAGAACCAAATCAATTTTTATGGTATGAAGGGCTTTGTTCTCGTAAACCAATTGTCACGTGGTCAATTTTCATGGAGGAAATGATAGCTCATTATGAGGATACAAAAAGAAACACCTTCTTTAGCCAATTGATAAATCTCAAACAAAAGGTTTTAATGGCAGAGCACATTGAGGACTTTCAAAAATTGAATATAAGGGTAAATGATATTCCATAGAAGCAAAGGATTAATGTCTTCATAGGGACTTTAAAGGATAGCATTCAACATGAGGTTCATCTTTTGGAACCTGATTCATTGGAGAAGGCATTCGGGTTGGAAAAATTGAAAGCGAAATTATGGAAACAAGGAATCCCTCCTCTCATGACTATAATTATGGAAGTGTTTTTTCTCCTAGCCTTCCACAACCTACAAACTTTACATCACAACAATTGAAAGAAAAAAGAGAAAAAGGGCTTTGTTACAATTGTGATAGAAAATACACGAAAGGTCATAAGTGTTCTAAGAAGAAATTATTTTACATAGATTATGAAGGGGAGGAAGAAAAGGATCAAGAAACATAAAAAGAAGAGGATATACACCAGGAACCTACCTGAGATAAAGAAGAAATGAATTCGACCATATCTTGTAAAGGATTGGAAAGAATTACCACTCCTCAAACTCTCAAGATAGAAGGACATATCAAGAAGAAAAAGGTTCAAGAAGTGAAAGATGACATCGAGAAAGAAGAAATGAATCCAACCATATCTTGTAATGCATTGGCCGGAATTACCACTCCTTAAACTATCAAGATAGAAGGACATATCAAGAAGAAAAATGTTGAAGAAGTGAAAGATCACATCAAGCAACAAGAAATGAATCCGACCATATCTTGTAATGCATTGGAAGAAATTACCACTCCTCAAACTCTCAAGATAGAAGGACATATCAAGAAGAAAAAGATTCAAGCAGTGAAAGATCACATCAAGCATCAACAACAACTTCTCCAACTTTTAAAGGATAACGCCACTTTGGTGCAGAATCAAATGAAACAACAGGAAGATAAACATTGCAGTGAAAGAAGTTTTGATGTAGGCAATTGGGTATTTTTATGGCTACATCTCGAGCAAGCTATTTATGAGAAGGAAATGTTCGCAATACTACATGCACTTAAGAAATGGCGACCTTACCTAACGGGAATACACTTCAAGGTAAAAATGGATCATGATAGTCTAAAATACTTTTTACAACAAAGATTATCTTTAGAAGAATAGAAAAAATGGGTCACAAATATGTTGGGTTATGACTTTGAAATCATATACAAAAAAGGGAAGTAAAATTTTGTTGCAGATGCACTCTCAAGAAAGGATGAGGATGTGGAAACATTATCTATTTCTATTATCCAACCAGATTGGATAAACGAAGCAAGGGATGAATGGAAGAAGGATGAAGAAGTGTGGCCACTCATTCAAAAGTTGCAAAAGATCCCAATTTAAACAATATTGCAAGAACTTGACGAGGAAGGAAAAATCATATTGGAACCTGGAGCAATCACAGAAACAAGAACCCGACAACTACGAAATCGATCAATTTCAAAGTATCTCATCAAGTGGAAGAACTTACCCACTGAAGATTCCACGTGGGAGGACAAGAATTTTATATAGAAGCATCAAGAACTACTCAAGCATTGAGGACAACACTTTTTGAAGGAGAGGGGCATGTTAGGTCCCTATACTACTAGTGTAACCCCTTATTGTTATTAGTACAACCCCCTTATTATATTTTTGTTCCCATGTAGTCCCCATATTGTTATTATTGTGCCCCATAGAAGCCCACTATTGTTATTATTTTGCCCTTACATTATTATTGTTATGTCAGCTCTGATTATATTATGACCCCTTATACTCCTATATATAGAAAGGAGGTCTTGTCATTTGTATCATCGAAGAATTGTTCATTTGTGTAATGTAAAGGAGGTGGCCCCCTCGAAGAGGCTTATTTTGAAGGCATTGATCTCTTTTTTCTATCTTTTTGTGAGTTGGTTTCATAACACTATAGATTATTTCACATCTGTGTTACCAACAAGCATTGCGCAGTTCATGAAAGGAGCTGTGAAACCATCTTTGGCTGAGAATTTTGAAGTGGTGATTGCAATTGAAAAAGACTTGCGTGCAATCAAAGTCATTGAAGATGATGAATCAACAAAGGATTCCAAATACATGGGAAAAAAGGTCTCAAGCCTCCGTAATCAAGGCCAAGGAGAAAGAAGCAATTGATATCGAGAGCTTAACCCGCACTATCAAGTCTTTGTCCAATGAGTTGGCAAAATTGAAACAACTGTCAAGCAAGACCACCGTGAGCATCAAGCCTCCCAAGTTCAACTTTTTGAGAAGGACTGCAAACTCTAGCCACAGCAACAACTAGCCAGCCAAGTCTACGCAAATCTCAAACATTGTGTTGAATGTTGAAAATATGGGCATGGATTTGTGTTGTTCATTTCATTGACAAGAGTAGCATTTAGGAAAGGCATGCTCACAATGGAACCATAGCATGAATGCTCTTGTTGCACACATTATTAATACAGTGCTTTCAAATGAGAAGACTGACCCTGTGGAATATAAGGAAGAGAATGTTGCAGCTGAGGAAACTACAAGTGTCAGATACACGTGAAAACACTCAATTGTGTTTTCACAGTCGAGACGAAGAGTGTTGAAGAGAATCCAATGAGTGAGGCCCCAGATCAACAACAGAACATTCGATACAACTTGAGGAGCCAAGGGCCAACCTCCGCTCAGGAGTTAACAAAGCAAAAGTTGATAGATCATTTTTTGAGAAAGATCACACCGCCTATTAACTCATCTTAGAACACTCACAACAAGTCTGGAAACGTGGCCACAACAAAAAGTACTTTCGAAAACAATAAAAGTAAGCCAATCACTCCGGAAGTAAAAGATAATCCAACTCTACCAGACACTTTGGCAAGTCTCCCACACTGGATTATAACATAGTTGAAGATATGAATACAACTCGCACGAATGTGTTACTTTTTGAACTAACTAAGATTGTGAGCCAACGGGAACTGCTTGCCTATGCACTTGAATAGTATACCTTAGGTAACGGTGCTTCTTCACAAAAGGTGTCTGGTACATCCTCTAGTTCTCTTGAATATGTACTTAATGCTTTAATGTTAGAAGAAAACACACTCTTCCCTCCATTTGTGTTAACGTTTGAAATTTTCAATTATAATGTACACAATTTCTTAGTTGATTCGGATGCATTGGTAAACATAATTCCTTTATCTATCGCAAAGAAAATCAATACAAAATGGGATAAAACATATGCACATATTATTCAACTCGACATGACTCTTACCCATGCAATTGTTGAACTCAAAAATGTGTTAATATGCTTATCATCTAACCAATGAGTTCACCAATGTATAAACATAGTAATTGTCGACATTCCAAAAGCATATGGTGTATTGTTGAGAAGACACTAGTCCAACAAGTTACATGGGTATTTTGCGATGGACTGGTCACATTTGTGGCTTCCATACAAGGGCAGAAACAATTAGATCTGGGTGAACTCATAGTGGTACATGAAACACATGGTAACTCCCTTAGAATGAAAGAATGAGCCAATGGATTTTGCAGATCTCATCTTTGGCAATTGCTTCTTGGAAACTGATCTAGGTTGTTATCTTGCTTAGCCATCCCCAATTTCGCCAAACACAAAGTTGGAGCTCCTTCCTAGTCCAACTGGTGAAAATGACATATGTACAGTTAGTAGTATTAGTAATAGTAGTACTAGTGTAGCACATAGTCCTTGTACATATGATTTTTGGACATTGTATTTTGATGGTTCCAAAACATAGGAGGGCTCTAGAGATGGTTGTGTTTTAGTAGACCTGCAACAGAGGAAACCTTTAATCTCTAGTCGCTTTGGATTTGAGTGCACAAACAACACCGTGGAATATGAAGCACTCATCTTGGGTTTGCAAAGAGCCATTGACCTCAATGTTGCAGTTCTTAAAGCAGTAGGTGACTCAGAAATTATCATACAACAGGTACGTGATATTATACATTGTGTGTCACCTCATCTGAAAATTTATCAAATAAGAGGTATGGTGTTTGATTTCACATTTACAAACTTTTAACATTTTTTATGTTCCTAGAATACACAACACAGTTGCGGATGCATTGGAAAATGTTGCTGCTAGGTTATCACCACTTAGGGACATTTTTTCTATAGAAATTATTTGTAAACCATTTATCCCTAACAGTATTACTAATTTATGCATTTTCAATGATGACCAATAGATATTTCACTTTATGGTGAATGTTGATGTATTCAAGGATTTAGTTATCCATAAAAACGATCACGAGAAAGAATTACAGGATGAATTTTGCACAAGCAAAGAGAACCCCGTGCTAAAAGGTGTGGTATCATTGGAAAAGATGTAAGACTTGCAAAATCTCTTCTGAGGGCTAGTCAATGCGAAAATCCATAGCTCAACGTTTTCTATGAGAAAATGAATTTGGGAACAGAAAATAATCTAAAGTTTTTTAATCTTGGTACTTGTTGCACACCACGGGAATGGCAAGTTTTCATCCACTTATTCAAGAACTACTGATATGTATTTGTGTGGACATACGATGAGCTCAAAAATTATGACACGTGAATAATCTAGCATGTGATTCCAATTAAAGAAGGGACCAAGCATTTTCAACAAAAGTTATGGAAGGTACAACCGACACTTGAGCCTCTGATTCAAAAGGAGTTGAGGAAATTTTTGGATGCTCGGATCATATACAAAGTGTGACATTCTACCTGGGTATCGAACTTGGTCCCGGTTAGAAAGAAGTCCGTGAAATTTGTTTGTGTGTTGACTTCTGCAACTTGAAGCACGCCTCAGAAAAAGACAATTACCTTGTGTCATCTATGGAAGAAATACTAAAAATAGTATTGGAGTCAGAGATGTTATCTTTGTTGGATGGGTATTCCAGTTATAACTAGGTTCTTTTCTCATAAACTGGCAGACTAAAGACAACATTACGCACGAAGTGGGGTATGTTTGTATATGAAAGAATGCCATTTGGGCTGATCAATGACAGTGCAACATTTAAATGTGCCATGGAAATTGAATTTTGTGGGCTGATTAGACAGAGCATAGTGGCTTATCTGGATGATGTCACAATGTGTTCCAAAAATAGATCCGACTACATATGTCATTTGAAGAAAAAATTTGAGCAATTTCGTAAGTACGGGATATCTCTTAATCCCAAATGGAGTATTTTCACAATGTCTTAGGGGAACTTCTTGGGCTATATCATTTTAAAAAGTGGGTTTAAAGTAGACTCAAAGAGGGTCAAAGCAATTATGCAGATTCCTTTCCCTGTGAACAAAAAAGTTATGCAGTCTTTCCTAGCAAGAATTAACTTCCTCCACAAATTCATCTCTAATTATGCTCATATTGTGAAACTAATATAGGAGATGATAAAGAAGGATGCGATATATAGTTGGGAAAAAATGGAAAAGGACATGTTTTCCCATATTAAGCAAGCCATTGGAAAGGCACCTGCTTTGTATAGCCTAGATTTAAAAAAATATTTCCTACTCTACATTTTCGCTTCTGACACTTCTCTCGTTGTTGTGCTTCCGCAAAAGAGTGATAAAAAAATGAGTGGCCAATATATTTCATGAGCACTAGCCTCCAGGAACTTGAACTTAACTATCCTTCCATCAACAAACAAGCTTATGAAGTATATAAGGTGGTGAAGAATTTCTGGCCCTGTCTCTTGAAAAATTATTGTATCATCTTTGTTCTGCACCTGAAAGTTAGATCATTGTTCCTTCAGCAAGAGCTGGGTGAAATAAGAGTGAACTAGATGACCAGTTATAGGAGTATGACTTGGATTTTAAACTAGGTCACACAATCAAGGGCCATGATCTTTGTCATCTAGCAGCAGCAGCATTGGATGTAATAGAAGAAGGTCCTTCTGGATGGGAGTAGGAGATTGAAATGTATAATGTTGAGTGAGCTCCTCCCACTACCATCACAAACTCTTGGTATGTTGATGTGTGCCAATACCTTGAGCACAGCACCGTTCCCTTCCATTTATCCGCATGGAAGAAGAGGGCACTCCAACTTAAATCATTACTTTATAAGTTGGTGCATGGGGTGTTTCTCAGAAAGTATCATAATGGAGTATTGCTCAGGTGCCTTGAAGCACACAATTCAGAGAAAGTATTGTGTGATCTCCATGACGAACTAGTCGGGGGGCACTTTGTAGGTAACAAAAATGCTCATAAAGTTATTCGAGCTAGTTTTTATTGGCCTACATTATTTAAATATTCTCACGCTTATGCCCGCAAGTGTCTGATCTATCAAAGGTGCGTCGGCTGAAAAAATAATTTATCCACCCCATTGCATCCTATCGCAGTGGAAGAACCATTTCAACAGTGGGGCTTAAATTTCATTGGAGAAATATTTCTACATTCATCAAAGAAACACCACTACATATCACTACTATAGACTACTTCACGTGGTGGACAAAAGCAGTTCCGCTTAAATAGGTGAATAATCAGGAAGTCATCAACTTCCTTAAGCAGAACATCATTTCCAAGTTTTTCATTCCGACTTCACTTGTTTTCGATAATGCAACATATTCTTCATCGTTAAAATTATATGAATTTGCATTAGAAAATGGAATTGTATTTATCTATGTAAACTTTGAAATGGGAACTGATACTGTTACCTGTTTCATAGAGATAGCAAAAAAGTGACCTGATTTTGAAAAGGGGTGATGCAGAACGCACATGTTTTTTTTAGAGCATAGTTTTTGGCACTTTAATTTTTTTTACGTACATTACGTTTTAGAATGGTAGTGATTTTCATGCCGATTTAAAAAAGTGAGTATTCTGCTTCACAACCTTTTTTTAAAAGACCTGTTTTTTGGCTTTAAATTTTCTAATGTATAAAATGTAAATAATTATTTTGTAAATTTGATAATTTTTGAAGTGGTCGTTTTCTTCACATTTTCTTGTTTTTTATTTTAATTTTAATTTTTTTTTAGTGAGGTTTTTATTGTTTTGCATTTTTAAATTAGAAGGTCGATATTTAGAATTTTCGATATTCTACATATTTATACATCCTTAATTAATTTTTCAATACACATGAAATAATTGTTTTTAAAAAACAATATTTTTTAACAATGGACATAAAAATAAACATTTTAAACATAAATATAACTAAAAACTACACGTTTTGATAATTTTTTGCTAGAATTGACATGTCAAAATCACAATTTTTATACGATAATTTTAACTAAAAATGGTTAAATAATAGTTTTTTTATGAATTTCATATCAAAAAATAATAATAATCACTTTTTTTTCAAAAAAAAAAGTGATTAACTTAAAAATCAATGTGAAAATCACATATTACAAATATTGAACGTATAACAACCCTAATTGAGTGTTTATTCTTCTCATAAAATGTCAAAGACAAAACATTGCAAAGCTTGATTTACAAGCATAACTTAAATTTATTCAACAATGTCACGTAATCCAAACCCTTCGTCCTCTAGAGTTTCATCATTGTCTTCTTCCACAATATTTTTTGTTTCCTTTTGCTCATTTTCCTCTTCTAATGGATCTTTGATGTCTTCGAATCTCCCAATGTATGTCTTTCCAAACATTCCATGTAATGGTGATTGGGGTTCCTTTTCCTTTTTTGCCACACATGATTCACTAAAGTCCCCTTTCTCCAACCCAATTTCTTGCATTGCATCTGGAAGAAATTGAATAGCATTAATTCTTTGCTGAATGGAATTTCACTGTACTCGATCTTTTTCAATTGCAATGCAATTTCTTCCTTTTTGAAGACAACATGCTAGTGTTGTACCTAATTATCAAGCACAAAAGAAATAATGAACTAAATTAGTACAATGACATATTAATTAAAAAATAACATATTGAAATTCAATTCCATATAATAAAACTTACCTGAGCCAGAAAATAAATCCAGAACCCAATCTCCTTCATTTGAACAAATGTCTACAAGATAGTTAATCAATAATTGTGGTTTTTGATAAATGTTAACTATCTCTCCTTTTTCTTCTTTCTCTTCATATGTTAGTTTTCTCACAACAGCATCATAAGTCAGTATTTAGCTATGACTCTTTCCGTCTACCCGATTAAAAATCATAGACATATGGCTATCATATTTTGCCCAACTATCAATATGAATGAACTCGCAATCATTTATAAATTGTTGATCTTCATTGTTAAGAAGATTTGATTTTTTCCTGTAACATGAAATAGTAAAAGTTCAATTAACTTGTACATAAATAAATTTTTCAACATTAATCAAATATACATTTTAAACGTCTTACCATGTAAGATGCATCCTTGAATTTTTTTTCCCCTTGAAGCTTGACAATATCATTGCCAATTGTGTGTCTAAATGAAATGTCACAAATCTCCATAATGGTGATGATGTGACTTCTACAAATCCCGCAACCACTTTACTAAGAGCTTGATAAGTATAAGGGTCACTATCATAGTCAATGTTTGGAATATTGAAACCATGGGGAATATCTACAATGACTAGGGCATAATCCCTTTTAGGTATGAGTTTAGAAATGTCTTCATAGTCGCCTTGTATTACTTGATCTTGAATAATGTCTAGCCCATTCCAAATGAAATGATTAAGAGTTGGATCAAGTTGAACATTCTTAATACATTGCTTCCTCAGTCTTTCAGTCTTTATTTTTTCAATAAAGGTTTTGAAACTATCTGGCGCTCCATTATCATCCTTCCTCATCTTTTATAAAATAAACAAATATATGTGTAAGTTATAAATTAAAAAGAGTACATAGGTGAATAAAAATGAATGTATAAATCAAGATACCTTTTTAAATGCAAGATAAAAAGCTTTTAATGTTGATGTAAAACTTGAATCTGGATAGATGCATACAACATCATTCCAACTATCTTCATTCAACAATCTAACCATTTGTTCTTGAATTTTCATATAAACTTTGTGACTGCATAGATAAAGTAACAAAAAGTGAATATAATGATATGTATAACAAATACTACCAAGAACAACATGTTTTATTTAAAATATAATTATAATCTAGAAATAAATAAAAATAATTCAACAAACTTACTTTTGAAATTCTTCAGACATTTCTTCCAATGATAATTCCCTTGACCTCACACGAGATAATATTGCTTTGACAATTTTTTCATATTTCACTCCTTGCATCGCCCTCCAAGGTGTGATAGTCATATCGGGAATCTGCTTCATTTCAGGAGCTAATTTACTGTTGCCACATATCAATGGCTTAGACTTTTTGACCTTCTAGTTTTTAATGGCAATGTCTTCCCACATGCTAAAAATCTCATCAATCAACTTCCAAAAATCTCCAGTTCTAAATGCCAATTGGAAAATGTTATCAACACCTCTGAATAAATCACTATTTTTGTAGCCTTTCCACCTTTTGAATTGGTTTTCTCTTCAATTTGATATTCTATTTCCATACAACATTCCTTTCGGAAATCTGCAGTAGCATTTATCTTATCCCCACCACATTTTTCTTCAAATTCACTATGAATAGATCTAACCCTTTGGATGAAAGTCATAGACATCCTATATTCATTATCTGAATTATGATCCCATGCCACTAACTTTGCTTCTGTATCTGATAAACCAGCGTAAATGATACATTTCATTGTTGCAAAACGTGGGTTATTAGGATATTCCTCCATCAATTGTCTTTGAGCTTCTACAGAATGGTTCCCCCCAACAGGGAAAATTTTAAGAACCCCCCCAAATTTATATGTATAATAAATGGGCGAATCTCCATGGCATATAGGAAAAATGGAAGGCGATTTTATCAATAATATGATATGTATATATAAATTTTTGGCGAATCTCTCACCAGGCATGGCGAATATTTTACTCAATTATAAAATCTTGTGTTTATTGAATACACAAATGAAATCATTGCATTTCTTTAAAATATCTTTTGAAATCAAAATTACCGAAATTACATATGATAACCTAATGGGTGTAGGATAAAATTCACCCGTGCCATTCACAAAAAGCATGAGAAAAAACCTAATACTATATATAAAACCAAGAAAAATTCAAATTCATCACTTCTAAGGACCTCGTAACCACCCTGCCAATACACAAGTATGTTCCTGTTTGCAATTAGAAAAATTACCCAAATTACAATTTGTTTACTCCAGCATATGTTGGAAAGTTATAGAAGGATGACTAGTGCAATCAATCCATTCTTTTTAGCCCTGGATTTGTTTCAGTTTAAAACAGAAGTATACAAATATACTTGTCCAATGTCTATGCTTTAACCATTCACCTTAAGATGTTTTTACAATATAATTTCCTAAGTCTATTTAATATCTTCATTATCATAAAAACCAACTTATATCCATGTTAACTCCACATCTACCACTCTTAGGGGGATGAAATCTATTTATCCCTCTGAGCACTTGGTAGACCCAAAATTAAGATGGATTTAAGATGATAGAATTTCCCCTTTAAATAGTCTATGCTCACATGAATACCATGGTATTACCATGGGTCAATACCATGGGTTATCATAAACCTGGAGCTTAAAAATTACTATTAGTAATTTATAAAAATTAATAAAATTAATAGTTGATTTTTATTTTATTTTTTATTTTAACCAAGCTAAAATGTTTAACATACATTAAATTACAACATCCATTTTTACTCTTGATCGGATCAAATATTTTTTCACTCTATGCTAGTTTGCATATCATGATATTTGATACCTCTCGGGGGTTAGTAGATCCAGAGTAAAGATGGATCTATGCTGGTTTAATTCCCCCATTTAAATAGGCTACATTCTAGGTGAATACCATGGGTCAATACCATGTGCCATTTTGGTGAATACCATGGGTCAATACCATGTGCCATTTTTATTTTTATTAATACTAATATTAGGGTTAATAATGTTTTTTTGCATGGTATTAATAACAATCTAGTCCATGGTATTTGTCCCATAGTATTTTGCCCATAGGTTTCACCTAAATATAACGCATTTTTTTAGTGTTCGTAAATATAAGGTGACTTATGGAGTAAATATAAAAAAATATTTTATTTGTTTACCATACCTCTCGTTTATTTATATTTTTATTAATTTACCATACCTCTTTTATAAATATGGTATTTGGCCCATAGGATTCACTTAAATAAAACCTCTTTCTTGAGCCTTCATAAATAGAACGAGGGTTATGGACTAAATATAAAAAGAGGTTTTATTTATTTACCATGCGTCTAGTTTATTTATATTTTTATTTATTTACCATACCTTTTGATTAAGTATAAAAAGACGTTTTATTTATTTACGATACCTCCACTTTACTTATATTTTTATTTGTTTACACCCTTGCATGTATATAAGGGGGTTATGGACTAAATATAAAAAGAGGTTTTATTTATTTACTATGCGTCTAGTTTATTTATATTTTTATTTATTTACCATACCTTTTGATTAAGTATAAAAAGACGTTTTATTTATTTACGATACCTCCACTTTACTTATATTTTTATTTGTTTACACCCTTGCATGTATATAAGGTGACTTATGGAGTAAATATAAAAAATGTTTTATTTATTTACCATACCTCTCATTTATTTATATTTTTATTAATTTACCATACCTCTTTTATAAATATGGTATTTGGGCCTTTGGCCCATAGGATTCACTTAAATAAAACCTATTCTTGAAAATGGGCGAATGCAAGGTTGTAACTCCTAATTTCAAGGGCTAAATTTACCTTTTTTACCCTCTATCTTAAAATAAGGTGGGCTATTTGAGGTGATTTGTAAAAATGTACTATGATACAAAATATTTGTCCACTAAAAATTTAAAACCCCTTAATTTCGCCAAAGAGCGAACATTCGCCCCTAAAATTTTCTATGCCCCCCAAGCACATAATAATTGTATTCAAAACATTTTGACTTATCAAATGCTTCTTTGTTGGGAACTTGAAGTGGATCAACAAGAAGCACATAACTAACCACATGAGCATATGGATTGTACCTCATCAATGTCTTCAAGTTGTGAACATGCAGATGATGTGGCTTTCTAACTTGATATTGACATTGTCCTTCACTCGCTTTATAGGTTTGCCTGACATTAAGATGAAATATGCAACCACCATCAATTAAGTTTCTCTTTGTCAAATTCTCTCGAATAGCATTTTGTTTTGTTTTGATAATTCCATCCTCTAAATCAGCTCCTGGTGTAATGATTTCTCTGCTTTCTTTTGAAGTTTCACTAGGTTCTTGACTGCTGGTAATGACTGCTTCAAAATCTTCAACTTTACTTTTCTTGGTCATAACATTCCCAACAGATTTATTCTTGGGCATTGTTACTTTTGGTTTTTTATGGCTCTTCTCAGTTCCAATGTCATCTTCAGTAATGGCAACATATGCTTCACTGTCAATTTCAACTTCATCATTCTCAAAAGTAACTTGTTTACCCTTGCTATATTTATCCACCAGCGGCATTTTTTTCTAATTCTTTGGATGTAGTTTTGTAGCATCATCAATTACTACATTTTGCTTATTTTCCATATCTTTTTCTGACACTGAGTAAAAGCTGCTGATAACTTTCATGATATCATGCTCTATGAAATGAATGCCTCCCAACCTAATTGAACGACTTTCAACAAAATTCTGCCAAACAAAATATCATATGTCAATAAAAAATAAAGTTAAAAAAAATAGCGAGACACTTTCAAGAACGCAAAATACAAATATAAAAAACAATACTTACGATGTTTTGTGTCATCTCATTTACGATTTGTTTACACAACTTTGTAGATACCTCTCTTGTGTCATACGATGAATATGATAGTCGGTATTTAATCCTTTCATGTGACTTGGGAGCTTTTGTAAGTACGTAAACAAATTCAGTGTCCGGTACCGAACACATATCTATGACTCTTCCAATCACCTCAAAATTTTCATTATCATTTGGTATATTATATCAACATATAGATATATATTCACATTTGTGCTTTCTCTTTCTTTCACATTCCAGATTCTTGATGGAAATTTCACCTCTTGCGAATTCTTCCAGACTGAAATCATCTTCTTATCACTTGAGGCACTTGAAATATTTGTAGTCATGAGCTCAGGTGGAGTTCGTTCACCAATGTTTCTTAAAGATTCACCTTTAAGAGTCTTTGGTCCAGAAAGATTCATTGAAATTTTCTTTGATGCCATTTTCCTGAAAGCTCACCCACCCACCGCGAGGGGAGGGTAGGGCGGGGCGCGCCCACCCTGGAAGCTCACCCACCCACCGCGAGGATTGGGCGATTCTGAGAATCGTCCAACCCCACGACAGGCGGGCGAGCCGCTGGGCCCCCCCACACCCCCTACCGCCCCCCACGCCCTCACACCCCGCCTGCTCGCCCGACCTCCCAGCCCACCCCGCGACACCACGACAGTCCACCCATGGGTTTTGGGCGATTGAGTTTGATCGGGCCCACCATGCTCACGACGAATGTAATTGTTATTTTGGTTCAGAAAAATTATTAATTTAAAAAAAGGAATTCTTTTTCATTAAACTAATTTAATATAAAAATTTCAAGGAAAAAAATTTAACTTACCTTTCAATTGTGAGAATTCTTCGTTGAATATATTGAAACTTGATAGCGATGTAGCGGCTCCACAAATTCACAAGTCTTTCAACGATTTTCAAAAAGCCTGAATGTGATGTGATTAATAGTGATAATGAAATTTTAATGTATAAGTGAAATTATGGAGATGTTTTATTGTACGGTTAATGTGGGATAATTTGTTTTAAAATATTATAAAGCGAATATTGTAGAATTGTTTTACAATGCATTGAATGTGGGATAATTTGTTTTAGAATATATTAAAAAAAAATCAATTGTTTAGTAAATATTATATACTTTAACTATTAAAATAATCAATGTAGAAGTTGTAGTTTACAATTTTAATTTTAATGATTCATTTCATAAAAAAATTTACTTTACATTTTTCAATAAATTGTAGAACAAAATAATGAAGGTAAATAAATTTAACAGACTTTTTGGAGGGAAATATTTTCGCGAAAGTTTTTGGAGGGAAAAAGTTTGGAGGGAAAATTTCATTCTTTAAGCTATATAATATCTTTAGGAGACTCTCCATTTGTATCATTCAACATCTTCTATTTGAAAGGGATGGATTGTTCTGATAGTGAAGTTTCGATTTATACACCATCAACATCTTCATCGCGTAATAACTCTATTCATATTGATGAATATAGCGGGAATTCTTCCACTATGGATAGAAAGTCAATTCTTCCACTTAGTCTTGATTTTAAGGACTATGAGAGCAGCACTGATGAAAGAGGGGATGGAGAATTTCAAATAAATAAAGAGTCACAGATTCCACTTAGTCCTACTTCTAAGGACTATGAAAGCCGCAGTGATGAAGAGCATGATGGTGAAGTTCAAAAGAACGGAGTGTCACGATGTCCACTTAGTCCTAATTCTGAGGACTATGAGAGCAGCGGTTTTGAAGAGCATGATGGTGAAGTTCAAAAGAATGGAGTGTCACGGTGTCCACTTAGTCCTTATTCTGAGGACTATGAGAGCAACAGTTTTGAAGAGCATGATGGAAAATTTCAAAAGAATGGAGTGTCACGGTGTCCACTTAGTCCTAATTCTGAGGACTATGAGAGAAGCAGTTTTGAAGAGCATGATGGAAAATTTCAAAAGAATGGACTGTCACAGTATGAGAGCAGCAGTTTTGAAGAGCATAATGGTGAAGTTCAAAAAAATGGAGTGTCATAGTGTCCACTTAGTCCTAATTCTGAGGACTATGAGAGCAGCAGTTTTGAAGAGCATGATGGCAAATTTCAAAAGAATGGAGTGTCACAGTATGAGAGCAGCAGTTTTGAAGAGCATGATGGTGAAGTTCAAAAGAATGGAGTGTCACGGTGTCCACTTAGTCCTAATTCTGAGGACTATGAGAGCAGTAGTTTTGAAGAGCATGATGGCAAATTTCAAAAGAATGGAGTGTCACAGTGTCCACTTAGTCCAAATTCTAAGGACTATGAGAGCAACAGTGATGAATAGCGTGATGTTGAATTTCAAAAGTATGGAGTGTCACGGTATCCAGTTAGTCATAATTCTAAGGACTATGAGAGAACCAGTGATGAAGAGTGGGATGATGAATTTCAAAAGATTGGAGTGTCACAGTGTCCACTTAGTCCTAATTCTGCGGACTATGAGAGCAATAGTTATGAAGAGCGTGATGATGAATTTCAAAAGAATGGAGTGTTACCGTGTCCTCTTAGTCCTAATTCTAAGGACTATGAGAGCAATAGTGATGAAGGACAGGATGATGCACTTAGTCCTAATTCTAATGAGCATAAAGGTAGCAGTGACAAAGGATAGGATGTAGCATCTTTAATAAGTAAACAATCACATTTTCGACGTAGTCCTAATTCTATGGACTATGAGAGTAGCACTGACAATGCACATGAGGAAGAATATCCATTAAACATTGAGTCAGATTTTCCATTCAGTCTGAATTCTAAGGACTACGACAGTAGCACTGAAGAAGAGGAAGATGAATAATATCCTCCAAGTCAATATTTGAAAAGCAGAACTAATCATAGTGTGGATAACATTCATCTTAATGATGATGAAAAGCCTTATACAAATGATGATCCAATGATGGAGATGTTGCCAAGAAATATTGTATCGAGGAGTAGGAGCAGACCTTTTTGTATCAATGCAAGATGTTCTAGTTATACAAGGGGTAGAGAAGAATATCTGACAAGAATAAGTTCTATCAGTGCTCTCATTTCAAGTGAATGTTGCCAAAAATATTGCTTGAAACATATGGATTTCAAATTTGCATTAGAAAGCAGGAAGAGATATTTGTCAATGAATAAAAGCATGCAAAATTCATATTTAGTTGGGTACATGCAATCTACATTGTCAGGTTATGATTATCATATTGGGACTTTATTTATCTGTAGAAAGGCTTTCAAAATGTTTCATTCGATTAGGATTTTTCGTCTCTCGAGAATTCAAGAAAATTTGGAAAAGGATCCCACATTTTATTCAGAAGTACGTCATAAAAGACAGTTTGGGCCATTATCAAATACTGCAATGTCATGGATGAAAGATTTCTTTTCAAAGCATGGAGAGTGTATGCCAAATAGAGAGGCAATACATATTCCAAATAATTTTTCGAGACAAGAAATCTACAACTTATACAGATAATATGCAGAAGGTGCTGAGGGACATGGCCAGTTTATTACATATCAATATTTTGTGAAAGTATGGAAGAAAGAATTCAACAATGTCCGTATTCCTAAGAAGACAAGGATGGGGATTTGCAGTACATGTGCTTCTCTAAAATCAAAAGGGACAAACGTGAAGGGTCAGAAAGAGGTAAGCATTCATAACTTTAACTTTTAAAATTGTATAGTCATCAACTATGAAAACATATTTCTTAATG
Organism: Pinus tabuliformis; assembly: GCA_031772625.1. Taxonomy (NCBI): domain Eukaryota; kingdom Viridiplantae; phylum Streptophyta; class Pinopsida; order Pinales; family Pinaceae; genus Pinus; species Pinus tabuliformis. The sequence goes on along the minus strand of CM062805.1, from coordinate 1,377,443,710 downwards.
AATTTCTTTTATGTTGTGTATATTTAATTGTCAAAGAACTTCAGGATCATCGTGAACAACAAACAAACGAAAGGAAGAAGTTGTACAAGCATCGAAAGAAGTGTTATGATAATCCAAATAAATATTTGGGTTTGATAATTGATGGTATGGACCAAAAGAAAACACTTTTACCACATTTTGTTCGCACACCCAAAAATTTACAGGAGGAAAATTTTATTCAGTTTCACTTGGTCGGTTGTATGGTCTTCAATGGGAAAATGTTGCCAAGGGTGTACTTCACAGCTCCAAATATTCATAATGATGCAAATCTGACCATAACCATAATTCATGATGTGATTTCTCATTGGTCTGGTACTCTTCCTGAAGTTTTGTATCTACAATTGGACAACACTTGCCGTGAAAACAAAAATCAAGTTGTTTTTGGATATCTAAACATGCTTGTTGAATTGAGAATTTTTCAAAAGGTAAAGGTTGGTTTCCTTCTTGTTGGGCACACTCATGACCATATTGATCAGATGTTCAGTCGTTTTTCAGTCATATTGAGGAGGAAGCAAGTTGGGAGCTTGCCATCACTAATTGAATGTCTTAAGAAATCATACATGCCAGAGCCTACTTTTGATGTGTTGGAAGAAACTGTTGACATGTGAAGGTTTATTCTGGGATCATATGGTGAGGGGAAATGCATTGAACAACTTAATGACATTAGCTTCCGAAATCAATTTCGTATCAAAAAAATTGATGGGAAAACACTAATATGGGGCAAGAAGTATTCAACTACTGCAGAATGGGCACCATCATCAGGTTTGTAATTTTTGAAGTTCATTCTAGATCATCCAATATTTGCATCAAAAATATTTTTATTACAATCAGTTGGTGAAGTTCAGAATGCACGCAGACAAAATAGAGATATAAATTATTCTGATTGCCTGGAAGAAATTAAAAAATGTATTAGATATACATATGAGTACTTTGACATTGCTGATTCAGTTTGGTGGGAGTCATTTTTCAATAATCAAAGTGATATCATTTCAACAACAACAAATGAAGATATACCTTTGAAAAATCCATTTATTTGGCCACAAAATGTGTCAAATGAACATGAGGAAATAAACATTGTTGAACAACAACAATCTCAAGGTATTATTAATTCTTCACAGGCAGAGGAAAGAGAGATGTATATTGGCTCCAAAAGATCTCATTCACGGCGTGAAGCCATGGAAGACCTTTACAGGGGTTCAGTACATGATATTAAGGAGGTTTCCATGATTGTAGTGCTAGCAGATTGAGATCCCAATGGCTATCCATTCTAGGTTGCTAAAGTTATAAAGGTATTTACAGAAAATGAGGATGTTACAAGTGTTGAAGTACATTGGTATGCCACAAATACACACCCATTCAATGGTGTGTATAAGCCAGAGATGGTAGTTGACAAAAAAAATGGCAGAAAGAGAAAAAGAAAGGGTACAAATATAAATCGTCGCCGCACAGACATATTAAAATTGGAGGATGTTGACATACTTGTTTATGACTTCAATTTAACAAAGAGAGGAACTCTTCGCTTCAAGACGATAGAGATTCTGAAAAGGTTGTTACCAGAAGGAACAGTGTTGAGATGGGAGTCTGCTGAAACCAGTCGTAGATCTAGAAGAATTTTGAAACCTGAAGTGTTGGGCATGCATGTGGACTCAGATGGGGCACTAGTTGATGAAAGAGAAGAATATGGAACATCTTTGTCAGCATCCAGTCACTCATCTGAAGATGTGAATTCTGATGGTGTGCAAGAAAATATGAGTGATTTTGAATAATTTTTTAAGACAGTTTATATAACTGATGTATGCGTCGTATCTTGAAATAAAATTAATGATTTCTGTTATCACTCAGGTTGTCCTTAAGCTCCTGAAAGGATACGGCCGAGGTAACCACAAACCAACTTTGGACTGCAGGTTCTAGCCCACCTGCAGTCAGAGAGGGCTCTCTCTTTCTGATTTAGCTTCGTTGATAATGATCTTAGGCTAGTTATAGAGTTCAAGGGGTTTTGTTTTGATTTTGGTGGGAAGGATGATGCTTCAAGTAGAGAGGCAATGCATATTGTGGTAAGTTTCAAACCATTGGGCATGGAGTCATGGAGTAAGACTGCTGGTGCGTTCTCTTGGTCACAAGAAAAATGAGGAGCAAGGTAGCTGCTCATGAATCAATATTTAAGCTTAAGGATGGAAAGAGGGCTAAGGAATGAGAGGCAACAAAGAATCTCTCAAACAGGTTAGCAAAAAGAAGATGAATAAACTCTATCTGGGAGCAGCTAAGAATTCCTAGATGACAGTCATTCACATGTGAAATAGATCAAACATGAGCCATAACAGAATTCACATTTATGTCTAGATCAAGAGGAAAACATTAAGAAGCCACAGAATCTGAGTATAGAGTGCAGCTAAGCAAATTCTAAACCAATCCTTTGTTCTGGGACTTGAGCATATATGAAATTGAAATGACAGAGGTGAGGAACACTTATTGATTCATATTGCAGCACAAGAGTTCCACATTCAATTCTTCAGAAACCATTAACAGCACATCAAATAGTCCATTCTCCAAGCTTGTAAGCAGTATTTGATTATAGAAAAATATCAGACATACAGTGTGAGTGTCTCTTGGAATACATTAGCCGGCCAACCCCTTTTACAATGCAGGAGGTCGTATATATACAAAAAAGAAGTTTACAAAATATCTACGTGATGACTCTTCAAGCAATAAATTACATCACCAACTCCTACCAGGGAGTAAATGAAACATTAAACAAGGCAGTTAATATTGGCTTGCTAGCTGTCTATTTTTGTCAGAAAACTTTTGACTTTGTGGGCTGAATGAGTCGGCTGCTTGTTACGTATTTATTTCGCATGTGTTGCCCTGATATTGGTACGTTGTCTGCTGCTATCTGGACCTTCATCCTATGTGCTCGGCTTCTTAGTATTTGATGAGCTGTAATTATCATTTCAATTTTTCTCTATGCCGATTTACCTTTGACAGATGTATCTTGCCATCTGTATATGCCGAACTGGAGCCTGATCAAAAATAATTAAAAAACAAAATCACCTGAGCAATATCTCTTTTATCCCTTTCCACCAGTCCTCCGTAGGCAACTGATGCCTTTGTATCTTTATCAGTGTTTCCTCAGCTTCTGTGTACCTATGGAAGGTGGGTTGGAATTCGAACAGGTGATTTATCTCATGTGCAATGTAGAATAGATTTTCTAATTTATCAAAAACACTCTGTCCTGACGGAGGCCTTGTTCCTTCTGAAGTGCTGGAGGAGGCTATGATTTGGTTGGCAGCAAAATTATTGACTCTGTTAGCATAAAGGTCATGTGACAGCAGTCTTCCGGCACTGGTTAATAAACTTGGCAATCCTCTGCTATGTAATGCCATGATCTTTGTCTTGAACTCATCCACCTCAGCTTGCATCTCTTGGCATTTTCTGTCCAATGCCTACACAAAGTTCCTAAGGGTTAACACCCTTTTAATTAGCAAGATAGTTTTAGTCCTGTCACTGATTCCTAATGCTGCCAGCTGCCCTTTGGTGCGAGTATTCAGGAATTGGATCATCCTGTTAGCCTGCTCAGGCATATTCCCCAAAGATGCTCTAGCCTTCCAATTTTCCAATTGGGCTATGGCTATCAAATCCATTTGCTCATGAATAGTTTCAATGGATTGCCATTGGTCTGTAATGGATTGACTGATTTTGGCCCACAGAATTTTCTTTATATCAGCTAGAGTTCCATCAAAAGTGAGCTCTTTCTCCAGCTCCTTTATTCTTTTTTCCAAGGCTTTGATTTCTCTTGTCTTCTCAGCTACTTCTTGCTTTGATTTTTCATATTTTGTCTCAATTGTAGCCAGCGTTTCCTGGTTTGTCTCAATTGTAGCCAGCTTTTCCTGGTTTGTCTCAATTCTGTCATTTGCAATTCTAGAGCTTCTATTTCCTTCATCATATTGTCCATTTTCAAGCTGGTGTCTTTCTCTGTAGGTGTTGAGGTAGTTGTTGTAGTTGGTGCTGAACTTGAGGTACCTGCTTCTGCTACTGGAGTAATAGGAGGGACTGTTGTGCTGGCCGTGGGAGGAGCGGCTGTGAGAATCTGAGCTGTTTGAATTGGCTGAGAGGCCAACTCTCCCTGTCTTCCCTGTAATGCTGCCTCCAAGGCACTCTCTATTTCTACCAACCTTTTATGCAAGGTCGTGAGTAAAGCTACTACATCCCTTTCCTCTTTTTGTTGTGCTACCTTTGTAGTCTGAGGATGCAACGTAGATGACAGCTTGATTTGTTTCCTAAGGGCAGCTATGTCTTCATCCCTCTTTTTTAATAGAGCTTGCACGCCCTTGGGATTAAAGGGATAATGTCCCATCTCTATGATAATCTCCTCCAAGGACTTGATTCTATTGTCCTTGGCCTGTGACGAAGCCTTCTCCAACTCAAGTTGGGCAACAGTGTTGTGCAAAGAGTTTTGCAATTTGTGGGCTAACAGTGTCTTATCTGCTAGAGTAGAATATAGCATTTCCCCTGTCTGCTTGTGCAATTCAATTTGGTCCATTGGATGTATATCCTTGGCAAACACCTCCAAATTGGTTCTAATGTAATCAGCAGCTGATTGGGGTTGTTGAGTTGTAGGCCAGAAGTGACCAAGGGTCATCTTGCCTTCTTGGATGTCATAGCCTGCCATTAGTCTTTGCTGATTGATGGGAGCCATCCTTATTAACTGATTATACAGTTGGATTCTCACTGGCTCATTCATAGCCTTGATATCAGTAAATGCTTTTTTGATGTCAGGGCCCTGTCAGCTCTATTGCCTGGTGGATGATACATCCATGCCACGTTGTCTCTCATGCTCCTGCTGAAATGAGCTGGCCGATGTCTCCATGCTAGGAGGAACCTGCTATTCTGTGGGCGCCTCTGGAATTTCTTCCTCTGAAAAAGGATTTAACCTTTGTCTCTTCTCTCCTTGCTGCTCTATGGATATGCCTGGAGGTGTTTCCTGTTGTCTGTCCCTTTTCTTTGATCTCTCTTCATTGAGAGGTGTCTGCAACACCGGAATTTCTGTTACCTTTGTTTGTGTAGAAAAGTCTTGCCCTTGACTTTGTTCATCAGTGGAAACCGGTTGATCCGCCATTTTTTCTTGCTGTCCCAAATTCTACACTTGCTCTTCTGAATTCTCTTCTGAATGCTGCACCTCTTTACCTTTGTATGTTGTTGCTGGTGGGACAGTTTCTTGGGCTGGTTGCTGGGAAGCCGTGGTAGATGAGGTGCCTTCTCCAAGGTGCCGAGGAGCTGTAAAAAACACCTGTCCAAAGGATTCCAAGTCAACCACTTTTTCAAGGTTTTTGATTGCTTTTCAACCGCTTTTTCAAGGTTTTTGATTGCTTTTTCTGCTATTTCTACCCTCTACCCATTCTTGTTGGTTGGCAAATTGTTCAATTTGGGGGATATCACAGTGTTCATATGTTGCAAGCCTGTACTTGATTCTTCTAAGGCTTATAAAGTGATTGGGGTCATATGGTGTCCAATAAAAACTTGTTTTCAATAACAAAAAGTCTTTCAACATCTTGTCTGCCTCCTTCCAGGCTTCTTCTCTTTTATTGAAAATAAATGGGCCCAATTGACGTCTGATTTTCAGCTGTGCCTTTTTGCTTTTGCCATAGAAGTGAAGCATGTCTGCATTACCAAATTGCCGGAAGTATTCCAAGGCAAATAGTCTCATGGGGACATATTTGGGTAGTATGTAAGGGGCCAATTCACAGCCATAAATCCTGATTACTGTGTGGTTTTGGTAAAAGTACTAGTCTCCAATACTGTAGGTTTTGGAAAGTTGCAGGATATTTTTCATTTCATCAGTGAGTCTAGGGAGAGGGGTGCTCACCAGTAAGGAGGAAGCTGGGTATATAAATAGGTCAATGAACTCACAGTAGGTATATGGAGAGTAATATACATGGTGGCAAACTGATGACCAAAATATTACAGACCTTCGCTTGCCCTTAGCATCCAATTTTCTGAAGAAGACTGGGAAACTATTAGGCTGATAGTACAACAACAAGTGATATATGTAGGAGGTATATTTGAACACCCTTTCTCTCTCCAGGTTCATGAATTGCTCATGAATTTTGTTAGCTATCAAAGTAGCATAATCATACTGGACAGCAGGGGGCTACCCTGGAGTAAACATGGATAGCATTACCAAGATTACCTCATCAACAAACTCACTGGTATTGAATCCTAAGATGCAGGATATCATGTCTACTAGCAGTCTCCCTGTTTCATTGAACCAGACATGTAGATAAGGAGGAGGTTGCCGGGGCTGATAATTTGGGTCCATGAATAATTGGCCAATTCTCGTGACCTCTGAGCTGGGCAGTTTGGTACCTTGGTTGAGTAGGAAATTCATAGAGAGAGGCACCAGAGGCTTTGTTGGCTCAAAGTTTAGCATCTCATTTATGGATTGAGGGGTGATGTGAAACAAAACAGCCCCAGATGGAGCCAAAACTGCTCTTTGAGTGGGTTCATAATGCTCACAACACTGATGGATGAAGTCTGGGAATACATTCACTTGTGGAAGATAATAGATGGGCAAGTTGGACTCGCAGATACCCATGTCATCCATACCGCTTCCGTGTTTCCTCCTTATCTCACAGAAGGTTTCAATGTGATATTTGTTGCTTATTTCAACTGTTTCCTTCATTTGATAATCCCTGTCAGCAAGGGGCAGCCATTCCAAGTCCCTATGTGGAGCATTCAGTGGTGCAATATTAAGGGCAACTGGGGTCTCCATGTTTCGACAATGATTACAGCTGGATTAGGCTAGTACTTCAGCAAAAACCGGAATTCTGATAATGGTTTTCCGGGCCAGGAACTCAGAGTTTTAAGCTTTGTGCAGATATGTTTTGATGAACAGAATCCAATGAAATGATGAGTGTGCAAGGTTCTGCAATAAATACACTGAAAGGGAGGAAACTAGAGAGCTTTAGTAGACTGTCTTTAGCGGTTCTTCAGATAAATTGGAGCTGGATTTTGAAGCTATAGATGGCAGCTTTATCAGAGAAAACAGAGACACCGGGCTTTGGCCACAACTGAGTTATATGGTGAGGCAGGGAGGAAAAGGTTGTAGGTGTCGATGTATTCCAGGTGAATTTTTGGTCTATTGGCAAATTTTTGCAGAGAAAGCATAAAAAACAGGGTTACAGGCGTTTCTTCGGGTAAATACCTGGATTTAAGGCGCTGGTAGCGGATGAGCAGGTGCAATGGAGAGCAATGGTGACAAATTTGCAGGCGGCAGCAGCTCGTTTGATCGAATTTTTCACTTGGGAAGAAAAACAACGTAAAATAACATGCAGAGAGCTCCCACAACTGAGCAGTGAAAATGACATAAAACGGTCGATTTGCGCGTTTTTATGAAAATTTGGCATTTTTGGCGCTTTTTACTATGACGTCAGCATGACGTCATTGGTGGGCTGGGTACCGAGGGTGACGTGGCAGTCGATTGGGCCGGTGACATGGCGCGGTGACGAGGCAGACACGTAGAATGGGATAGGTGACAGGGGTCGCGCGTACAGAAGGCTAAAAGTGATTTCATCGGATCGCTTTCTGTACGGGAGTGGTATCCGTCAAAACCCTTCTGATGCAATAGAAAGTGGACAGGTGTCTTTTGTACGGCGGAGAAACCGCCTCGCCATCGGAAGCTAACGGCCGAGCAGCGGGGTGCCTCCGAAATCGCCGAGAGCCGTCGGATGGGGAGGGCCCGATCCGACGGTGGACGGAACAACGATTTGACGGGATGTTAACGCACTGGGCCCACCCGAATGTTGAATCTTTATACAGTGCTACGGGGGTTTAAACTTTGGGTTATATGGGTTTAGTGGGTTTGCAAATGGGCGCGGGTGGTTATTAATTTGATCGAATATCAAATTAATTCCAAATGGAATGTATGCGCAGAAGAACTTAGTGTAAAGTTTATGTGTGGGGGGGGATGGTGGTTGTTGATTTAACCGAACGTCATATTAACCCCGGTTTAGGACATGGAAGGGTTAATGCCAGGCCCCAAATGAACTTAGCATTTCCCGGACTTAGGAAATATGGCTATAGTGCCAAGGGGAGGGGCTATTTTAATATCTTGTTGGGGATTTTACATAGTTTTAGTAGTGAATAGGGATAAGGAAGAAGTTAGGGAGCTACATAGTAGAATTAGGGGTTAATATGACAATGGTGGAGTGGAAATGGAAAGAAAACAATGATAAGTCTATGAAGTGAAGATAGATATAGATATTGTGTAGAAGATGAAAACATGATTTTTACACAAGAAATGTGGCTTCTTTTCATGAAGACAGCCAAAACCTTGACTTAAATATTTTTCAAAAATGAGGTAAGACTAGGACTTGTTGGGCAGATCCCAATGTCCTTCAGGGGTGTTAGTAAGAAATTTTGAGGGGGAGTGAAGGGAAATTAGACATGCTTTTCAGAACTCTCCCAGTAAAACACTGCTTTGATACCTCTGCCACTGATGAGATGAGCTTTCTTTATCAAGGCCAACACTGAAGATGATCTTACTTCTGCAACCCCAGGCTACCTACCCAGCCTAATATACCTAGCATTTTTTGTTACTTTAGGAAGGGTGCACTTAGACTTGCAAACCCTGGTTGCTCTTTTCTTTTAAATTGTCCTCCTATCTAAAACTACCCTTATTGCTCCCAATGGCCCATATTAGACAGTTGGGTTCCTTCATTCTCTACCTAGCTACTAACCTACCAAGCATAAACTGTTTGGGCAGATTTTCTTTCTCTATTTTCTAAGACAAGCAATTTAAACCTGAGGAAACCAAGTTTAGACTGTTTGGCCTTCCTTTAACTGAGAAAACTTCAAAAATGGAACTTTTGCAGCATGAAAAAGGTGAACATTTTTGGCACTTCCACTGTCAATCATGAAATATGAAACCTGTTGCAACAAGAGGCTAACAGTGGCTCCACTTGGGGATGACTTTTCCTTGTGAAAATTCAAGAACAGCAGGTCAGGATGCCTTAGACTTGGACTGTTTGCTGTACTCCAAAAATTTTCCCTTTACTGGCTGCTTTATTTATGAACATGACAGCATACTTGAGGAGCTTAGGGCCTTCACTTCGGGCTTCAACTACAACGAGCTACTATCCAAATAGAAAACTGAAATCCTACCTACCTACCCTAATCAGCACCTGTATGCTGGTTAGGTAAAATGAAACAACCAGTGCAACCATTTGAGCACTTGTAAAAAGAAACTAACTGTTTGACTGACAGTTGGTGAAATGAGAAACATTGTTGGGTCATGTGCCCCCATGATCAAAATTGTGACATATAAAGGCCACTGCTGAAATACTTGGTCCTCATAGAGAAAACATGTTACAAATTTTGAGTTTAGAAAGGCCTCCATGTAATCTTCTACAGCATCAACAAAAGCATCATGTGGGATGGTTCTATCTGAGCTTTCTTGGTTTGATGGAACAGTTGTATCCTTTGTAACAAATTCTCCAACCAATCCTTCAGCCTTTGTCTTGAAAGCATAGTTATCCTTAATTTGTAAGTCAGAAGGTAGTACAATTTCCCCATGACTTGGAGAAGGAAGTCCTTGGAAAAAAAAATTAGGATCTTGAAAATCATATGACTGGATTTGAGAATGCAAAAGTTCAATCTCATTTTCATGTTCTTCCTCAACTAAATCAAGAAGACACATTTTGATTTGAGGTTGTTGTATTGCATTGATCTTAATCAACAACAGTCTAAAGAAATTTTCATCAAGCTCATATTCTGATAACAACTTTCTGAATTCATTTACAGCTTGTTCAACTTCATCTTCCACACACCCGGTCATCCTATCTGACTATTACCACTGTGAAATGGGATTACCTGGCTGTAAAACTGCTCAAAATTTTGAAAATTTCTCTTTCAGATTCGCTCCTCCAGTGGAGTCTTGATTGTGAAGATGGTGTGGAGTCGCCAGGTGGATGATTCAACTTTGGAGTATCTGATCTTTGTCCACCATCACGGATCAGAACTAGACTTTGTAAAAGTGGTTCTGAAGGGAAAGATGACCTTCTCCAGAAACTAGAAAGAAACTTTTGGTCTGGTTCTCCCCCAGTGGAGCTTTCCAACTTGATTTATGAAATTATCTGAGAATGGTCCCCAGCGGAGTCGCCATTATGTTATCACTCAGGTTGTCCTTAAGCTCCTGAAAGGATACGGCTGAGGTAACCACAAACCAACTTTGGACTGCAGGTTCTAGCCCACCTACAGTTAGAGAGGGCTCTCTCTTTCTGATTTAGCTTTGTTGATAATGATTTTAGGCTAGTTATAGAGTTCAAGGGGTTTTGTTTTGATTTTGGTGGGAAGGATGATGCTTCAAGTAGAGAGGAAATGCATATTGTGGTAAGTTTCAAACCATTGGGCATGGAGTCATTGAGTAAGACTGCTGGTGCGTTCTCTTGGTCACAAGAAAAATGAGGAGCAAGGTAGCTGCTCATGAATCAATATTTAAGCTTAAGGATGGAAAGAGGGCTAAGGAATGAGAGGCAACAAAGAATCTCTCAAACAGGTTAGCAAAAAGAAGTTGAATAAACTCTATCTGGGAGTAGCTAAGAATTCCTAGATGACAGTCATTCACATGTGAAATAGATCAAACATGAGCCATAACAGAATTCATATTTATGTCTAGATCAAGAGGAAAACATTAAGAAGACACAGAATCTGAGTATAGAGTGCAGCTAAGAAAATTCTAAACCAATCCTTTGTTCTAGGACTTGAGCATATATGAAATAGAAATGACAGAGGTGAGGAACAGTTATTGATTCATATTGCAGCACAAGATTTCCACATTCAATTCTTCAGAAACTATTAATAGCACATCAAACAGTCCATTCTCCAAGCTTGTAAGCAGTCTTTGATTATAGAAAAATATCAGACATACAGTGCGAGTCTCTCTTGGAATACATTAGCCGGCCAACCCCTTTTACAATGCAGGAGGTCGTATATATACAAAAAAGAAGTTTACAAAATACCTACGTGATGACTCTTCAAGCAATAAATTACATCACCAACTCCTGCCAGGGAGTAAATGAAACATTAAACACGGCAGTTAATATTGGCTTGCTATCTACCTATTTTTGTCAGAAAACTTTTGACTTTGTGGGCTGAATGAGTCGGCTGCTTGTTACGTATTTATTTCGCGTGTGTTGCCCTGATATTGGTACGTTGCTTGCTGCTATCTGGACCTTCATCCTGTGTGCTCGGCTTCTTAGTATTTGATGAGCTGTAATTATCATTTCAATTTTGCTCTATGTCGATTTACCTTTGACAGGTGTATCTTGCCATCTGTATATGTCGAACTGGAGCCTGATCAAAAATAATTAAAAAACAAAATCACCTGAGCAATATCTCTTTTATCCCTTTCCACCAGTCCTCTGTAGGAAACTGATGCCTTTGTGTCTTTATTATTGTTTCCTCAGCTTTTGTATACCTATGGAAGGTGGGTTGGAATTCGAACAAGTGATTTATTTCATGTGCAATGCAGAATAGATTTTCTAATTTATCAAAAACACTCTGTCCTAACGGAGGCCTTGTTCCTTCTGAAGTGCTGGAGGAGGCTGTGATTTGGTTGGCAGCAAAATTATTAACTCTGTTAGCATAAAGGTCATGTGACAGCAGTCTTCCGGCACTGGTTAATAAACTTGGCAATCCTCTGCTATGTAATGCCATGATCTTTGTCTTGAACTCATCCACCTCAGCTTGCATCTCTTGGCATTTTCTGTCCAATTCCTGCACAAAGTTCCTAAGGGTTAACACCCTTTTAATTAGCAAGATAGTTTCAGTCCTATTACTGATTCCTAATGCTACCAGCTGCCCTTTGGTGCGAGTATTCAGGAATTGGATCATCCTGTTAGCCTGCTCAAGCATATTCCCCAAAGATGCTCTAGCCTTCCGATTTTCCAATTGGGCTATGGCTATCAAATCCATTTGCTCATGAATAGTTTCAATGGATTGCCATTGGTCTGTAATGGATTGACCGATTTTGGCCCACAGAATTTTCTTTATATCAGCTAGAGTTCCATCAAAAGTGAGCTCTTTCTCCAGCTCCTTTATTCTTTTTTCCAAGGCTTTGATTTCTCTTGTCTTCTCAGCTACTTCTTGCTTTGATTTGTCATATTTTGTCTCAATTGCAGCCATCTTTTCCCTGGTTTGTCTCAATTCTGTCATTTGCAATTCCAGAGCTTCTATTTCCTTCATCATATTGTCCATTTTCAAGCTGGTTTCTTTCTCTGTAGGTGTTGAGGTAGTTGATGTAGTTGGTGCTAAACTTGAGGTACCTGCTTCTGCTGCTGGAGTAATAGGAGGGACTGTTGTGCTGGCCGTGGGAGGAGCGGTTGTGAGAATCTGAGCTGTTTGAATTGGCTGAGAGGCCAACTCTCCCTGTCTTCCTTGTAATGCTGCCTCCAAGGCACTCTCTGTTTCTACCAACCTTTTATGCAAGGTCATGAGTAAAGCTACTACATCCCTTTCTTCTTTCTGTTGTGCTACCTCTGTAGTCTGAGGATGCAACGTAGATGACAGCTTGATTTGTTTCCTAAGGGCAGCTATGTCTTCATCCCTCTTTTTTAATAGAGCTTGCACGCCCTTGGGATTAGAGGGATCATGTCCCATCTCTATGATAATCTCCTCCAAGGACTTGATTCTATTGTCCTTGGCCTGTGACGAAGCCTTCTCCAACTCAAGTTGGGCAGCAGTGTTGTGCAAAGAGTTTTGCAATTTGTGGGCTAACAATGTCTTATCTGCTAGAGTAGAATATAGCATTTCCCCTATCTGCTTGTGCAATTCAATCTGGTCCATTGGATGTATATCCTTGGCAAACACCTCCAGATTGGTTCTAATGTAATCAGCAGCTGATTGGGGTTGCTGAGTTGTAGGCCAGAAGTGACCAAGGGTCATCTCTCCTTCCTGGATGTCATAGGTTGCCATTAGTCTTTGCTGATTGGTGGGAGCCATCCTTATTAACTGATTATACAGTTGGATTCTCACTGGCTCATTCCTAGCCTTGATATCAGTAAATGCTTTTTTGATGTCAGGGCCCTGTCGGCTCTGTTGCCTGGTGGATGATACTTCCACACCACATTGTCTCTCATGATCCTGTTGAAACGAGATGGCCGATGTCTCCATGCTAGGAGGAACCTGCTATTCTGTGGGCGCCTCTGGCATTTCTTCTTCTGAAAAAGGATTTAACCTTTGTCTCTTCTCTCCTTGCTGCTCTGTGGATGTGCCTGGAGGTGTTTCCTGCTATCTGTCCCTTTTCTTTGATCTCTCTTCATTGAGAGGTGTCTGCAACACCGGAATTTCTGTTACCTTTGTTTGTGTAGAAAAGTCTTGCCCTTGACTTTGTTCATCAGTGGAAACCGGTTGATCCACCATTTTTTCTTGTTGTCCCAAATTCTGCACTTGCTCTTCTGAATGCTCTTCTGAATGTTGCACCTCTTTACCTTTGTCTGTTGCTGCTGGTGGGACAGTTTCTTGGGCTGGTTGCTGGGGAGCCGTGGCAGATGAGGTGCCTTCTCCAAGGTGCCGAGGAGCTGTAAAAAACACTTGTCCAAAAGATTCCAAGTCAACCGCTTTTTCAAGGTTTTTGATTGTTTTTTCTGCTATTTCTTCCTCAGATAGTTCTTCAACTAGTGTGCCCTCTACCCATTCTTGTTGGTTGGCAAATTGTTCAATTTGGGGGATATCACAGTGTTCATATGCTGCAAGCCTGTACATGATTCTTCGAAGGCATATAAAGTGATTGGGGTCATATGGTGCCCAATAAAAACTTGTTTATAATAACAGAAAGTCTTTCAACATCTTGTCTGCCTCCTTCCCGGCTTCTTCTCTTTTATTGAAAATAAATGGGCCCAATTGATGTCTAATTTTCAGCTGTGCCTTTTTGCTTTTGCCATAGAAGTGAAGCATGTCTGCATTACCAAATTGTCGGAAGTATTCCAAGGCAAATAGTCTCATGGGGACATATTTGGGCAGTCTGTAAGGGGCCAATTCACGGCCATAAATCCTGATTACTTTGTGGTTTTGGTAAAAACACCAGTCTCCAATACTGTAGGTTTTGGAAAGTTGCAGGATCTTTTTCATTTCATCAGTGAGTCTAGGGAGAGGGGTGCTCACCAGTAAGGAGGAAGTTGGGTATATAAATAGGTCAATGAACTCACAGTAGGTATATGGAGAGTAATATACATGGTGGCAAACTGATGACCAAAATATTACAGACCTTTGCTTGCCCTTAGCATCCAATTTTCTGAGGAAGACTGGGAAACTATCAGGCTGATAGTATAACAACAATTGATATATGTAGGAGGTATATTTGAACACCCTTTCTCTCTCCAGGTTCATGAATTGCTCATGAATTTTGTCAGCTATGAAAGTAGCATAATCATACTAGACAGCGGGGGGCTGCCCTGGAGTAAACATGGATAACATTACCAAGATTACCTCATCAACAAACTCATTGGTATTGAATCCTAAGATGCAGGATATCATGTCTACTAGCAGTCTCCCTGTTTCATTGAACCAGACATGTAGATAAGGAGGAGGTTGTCGGGGCTGATAATTTGGGTCCATGAATAATTGGCCAATTCTCGTGACCTCTGAGCTGGGCAGTTTGGTACCTTGGTTGAGTAGGAAATTCATAGAGAGAGGCACCAAAGGCTTTGTTGGTTCAAACTTTAGCATCTCATTTATGGATTGAGGGGTGATGTGAAACAAAACAGCCCCAGATGGAGCCAAAACTGCTCTTTGAGTGGATTCATAATGCTCACAACACTGATGGATGAAGTCTGGGAATACATTCACTTGTGGAAGATAAAAGATGGGCAAGTTGGACTCCCAGATACCCATGTCATCCATACCGCTTCCTTGTTTCCTCCTTATCTCACAGAAGGTTTCAATGTGATATTTTTTGCTTATTTCAACTGTTTCCTTCATTTGATAATCCCTGTCAGCAAGGAGCAGCCATTCCAAGTCCCTATGTGGAGCATTCAGTGGTGCAATATTAAGGGCAACTGGGGTCTCCATGTTTCGACAATGATTACAGCTGGATTAGGCCAGTACTTCAGCAAAAACCGGAATTCTGATAATGGTTTTCCGGGCCAGGAACTCAGAGTTTTAAGCTTTGTGCAGATATGTTTTGATGAGCAGAATCCAATGAAATGAAGAGTGTGCAAGGTTCTACAATAAATACACTGAAAGGGAGGAAAATAGAGAGCTTTAGTAGACTGTCTTCAGCGGTTCTGCGGACAAATTGGAGCTGGATTTTGAAGCTATAGATGGCAGCTTTATCAGAGAAAACAGAGACACCGGGCTTTGGCCACAACTGAGTTATATGGTGAGGCAGGGAGGAAAAGGTCGCAGGTGTCGATGTATTCCAGGTGAATTTTTGGTGTATTGGCAAATTTTTGCAGAGAAAGCATAAAAAACAGGGTTACGGGCGTTTCTTCGGGTAAATACCTGGATTTAAGGCGCCGGTAGCGGATGAGCAGGTGCAATGGAGAGTAATGGCGACAAATTTGCAGGTAGCAGCAGCTCGTTTGATCGAATTTTGCACTTGGGCAGAAAAACAACGTAAAATAGCATGCAGAGAGCTCCCACAACTGAGCAGTGAAAATGACATAAAACGGTCGATTTGCGCGTTTTTATGAAAATTTGGCATTTTTGGCGCTTTTTACTATGACGTCAGCATGACGTCATTGGCGGGCTGGGTACGGAGGGTGACGTGGCAGTCGACTGGGCCGGTGACATGGCGCGGTGACGAGGCAGACACGTAGAACGGGATAGGTGACATGGGTCGCGCGTACAGAAGGCTAAAAGCGGTTTCATCGGACCGCTTTCTGTACGGGAGTGGTATCCGTCAGAGCCCTTCCGATGCAATAGAAAGCGGACAGGTGTCTTTTGTACGGCGGAGAAACCGCCTCGCCATCGGAAGCTAACGGCCGAGCAGTGGGGCGCCTCTGAAATCGCCGAGAGCCGTCGGATGGGGAGGGCCCGATCCGACGGTGGACGGAACAACGATTTGACGGGATGTTAACGCACTGGGCCCACCCGAATGTTGAATCTTTATACAGCACTACGGGGGTTTAAACTTTGGGTTATATGGGTTTAGTGGGTTTGCAAATGGGCGCGGGTGGTTATTAATTTGATCGAATATCAAATTAATTCCAAATGGAATGTATGCGCGGAAGAACTTAGTGTAAAGTTTATGTGTGGGGGGGGATGGTGGTTGTTGATTTAACCGAACGTCATATTAACCCCGGTTTAGGATGCGGAAGGGTTAATGCCAGGCCCCAAATGAACTTAGCATTTCCCGGACTTAGGAAATATGGCTATAGTGCCAAGGGGAGGGGCTATTTTAATATCTTGTTGGGGATTTTACATAGTTTTAGTAGTGAATAGGGATAAGGAAGAAGTTAGGGAGCTACATAGTAGAATTAGGGGTTAATATGACAATGGTGGAGTGGAAATGGAAAGAAAACAATGATAAGTCTATGAAGTGAAGATAGACATAGAGATTGTGTAGAAGATGAAAACATGATTTTTACACAAGAAATGTGGCTTCTTTTCATGAAGACAGCCAAAACCTTGACTTAAATATTTTTCAAAAATGAGGTAAGACTAGGACTTGTTGGGCAGATCCCAAGGTCCTTCAGGGGTGTTAGTAAGAAATTTTGAGGGGGAGTGAAGGGAAATTAGACATGCTTTTCAGAACTCTCCCAGTAAAACACTGCTTTGATACCTCTGCCACTGATGAGATGAGCTTTCTTTATCAAGGCCAACACTGAAGATGATCTTACTTCTGCAACCCCAGGCTACCTACCCAGCCTAATATACCTAGCATTTTTTGTTACTTCAGGAAGGGTGCACTTAGACTTGCAAACCCTGGTTGCTCTTTTCTTTTAAACTGTCCTCCTATCTAAAACTACCCTTATTGCTCCCAAGGGCCCAGATTAGATAGTTGGGTTCCTTCATTCTCTACCTAGCTACTAACCTGCCAAGCTTAAACTGTTTGGGCAGATTTTCTTTCTCTATTTTCTAAGACAAGCAATTTAAACCTGAGGAAACCAAGTTTAGGATGTTTGGCCTTCCTTTAACTAAGAAAACTTCAAAAATGGAACTTTTGCAGCATGAAAAAGATGAACATTTTTGGCACTTCCACTGTCAATCATGAAATATGAAACCTGTTGCAACGGGAGGCTAACAATTTCCATATGGTGTTAAATGAGAAGTTATGAGGCAATTTTATATTGTTGGATTATATGTCTTAGTTATGATAATTTTTATTGTTTAAAATATCTACAATGCAATATTAAATTAGAGATATAATGTATGTTTTATTCAATATACAAATAATGACTTCTGAATTCATTTAGTGATGTAATTTGTTCATAATGTCATGGTTTTTTAATTTTTTAATTGAATAAAATTCAATTTCTTTTGTATCTAGCATGTTATGGTTGAAAACATGTTGAATTTATACTGAGGAAAGAAAAATGATATTCTACCAGAAACATTAATGTGTTTTTTTCCTCATAAACAACTTTGTTTGGCACATAAAAATTTGGTTTTACTAACATTTTTTAAAAAGTTTGGAAATTGACCCTAAAAAAAAAAATCATTGTTCCAGTATCATCACTTTCGTTTTGAAGCTATATTTTGCATGAAAATTTCGTAGTAAATTTCGTAGTCACTGCCATTTTTAAAACATGTTCAAAATTGACCCCTAAAAAATAAAATCATCGTTCCAGTATACACACTTTTCATTTTTAGCACTATTTTTGATGTTTTTTCAGGGTTTTTTGGCCAAAGTTCCCATTTTGAGTTTATAGTTCCCATTTCAAAGTTTACATAGATATTGAAACATTCAACTAATTAATATCTATTGGGGACTGTTCTTTCTGAGTCCACAAATAATAACCTTATTTTTATTATCAAAAATACCATCTTCACAGAAAAAAGGAACTGACACTTCGCTTTGGTAAATTCCTTATGGGCTAACCAAGTCACACCAAATCCCTCTTTGAAAACCTCCCCTTACTTCCTAGTGTATGGAAACGAATCCATCCTGTTGGAAATAATACTGAGAGGGGGGTGAATCAGTATTATCAGATCTATCGTTTTATTTCCCAAACAGATTTATATATGCTACTTCAGTGAAGTGAACTAGCGTGTACATGCTACTGTACTTAAAGCAACCAGGGTATATGCAGAGAACTTTTGATTTAGACAATTTATCATGTATTCAGCTTAAACCAGTATATCAGGGATTTATTAGATAGTGCAGTAAAAGCAGAATAAAGCATCACACATAAGAAACACACAAGAACACCAAGATATAAGGTGGAAACCCAATGTGGGTAAAAACCACCTGTTGTTGTCGTCTCTGTCTTATTTTTAATAATAATAAAATATGTTTACAATCTTGGTCTAGTGCAGACTCATACCAGTATACAGGCACCCACCTGCAGAATGCTACAACCTTCTCTCGTTCTCCAGCTACTAATGGAAGGGAGCTACAACCCCCTAGCTCTTGTACTAACTAATATGTTTACTAGTACGTAGGTGCCAGCCTACAGAAAACTACACTCTTCCACCAGGGACCACGTTTCATGAATTTTCAGACTAGATACTCCTAGAACACAACACCACAATCTGAAGGCCACGTTTCATCCAATTTTCATACTAGACCCAACAACAACATTGAAACTTAGAAAATCATAACTGCAATACAACCATCAAATAAATCTACATCAACCAATCACTGAAACCCAATCATCACTTTCTGAATCAACCACAACTAAATCAATCAATCACTTGACAACCCATCATCGCTAAAGCAAATCACAATCAATCAATCTGATCATACTGTCACCAAAACAAAAAGCAGAACCCAGAACTCTACAATAGCCAACAGAAACAACTGAAACTTTAAACATCATACTTCATAAGGTATACGCTACTTCCATGTGTCTAACCAGCATGTATACGCACTTTTACCAAAGGGAACCAGCGTACATATCTGCAAATTCAAATTTATGATGTATATGCTGCTTTGATATGCTAAACTAGCATGTATACACTCTTTTACTAAGGTGGACCTGCGTACAGATCTGTAAATGATAACTTAAACATAGCAATTATTCTAGACTTTAGTCATACCCAGATCATCACATTTACAGAATAAAACATTCGTCAGTATTCAGATGTAGACTGTTCAAGATTAGAACACATAATTATAATACCCCTAAGCCTTAATGATCCCAGTCCATCAACCTTCATTAGCCTTATAAGTGCATCCTTAGATCAGATCAAGGAAACCATTAGAAGCTCATTAACCTACATATATCATTCAACACTTCATAATATATTCAGATCCTTGCACCTCTTGGCCTAATGATCTTCTCCTCTTTATATAGCTTTAAGCCTTTCTCAATAGCATGGACCAAAACTACTTAGGACCAAATACCTCGGACCAATTACCTTGGGTCAAATACCTTGGACCAAGAAATACCTTGGACCAAAAGCTTTGTTTTCCCAAGATATACACATTTTTCCTTCTATGAAAGTGTGTGTGTACGTATACGCTCCTTTTGTTCAGTAAACCTACGTGTATATGCGACGTGGTCAAGGTGAACCTACATATACCTCTCTTTCTTCATTCTTTGTAGTTTGAATTGTAATTCTTTGTTTTTGACATGCTGCACTGTGATCTTTCATCTGAGTGAGTTTCCATCAAGGACAACACCTGTATCATAATGCCAACAATCTCCCCCTTTGGACTTGATGGCAACAACAACACCAAGTCACTCTCCCCCTTTGACATCAAGGGCAAAGGGTGGACCAAGATATTTTCTCCCTTTGACATACATTATGTTGTTCATGCTCCCCTTGAGTACATGTTGAATTCTCTGATTGAGCTCCCCTTTTGTACATGCTGAGATGCACTGAAACCGTCCATGCTCCCCCTGAGCACAAGCAAAGTCTGCAAAAATATTTTCTAAAAGAATAACATGACTCTATAACTCAACTATGTGAGGATGACCTTCCTATCACCAATGACTCATACATACATCCATCTCCCAACCAAGTGGGGATATACCAAATTTGACTCATCCACCCAACCAAGTGGGGATATACCAATTATTTATACATGAAAAAAACAAGAAATATTACATCATCCATCCCATGTAAAGTGGGGATACAAATTACATCATTTTTCCAAGAGGACTCATTCAAATGTATGAGAAGACATATCACACCCTAGAATTTTACATGACTTGAGCAACAAATGGTATAAATATCTGAAGCCATGGCTGGACTCAGCAACCATAATGCCAACAATGTTGAATGTACGTGAAGGCTAATGCTCCCCCTGAACCTGTGCTACCTGCCCCACTGTTTTTCTTGTTTGAAAAACATATATGCTCCTTGACCCATAGAAACCCGCATGTGTACGCGACTATACTTCATGAAACACGCGTATAATAACCTTTCTCTGAAAAAATGGATTTAACAGCAGGATGATGTAGCAACTACTCCCAGCTTTTGTCTGAGATATTCAAATGTCTCTCTAGGCAGTGGTTTAGTGCATATATCAGCAACATGTTCTTTGGAGGGAACATACTCCAATTTGGCCTTTTGTTCAAGCACTTGTTCATGTAGAAAATGGTATTTGATAGGTATGTGCTTGGTCTTGGAGTGCATGACTAGATTCTTTGAAATACTTATGGCACTTTTATTATCACATAGAATGGAGATGGGTGGAGTACATGTGATCTAAATGTCTTGCAAGGTTTGCATCATCCAAAGTAGTTGTGTGCAGCAAGGTGGAGTAGCCACATATTCTGCTTCATCTATAGATAACGCAATTGAACTTTGTTTCTTGTTGAACCAAGACACTACCCTGGAACCCATATAGAATGCACCACCAGTAGTGCTTTTTCTGTCATCAACACTTCCTGCCCAATCTGCATCTGTATATGCATGAAGAGTAAGATCTATATCTCTAGGATACCATAAACCAAAGTTTTGTGTTCCTTGAAGATATTTGAAAATTCTTTTGACTGCCTGAAGGTGTGATTCCTTTGGATTTGCTTGGAATCTTCCAACTATTCCTACTGCATTCATGATGTCAGGTCTGGTACCTATTAGATAAAGCAGACTGCCAATCATGGATCTGTAAGTGGGTTGATGTACTGTTGTTGATTCATCATTTGAGTTGAGACTGCATCCTGTTACCATTGGGGTACATTCAAGTTTAGAATATTCCATGTCATACCTTTTCAAGATATGTTTGAGATATTTGGTTTGTGAAAGAAAAATACCATCAGTTTATTTTGTTGAACTTGAAGACCAATAAAATAGGTAAGCTCATCAAGCAAGGAAATTTCAAATTCTTGCTGCATTACTGAAGAAAAATTCTAACTCATGGATTCTTCATTGCTACCAAAGACGATATCATCAACATAAACAATAATAATTAGCAATTTATCAGTGTCAATCTTTGTATATAGATTGCTATCTGTTGACCCTTTTGAAAAACCCTGTTGGTGTAGATATTTGTCAAGGCGGTAATACCAGGCCCTTGGAGCCTGTTTCAAACCATAGAGAGCCTTTTTGAGTCTGCATACAAGTTTTGCATCATTTCCAAGAATGAATCCTTCTGGTTGTTCAATATAAACTTCTTCTTCTAAATCTCCATTAAGGAAAGCAGATTTAACATCCATTTGGTATACTTTGAATTTCTGAAAGCTAGAAAGAGCAAGAAACATCCTTATGGCTTCAAGTCTAGCAATAGGTGCAAAAGTTTCTTCAAAATCTATACCTTCTTGTTGAGCATACCCTTTACAAACAAGTCTGGCCTTGTTTCTAATGACTTCTCCATTTTCATTTAGCTTGTTTTTGAATATCCATTTAGTTCCTATAATATTTTTATCATGAGGTCTAAGAACTAATTCCCAAGTATTATTCTTTTCAATTTTCTCAATTTCTTCATTCATGGCCTTGACCCAACATTCATCTTTGCATGCTTCATTTACATTTTGAGGTTCAGTGGAGGATAGTAATGCTAGATATCTTGAGGTTTCTGTAATAGTTCTTCTTGTCTGTACGACTGCCTCTTTTTCCCCTAAAATTTGAGTTTCTGGATGATTTTTCTTAACATATCTGGATGGAGTCTTTTCTTCTACCATTATCTCTTCTTCTGGTGCTTCATTGGTTTCTTATTCAAAATCATTGTGATCTGATGTGGGAAAATAATCCCTATCTTCTTCATTGTTATAATCTTCTGTTTTTATTAGTTTTGGATTTTTGCATACTTCATCAACTACAACATCAATACTTTCAACAATTTTCCCAAGTCTTTTATTATAACATTTATATCCTTTACTTCGGGAAGAGTAACCAAGAAGAATACCTTCGTCTGCTCTGGGCTCAAACTTACCAAGTTTTTCATCAGTCCTTTTAATATAACATTTGCTTCCAAAAACTTTAAAGTATTTTATAGTAGGAGTCTTACCATACCAAAGTTCATGTGGAGTTTGAGTGTTGTTTACCCGAACATTTTCTTAGTTGAGAATAGTTACGGTGGCGAATGCAGCTTCACCCCAGAAGGTTGTAGGAGTTCCATATTCATCTAGCATAGCTCGAGCCATTTGTTGAACAGTTTTGTTCATTCTTTCTATTACTTCGTTTTGCTGAGGATTCCTTGCGGTGGAGAATTGCCTTTTTATTCCATGTTGTTCACAAAAGTCAAAGAATTCATCCGAGGTAAATTCCCCTCCTCGATCAGATCTAAGGCATTTGATTTTTCGATCTGATTCATTTTCAACCAAAGATTTGAAGGCTTGGAACTTTTCCAATGCTTCATCTTTATGCTTTAGAAGACCTATCCAACACATTCTAGAAAAATCATCAATGAACAAAATAAACTATTCTTCTCCATGGGGTGACTTTTTCCTTGATAGTCCACATAAATCAGTATGGAAAAGTTTAAGAGGCTTACTAGCTGACCCTTCTTTTTCAATGAAGTGAGGTCTGTTTTGCTTACTAATTTGACATGGTTTGCATATTGTACTTTCAAGGATGCTGATTTCTAGAAGATCACGAACAGCCTTTAATCTGCATGCTTTTCTTATTTGAGAAAAGCTTAGATGTCCCAATCTTCTATGCCACAACCAGTTTTCATCATTTTTTCTTAGATAGCATTGTTGTTGTCCTCCCTTGAGTATGTATAACATGTTTGGAGTTCGTGTACCTTTGATCACAGTCTCTCCTGTATCAAGCTCATGAACAACACATCTGTTTGATCGAAACACCACTTCATTTCCTTGATCACACATTTGACTGACACTCAACAGGTTATGCTTTAAACTGTCTACATACATAACATTTCCATCTTTAACCTTTTCTTTCAAGAAAACAGAGCCTTTATCTTTTATGACAGCAAGAGTGTCGTTTCCAAATGAGACATTCTTTTCCTTTTCTAAGGCATTATATCAGTGAAGTTTTTCTTTGTCACCTATCATGTGTTTTGAGCATCCACTATCGATGTACCACTGATTTTCTTCTCCTTCTACATACGAGGCTATACCACATCTTTCAGTTTGATATTATTTCCTTCTCCAAATCTTGGGATTTAATGGAGTTTTCTCCTTTTGAGATGTATGCCGAAATTTTCTCCTGCATTCAGATTCTTGATGAACAAAGTTGTTACAGATTGGGCATTATATTTCATTTTTAAGAAGAGAAAAGTTGTTATAGGAATTTTTCTTGATCCCTGTCGCATTCCTTTGATTTCGTGCTTCTCTAGTCATGACGGTTTTGTACGTAACACATTGAGCAACCTTGTGTCCAAAATTATGACATGAAAAACATTGCCCATTAAAGAAGTTCCTACAACTATCAAATCTATTGACCTCATGATTGTAGTTTCTATTGATATTCATCTTTGGAGAAAATTGAGTATGATTTACCTGAGGTTGGTTGTGGATTCTATTCATCCTTGGAGTAAATTGAGACTGATTTACCTGGTGATCTGCTTTATGCCTTTGCTGACGATTATCATACTGTTCACTAGTCTTTGATGCATCAAGATAGTTTTTAGTGGAGGTTGACAGCTTCTACGATTGAGATGTTTCTTCAATATATCCAAGACCTATCTTTATCAAAGGAGAACGTTGTACTTTGATAATTTCATTTAAAGTTTCTGATCTTTTAGCAAATCTAAGATTGAGAGATTTCATTTTCTCAAGTTCCTTTCTTAGACCCACAATTTCACATTCTAGTTTTTCATTGTGTTTTTCTTTTTCAGCAAGTTGGTATGTCAAGGTATTTATAATCATATTCTTTTCTTCTAAACATATTTTGATTTTAGATATTTCTTCATGAAGGTCATCCTCTTCTAAAGCATCCCAAAAATTATCATTGTCATAAGCCATTAGAAGTCTATAATCATTACTGTTTTCATCTTCATCATTATTTGATAAACCATCGCTATCTTCATAAGTATAGTTACTCCTTTTATTTACAACTTGTTTTCTATTCCATTTTGCATATTCCTTACCTTTTTCATATTTATCTTTATGAGGACATTTGGCAGCACAATGACCGACTCTGCCATAGGCAAAGCATTTGAAGGGTATCTTACCTCTAAATCTTCTGGAACCCCATTGAAGCTTCTTGACAAAGTTTACCTCATCTTCTTCTTATAAAATATGTCCTGATTCATTATGTTCTTCCTTTCCTTTTTTTGAAGCTTTAAATGCGGCTTCTCTCATATCTGATGGTCCTCCTTTTCTCATCTCAAAGGAAGTTAAGATTCTGTGAAGTTGTGTCATAGTGATAGTATGTAGATCCTGTTTTTCTTCTATGGCATACACTTTTGATTCAAATTTAGCAGACAAGGATCTCAAAACTTTCTCAACTAAGGTAACTTCCTTTATTTCTTCACCCAAATTCTTCATACAATTAACAACCTCATCTATATGTAAGAAGTAACTTGATATAATTTCATCACTGTGCATCTTAAGAGTTTCATACTGAATTCTGAGAGTTTGAAGCTTAGCACGTTTTACCTGAGAGTCTCCTTTGTAGCTCAGAACGATTTTGTCCCATGTTTCTTTGGTTGATTTGAGCTGCATGACTTTGACAATTCTGATGTGACAGACTTCCCAATAAAGTATTAACTGCTCTGGCATTAGTTTCATATTGCTTTTTACCTGCCATATCTGTAGGAATTGTTGTTGGAAATGTATATCCTCCTTCCACAATTTCCCATACATCCATTCCAAGTGATTGTAGATAGGTTGTGGTTCTTATTTTCTAATAAACAAAATTTCTCCCATAAAAGATTGGTGGTCTGATGGATCCCACGCTTTCTTGATTAGTCATGATGATGGATCTCCCTTCAAGCGATCAAGCTTCATCGAAAGGACCTACTCTGATACCAATTGTTGGAAATAATACTGAGAGGGGGGTGAATCAGTATTATCAGATCTATAATTTTATTTCCCAAACGGATTTATATACACTACTTTAGTGAATTGAACTAGCGTGTACACGCAACTGTACTTAAAGCAACCAGCGTATATGTAGAGAACTTTTGATTTAGACAATTTATCATGTATTGAGATTAAACTAGTATATCAGAGATTTATTAGACAGTGCAGTAAAAGAAAAATAAAGAATCGCACATAAGCAACAGACATGAACACCAAGATATAAGGTGGAAACCCAATATGGGTAAAAACCACCTGCTGTTGTCATCTCTATCTTCTTTTTAATAATAAGAAAATCTGTTTACAATCTTGTACTAGTGCAGACTCATACCAGTATGCAGGCACCCACTTGCAGAAGGCTACAACCTTCTCTCGTTCTCCAACTACTACTGGAAGGGAGCTACAA
>CM062805.1:1376461502-1376817633 GCA_031772625.1 Pinus tabuliformis | reverse complement strand
ATTCACTAAGAGTGAAGCCAATCCAAACCATTGTTTGAAGATTGTGGATGAAATACCTCTCATACCGACACCTTCCTAAGAACGACCTATTTCTAATAGGTGCAGACCCTCTCACTTGCAAAAGTAAGAAAGAGTTGGAATTCCGGATGTGGAATGGTAAACTGCAAGATCGTGACTACCTCGAGGATCTTAACTTTCAGAAGTTTATATTGTGATGATGTCGGACCAGATTTGGGAAATGCCTCTAAGTTTCATAAACCTCATTTGCATTGATGTTCTTGGTGAACTTTCGTCCGCATATATGTTTTATAGTTAGCATGGTGAGCTCATATTTGGTTGAGCCTCACTAGATTGGTGCCAAGAATCTTTTGAGATATCTTTGGACACAATCTCTCATGGATTGAGATTCACTGCCTGAAATATGAAGCTGCATGATTATTCGAATGTTGACTGGGCAGGCAATGGGAGGAATCACCAGAGAACTTCTCAGTGCTAGTTCTCTTTGGATTTTGCTTCGATATCATGGATGAGCAAGAAGCAGAAGTCATTGCTATAAGCACCGCTGAGACCGAATACATAGCTACGAGTATGATCTGTGTGACGCTGCCTGGTTGTGGAAGCTCTTCAGTGCGTTGTTTGCACACATGATGAATACCACTGTGATCCTCTGTGACAACCAGGGGGGGATTCGATTGTTGAGAAATCCTGTATTCGATGATTGCTCCAGTAGATAAACATCAGATACTAACTTATATAGAATATGTAAGTCGATGAGCGAGGAGGCTCCATCGCATTGAGACTGATGTACAGGTTGCAAACATTTTGTCAAAGCCCAGGGGAAAGGTCAAATCTGTGACTTTCCCGAACAACCTGGAGTCGTTGAGAGACCTTCGTATATATTACTATCAAAAGGCTAGTTGAAGAAAAAGGGAGTATAGAGGTGTTTTTTTACAACACAAAAGGCTAAAAAAGGCTACTAAAAGAAACAGAAACAAACACACCATATGACACCGTTATTTTTGGACCAATGTCCCCGGAAAAACCTAATGCGGGAAAACCGGTGCAGCTATCTGAGGGTTTTTTTACTAAGCAATATAAGAGTACAATCTGGGTGTCAAAACTGGCCTACCCAATAGAGAATTTCCTTAGCAGTAATACCTCACAGTTTCTCACAGATCTCCTGGCTGAAACCTCAGATAATCATTCCGACAGCTCCTCAGCACAAAATTGCACTGGAACCCCAGCGTCTGCCCAATCTGGACTGCGTCAGCCTCTCCTTACCCATCGTTGGCCCTGCGTCAGCCTATCTAGGCCTGTGTCAGCCCCAGGAGGCCCTGCGTTAGCTCTCTGCGCCTCTGCGTCAAATACGCTGCCCTCTATGGCTTGAAGCAAATCACCGTGGGTTTGATATGAGAGGATTGATAATTGTCGGATGAAGCTGAGATTCACTAAGAGTGAAGCCAATCCAAACCATTGTTTGAAGATTGTGGATGATAGACCTCTCATACCGACACCTTCTAAGAACGACCTATTTCTGATAGGTGCAGACCCCTCTCACTTGCAAAAGTAAGAGAGAGTTGGATTCCGGATGTGGAATGGTAAACTGCAAGATCGTGACTACCTCGAGGATCTTAACTTTCAGAAGTTATATTGTGATGATGTCGGACCAGATTTGGGAAATGCCTCTAAGTTTCATAAACTCATTTGCATTGATGTTCTTGGTGAACTTTCGTCCGTATATATGTTTTATATAGTTAGCATGGTGAGCTCATATTTGGTTGAGCCTCACTAGATTGGTGCCAAGAATCTTTTGAGATATCTTCGGAGCACAATCTCTCATGGATTGAGATTCATTCATGCCTGAAATATGAAGCTGCATGATTATTCGAATGTTGACTGGGCAGGCAATGGGAGGATCACCAGAGAACTTCTCAGTGCTAGTTCTCTTTGGATTTTGCTTCGATATCATGGATGAGCAAGAAGCAGAAGTCGATTGCCATAAGCACCGCCGAGACCGAATACATAGCTACGAGTATGATCTTGTGTGACGCTGCCTGGTTGTGGAAGCTCTTCAGTGCGTTGTTTACACACATGATGAATACCACTGTGATCCTCTGTGACAACCAGGGGGGATTCGATTGTTGAGAAATCCTGTATTCGATGATTGCTCCAGTAGATAAACATCAGATACTAACTTATATAGAATATGGTAAGTCGATGAGCGAGGAGGCTCCATCGCATTGAGACTGATGTACAGGTTGCAAACATTTTGTCAAAGCCCAGGCGAAAGGTCAAATCTGTGACTTTCCCGAACAACCTGGAGTCGTTGAGAGACCTTCGTATATATTACTATCAAAAGGCTAGTTGAAGAAAAAGGGAGTATAAGAGGTGTTTTTTGCAACACAAAAGGCTACTAAAAGGCTACTAAAAGAAACAAAAACAAACACACCATATGACACCGTTATTTTTGGACCAATGTCCCCGGAAAAACCCAATGCGAGAAAACCGGTGCAGCTATCTGAGGGTTTTTTTTACTAAGCAATATAAGAGTACAATCTGGGTGTCAAAACTGGCCTACCCAACAGAGAATTTCCTTAGCAGTAATACCTCACAGTTTCTCATAGATCTCTTGGCTGAAAACTCAGATAATCATTCCGACAGCTCCTCAGCACAAAATTGCACTGAAACCCCAGCGTCTGCCCAATCTGGACTGCGTCAGCCTCTCCTTGCCCAGCATTGGCCCTGCGTCAGCCTATCTAGGCCTGTGTCAGTCTCAGGAGGCCCTGCATTAGCTCTCTGGGCCTCTGCGTCAAATACGCTGGCCTCTCTGGGCCTCTGCGTCAAATACGCTGCCCTCTATGGCTTGAAGCAAATCACCGCGGGTTTGATATGAGAGGATTGATAATTGTCAGATGAAGTTGAGATTCACTAAGAGTGAAGCCAATCCAAACCATTGTTTGAAGATTGTGGATGATAGACCTCCCATACCGACACCTTCTAAGAACGACCTATTTCTAATAGGTGCAGGCCCTCTCACTTGCAAAAGTAAGAGAGAGTTGGATTCCGGATGTGGAATAGTAAACTGCAAGACTGTGACTACCTCGAGGATCTTAACTTTCAGAAGTTATATTGTGATGATGCTGGACCAGATTTGAGAAATGCCTCTAAGTTTCATAAACTCATTTGCATTGATGTTCTTGGTGAACTTTCGTCCGTATATATGTTTTATAGTTAGCATGGTGAGCTCATATTTGGTTGAGCCTCACTAGATTGGTGCCAAGAATCTTTTGAGATATCTTCGGAGCACAATCTCTCATGGATTGAGATTCACTGCCTGAAATATGAAGCTGCATGATTATTCGAATGTTGACTGGGCAGGCAATGTGGAGGATCACTAGAGAACTTTTCAGTGCTAGTTCTCTTTGGATTCTGCTTCGATATCATGGATGAGCAAGAAGCAGAAGTCGATTGCTATAAGCACCGCCGAGACCGAATACATAGCTACGAGTATGATCTTGTGTGACGCTGCCTGGTTGTGGAAGCTCTTCAGTGCGTTGTTTGTACACATGATGAATACCACTGTGATCCTCTGTGACAACCAGGGGGGGATTCGATTGTTGAGAAATCTTGTATTCGATGATTGCTCCAGTTGATAGACATCAGATACTAACTTATCTAGAATATGGTAAGTCGATGAGCGAGGAGGCTCCATGGCATTGAGACTGATGTACAGGTTGCAAACATTTTGTCAAAGCCCAGGGGAAAGGTCAAATCTGTGACTTTCCCGAACAAACTGCAGTCGTTGAGAGACCTTCGTATAAGGGTCCTGCATGTTGCATGCATTGAGCTTTGGGAGATCTAAGGGGCTTGGGGTACTTACTGGAGCAACACACGACCATAGGGCAACTCACCCTCCCCTAATGGTGCACTGTGTACAAGATGAATAGCTTAGCTTTCTCTTGTAATACCCCAAGGTGACTTTGGGATAGGATGATTCATTCTCCTATGAGCCAGGATGATTAGTTCTCCTGTAGGATAGATGATCAATTCCCCTATCGAGGCATCCTACCTATGCAATCTAAGACTCATTGGAAGTACCTCTCATCTGATTAATGAGCAGGAAAATGGGGTTAGGGACCATAGTAGTATTATCGATGACAGCAAGATGTATGGTGCAACAGTGGTGCAACAGTATGGACAACAAGATGTATGGTGCAGCAATGGTGCAGCAGAATGGACAACAAAACGTATGGTGCAACAATGGTGCAGCAGTATGGATAGCAAGATGTTTGTTGCAGCAGTGGGACAACAATGCTACATGGTGCTGCAATGATACAACAATGGGACAACAAAGGCAACTTGGCGCAGTATGGTGCAGCATATGTTACAACAATGAGACAACAATGGTCAATGGCATATAGTGCACAACGGGACAACAATGGTACAATGGTACAACATGGGACAACTAGTATTTAGTGTGGCAAATTCATGGTGTTGTTATGGTATGGCAAAGCACAACGAGACAACCATGACATAGTGCAGTGGTGGCACAACGGACAGCCATGACATAGTGCAGCAGTGGCACAACAGGACAGTCTCGTCAAGAGGTGTAGGATTGATCTAAAGAGCCCTTTAGGACAGCCTTGGAGGAGCCCTAGTTGTTGTACAACATGCCCAAGCCGCAAGCCTTATATGCTGTCCTAAAGGGATTAAATCACAGTGAAGAGAGGCTCCTTCGATGTCCCAAAAGAAGGCTCTTCATCACAGCAAGGAGGCTTCCATACGCTGTCAAAGGAAGCTCCAAAAGAGCCCTAGCTGCAGTCTTCTATTCACAGCTAAGACGCAGTCAAAGGGAGCCTAAATGAACCCTAATCCACAATAAGAAAGAGACTCAATACACAGTCCTAAAGGATGTGTTTTAGGTGTTGTTCAAGTAAGGAGACCTAGCGCGTCTTAGCGGTAGTCTTAAAGCCCAACCGCATTGAAGGGAGAAGTCTCTACAACTATCTTATGAGGAGGACCTATACGCTGTCAAAAGAGGTTCTAACTTTGAGTTTTCTTCCAAGTCTGGGTACTTGTCTATGATTTATGGCACATATGCAAGCCTTGAAAGTGTGAGAATGTACAAGAATAAACTCCTGGGATAAATACCCATTTGATTATAAGGACTTCTCTTACATTGATGTGAAAGTGTCAGCAAGGAAATTTGCAGATATCTTAACACAGAAACAAGCAATCACATTCCATTAAAATGCACTTAACTTTACATATGCCCAAAAGCAGAGGAAATAACTAAGCTGGAATCCGATCCAAGAAAATGCCCCATATTATCATCCTATGCTTAGTAACGCTTACAAGGAAATGGGTTGGGTATGTGTTTAAAGTCTGTACAATCAAAAAGAAAGAATCTAAAGGTAGCCCCAACAATCTGAACAGGCAACAGGATATCAGTTTACCAAGTTAATCTAATAATGTAGCACATATGGACTCATCTTGATATTGCTGCCTTGAGTTTACTAGCTATTTCACTTGTCAAAGCGAAGGATATTCCCTTCGATCATGTTTATACAATGGGCCAGTATCTTGAGCACTGAGGAATCAGATGAACGCAGCTGATTTATCTCTCTAGAGGTAGCACTGGTGTATTCTAGCTGTGTAAATGTCATTTAATGAGGTTGCAACTTTTTGTAATACATAATCAATGGGCCAGTATCTTGAGCACTGAGGAATCAGATGAACGCAGCTGATTTTATCTCTCTAGAGGTAGCACTGGTGTATTCTAGCTGTGTAAATGTCATTTAATGAGGTTGCAACTTTTTACATATTACAAAAAAACGTGAATAAATGGCAAGATCATAAACAACCACACAAACTGCAACTGTTTTCCATTGAGAAGAATCTATATACCCCTCTCAATGTCCTGCAAGGCAAGGACATGGATTGAAAAGAATATATATACTCTTCTCAAAATATTCCTAGTTCTCCAAGTTGCAACCGAGCCTCAAGAACTCAACAGTTGCAAAGCATTGAAACCCATATTCTTGTACTCTGGTTTTCGTCATATGATTAAGAAAATAAAAAAACTATACAAACATATGCATCCTATTGATAAAATCGGTATACCCCTATCAAGGTCTTGCAATGCAAGATCGGCTAGATTCAACCAGTTTTGGGTTTTGGTGTAGATATCCGTATACTGCTCAGCCACAACCAGTATTTTATCCTTCATCGCTGTCTTAGCAAGTGCAGAAGTGCCAAGAACAAAATTTTTATGATTTTTTTGAAGGTCAATAGTCCCGGGTGTTTTAATATAATTTTAACCCTGAGATGAGATGACAGGTTATGACGAAATCTGCAACGACTGGGAATCCGGTAGGGTATACGACGGGATGTAATGATTCTCGCTGCAGTGGGAGGAAGCTGCTATGGTCCCTGTCTCTTCTACTTTCTTTGTTCTGCTATGATATCGCTTGTTGTGCGTCTTTTCTACTTTCCTCGTTCTGCTATGGTTCCTGTCTCTTCTACTTCCGTCTCTGCAATTCAAATGTCTGTGTGTGCGATCGCAAATCTTCCCCGTCCGCAGACGAAATGGCTAACCTTCACTCTACTCTCCACAAAAGAGATCTAATTTGTCAAGGTTTTTTACCCAAAGGATCCATCTCCCCTAATGATTCATAAAATATGCCCTAAGCATAATCATAACTTTACAAAAAACTGAGAGCGTAGGGTCCCCTCCTTAATCTCCACCAAAATCGGCACTAGGCGTACATGTGCCCCCACTTGATCAATCATCTCCTCAAGCAGGCTACAGAAGGAGGCAGGAATGGCACTGGAGAAGATCCAGAAGCTAAAACATACATGAAAATTTTGCCTGCAGTTTCTACACCCTATCTTCAAGGAGCTATTTTTTAAGAAAACAAAGAGAAAGCTAAAACACATACCTGTTTTAGGCAAAAACTATGGAAGATCGGCGTCACAGAAAAAATAGTATTAAATGCAGAGCTGGTAAACCTGTCTTGGCTATTGCTCCTCAAAGCACACTGATCTGTCTGCTCCAAAGTTTTCCAAATCGTTGAATACCAGATATTTAGAGCCCACCTTGCCAAATATCATATAATAATATAAGACAGCTGGTTCAGAAAATAAGCTTTCCACTGGGTGTGAACCCTGACAGCGACACCTTAATCAATCGTTGGAAGAGAATGTTCAGGCGGTGGGACTTCGAGACAAGGAGAAAAGAACAGCCGATTGGCGCCAAGCCCACACAAGGAGAAGCGAAATTTTAAATTTTCTCACAGAAATGCTTGAAAAGTCTACTTCATAATATTTTTTCAAAAGTTCATTTGCCAACAGTTCTATTAATTGAATTTTCCCACAAAATTGTTTGAAAAGTCTTCATCATAATAATTTTTTAAATGTTCATTTGCCATCAGTTCTATTAATTTGTCCATTTATTTTATTATACAAACCATATAATATTAACTAACCTGTACATCCTATAAATTATATAAACATACATTTGCATTCTATAAACCATTCATCTTAGAGGCACCAGGAAGTGGTTTTGTATAATGTGCATAGTTTATATTATTGCTAAACCTTAAAAACCATTCATAGGCCTTAAGATGATAATGGTGTTTCTTCTTAGATGATGTCCAAGGCCCCAACAAAAGTCATCCTTGTTGGGCAAATCCTCACATTAACACCCATACAACATTTATATACCTATGGTTTATAATGCTCGCAAATAGTGCTCCTCATCACCTAATTGTGCAAAAAGCCCCAACTAACCTAGTCTAGGTTAGATGTCCTCGATATTAACATATTATCCTACATTATCCATTAGCTCGTGGAGATAGAGGGTTCAAGGACTCTCACTTGATGGTTGGGGACTATAGTCCATCAAGAGGTCAAATGTCGGGCTAACTGTATTAAGGACACCTCAAGGTCAACCAACACGAATGCAATGTATTAGTTGTTCGTTATCAACCTATCAAAATGTCACAATATTGGGTAGTAGACATCAGTAAGTAGGACACTAGTCACCAACAAGAAACCTTGATAACGATAGAGTAATGATGTGATGAGTGGATGTGGACCCGGGGATATCGCATGTCAATTGTGTGGCAGTTGATTTGACATGCTAACGTCTCATTATGATGTGGCACCAATGTGGGTCTAGATGACATGGCATACCAATGTAACAAGTGATATGGCATGTTGACATGGCAATGGAAGGTTGACTTGGCACCGAGGTGTTGTATAGGTGGTAACCATATAGTGACGACGTGGATGTTGGGCGTTTGGATGTTAAGATATCAACTAATTAGTATCAATGACACTCTCTAGCCTCTTCCTGAGGGCCCAGTGGCTTGATAGCTCAACCATTGGCCTTTCAAGATATCGGGTATTGAGAAATTAGGGCTTCAATCTACAAGCTCGTATGTATTTCCAAGTCAAAGAGGATATAATACTTGCAAAGGATCCTTCATCCACCATACATCGATAGATATTTGTGGAATTAACCCTGACCTTTATTTGGAAAGGTGCAGTGGAAGGAAGACGAGGCTCGACAAGACTATCCCAATCAAAGGAGACACTCTTAGAACTTGGAGGGGGAACATTTGAAGCAGTCGGAATGCCCGCTATATCAGAAGACTCTGCACTAGAGATCAAACAGACTCTTTTGTTAGGCACTTCACCCCCCAAAAAAGGAGTGTAATCGGCCAGAGATTGTATTGGCTAACCACATTATCAACCAATGGTTGGTGGGATTAATGAGAAACCATATCAGATCTAGGAGTAGAAGTACTTTCAGACTCGGACCATATCCTTTGAATCTCTGGAATACCAGGGCATAAATGAGTAAGATGGTCTCCCTTGCATATCTTACAAGGGAACTTAGGTTTAAAACTTCTACGTCCAGGTTTCTTATCAACCTCCCTTCCGCCAACCTAACTAGTAGTGGTTTGTGGAGAGTCCTGAACATGACTTGCAGAGGATCCTGACTCTTTGCTAGTATGACTCACAGTGACTAGACTCATGCCCCTAGCATGACTTGCTGCAGCTAAAGGCTCATCTCCAACATGACTTGCAAAGGTTGATGATGAAGGGATAGAATTATTCTTCTTCTTTGACTTTCTCTTTCTCCTCTTTTTAGAT
The DNA here is from genome assembly GCA_031772625.1 of Pinus tabuliformis. Classification (NCBI taxonomy): domain Eukaryota; kingdom Viridiplantae; phylum Streptophyta; class Pinopsida; order Pinales; family Pinaceae; genus Pinus; species Pinus tabuliformis. The sequence continues at coordinate 1,376,808,471 of CM062805.1, read as the reverse complement.
TTCTTGTTACAAGAAGGAGGAGAAGAATGAATCCTAGATTTCTCTTGGAAAGAAGATGAACAATTAGCACCCATGTGATGCCATTGAAATAAAGCATTCATCTGAGAAGCAAGGCCTTGACTAACAGCTTTATCTCTCATAAGATCAAAGCACAATGCTGGCGAGGCCAATGGCTTATAAACACCTTGTTCATTGTCTCTAAAGGTACATGCCCACCCAGGTGTTCCCTGAGTATGACCTTCCAGGACAATTCTTGTCTTGGGTTCCCAGCCCTCAAAGAATATCGCTCCTCTTGCCTACTCTTGTCTTGGGTGCCCTACACATCCTCAAAGAGCATCAGATGCCAAATGATTGCCCAATCCTCCCGTTATTTCTTTCCAAGTGAAGACAAGAATGTTGTGTCTATCTCTTCCCCTTGATTGGGGAAGACATGCCCAAGTTTCCTCTGACAAGGAACTTGACCAAGCTCCTTTGTAGTTGGGAACTTGTTAGAACTCCCTCTTAGCTAGGGACTTGTCCATTCATCAACAACGTCTTCTTCGTGGGTCCTTTTGCCGCTTGATCTCCTTCTTTCCTTCGATGTCATGAAGTCTTTGTTTGAACTTCTTCTTGGCAGGGTACCGGCCATCGATCACTTTCCCCCCTGGTTTGTCATGTCATTGCTCCCTTCGTGGAAAGTGGCTCTTCTTGTAGGTGCCTTGATACAAGGCGTTTCTTCTTGCTTTGTAGTCTTCCATGATGAATGATAGATGGTAGACCTTCTTGTCCTTGATGTGATTGAGACTTCTTGGCTTGACGCTTCAACCTTGCGGATGTTCTTGAGATTCCCTTTCCTTGATGTGTCACCTTAGCTCCGATACCGCGATGAACAATCTGGGGCAATGGGGTATAGCGGGATTCTTCTAGACTTGATAACAACTTGTGAAGCTCTTTTGCAATTTATCGTGTTATCTTAATCTTCTTCTCTTCTTATTAATGCATGTGCATTTACCTTCATCAAACTGGTGCCAAAAACATAAGAACAAGAACACAGGATGTTGGCTATCTGCCAGGGAAAAACCTCTCTCTCTCTCAGAGAGGAAAACCCTTTCATAAGTTTCTTGTTGGTCATTGCGAAGCCCTAGACCCTTGACAATAATATCCCCCAAGCACAAGTCGAGTCCTTCCTCCTCTCTGCACTTTGTATCTTCGGCGCTTCATTCCCCGGCACTCTGTCCTTCTTTCAACTTTTGATAGTCCATGGTGGACTAGCTCTAGAAGAGACTCCAACCTTTGTTCCTTAGCGAGATCCTTTACCAATGAAGAAACCTTCATTCTCTTGACCAACCGAGCCTTTTTCTTGATGCGAGGTTGCAGGCTCGATGTACACCAAGTTTTCTTGATGTGAGGTTGCAGGCTCGATGTACACGGTCTACGCCTACTTCAACACTCGGTCAATTTTCCAATAAGTGTTCTTAACAATGCAGCGAAAATAACTTACCATAAATTTATCTTCTTCAATTATTCTTTCAACCTGTCGTGTCATGTGGTCGTGCTGCACTGGCCCGCGGCCTTCACGACACAACTCCACACGTGAACTGCGAACCTGTCCGCCCGACTTTCCCTTCCGCGGCGCCCAAACTCTGCCCGTCGGTGCGGTCCATAGTGAGGGCGCATGGCCCGCATGCAGTGCGGCCTGCCTGCTCGGATGGTAACCCGCCCCGCTCTGCCTGTCCGCGCTACCAAGCCCGACCCGCCCTCTGTAATCCGCCCGCCGGTGCAGCCCTCTTACCCGTGTCCTTCTCTTCCTTCCGTTTTCGCCCAACTCCTTCCTTCGCACTTGTTCTGCGATGTGGAAGTCTGAGTTTGATGTCCCTTCGTCGAACGCCATCCTCCTTACTTATACGCATCCTTTCGCCCAAGGGCCGTGTCTCTCGAGGATAACAAGGGTCGGCTCCATCAGCATGCATGCCCGGCTGACCTGCCACATAACCTCGATACGCCCCATTCCAACGAACCGCCGCGTCCCTTCGTGTGCACCGTCGCGCCCATGGGTCGGCTCCACATGGTCACCTCTTTCATCCGGGCACGCAACAAGGGTCGCCCGCACGCCTTCCGTCAGTGGCTCGCCCATCGTGCAAGTATCAAGGGGCGTGCGCCATCCCCAACACGGTGCGAGCAACATGGGAACCCCGCGTGTCACGCCCCCAGGCCTACAGTACTCTTTCAGCCGTACTTGGTGAGGTGCGGCGCCTCCGAACACTTTCTTTTCACCAATACTTATGTTCATGGACTACGCCTAACCATTAGTCTACTTAGTTTGTTTTTCGCAACCAAGTACTATTATGTTTCCTTTATGCCAATGAACACCCATACACATTCATTATCATCAGCAATTATACATGAAGAACACAATTGCACAGTGTAAAGGGAGGGGCAACTCCCTGAACAATGAGTCTGCCCGAATACAATATATTATTCAACTCTACAATGTTTACGAGGCTTTACAAGTATACTTGGGAAACACCAAGTTTCATACTTAGCCAATTTTACAAATAGGCAACACCTCCGTGTGCCAACCGAGTTCCTTGCTCGAGCTGGGCGGGCGCGCCTTCACGCAAGCTGCCAACCGTACTCGTCGACCGAACCTCGTTTACCGCTGCACGACGGGCGGGCGACCTCACCCGAGTCACCCAACGTTTCCTGTTGCACGACGGGCGGGCGACTTACCCGAGTCACCCGAGACACCTCCACGTTTCTTCTTCCACGACGGGCGGGCGACCTACCCGAGACATCCCGTGTCACACCGAACGGCGGGTGCCTTCCTTACCCGCGCCCTCACCCGATAACCGAACCCTGTGCGTATCGTGTGTGCTTGCCCAAGAGCGGGTGCATATATGCCCGCGCCTCTTTTGCGACCTGCTCCACTACTTCGCACTTTTTTCTTGATCACCGAATGCTCATGTTCGAAAGTCCATCTTCGAATGAATGCCAAATGCTCCAATGCCTTGCCATATTTATACGAGCGGTTGGGCGAGTCGCTGCCCAGGCCGACTCGACCACCGCGTGCCAAAATGCCCTTACACGTCGCAAACTTGCCATCCGATTGCTGGTCGGCAAACAATCCTTCGTTCAAGTCGCCCCAACATGTGAGTTGGCTCGTGGGTTATGCCAAACGCTCCCACGCTATAAACCAACCATCGCTCCACCTCTAATGCGCATTATACTTATGTCCCTTCCCACATTTCGGTCGTAGAGTTCGCACTTCGCACCGACGGGGAGAAACCGAACCGCAGGTCCTTACACCGTGTTTCCCAGACTTGGGTAGCAATTTTTATTTGGAAAGGTGCAGTGGAAGGAAGACGAGGCTCGACAAGACTATCCCAATCAAAGGAGACACTCCTAGAACTTGGAGGGCGAACATTTGAAGCAGTCGGAATGCCCGCTATATCAGAAGACTCTGCACTAGAGATCAAACAGACTCTTTTGTTAGGCACTTCACCCCCCAAAAAAGGAGTGTAATCGGCCAGAGATTGCATTGGCTCAACCACATTATCAACCAATGGTTGGTGGGATTAATGAGAAACCATATCAGATCTAGGAGTAGAAGTACTTTCAGACTCGGACCATATCCTTTGAATCTCTGGAATACCAGGGCATAAATGAGTAAGATGGTCTCCCTTGCATATCTTACAAGGGAACTTAGGTTTAAAACTTCTACGTCCAGGTTTCTTATCAACCTCCCTTTCGCCAACCTAACTAGTAGTGGTTTGTGGAGAGTCCTGAACATGACTTGCAGAGGATCCTGAATCTTTGCTAGTATGACTCACAGTGACTAGACTCGTGCCCCTAGCATGACTTGCTGCAGCTAAAGGCTCATCTCCAACATGACTTGCAAAGGTTGATGATGAAGGGATAGAATTATTCTTCTTCTTTGACTTTCTCTTTCTCCTCTTTTTAGATTTCTTGTTACAAGAAGGAGGAGAAGAATGAATCCTAGATTTCTCTTGGACAGAAGATGAACAATTAGCACCCATGTGATGCCACTGAAATAAAGCATTCATCTGAGAAGCTTCAAGAGTTTTGGGAATATTTGGGGTGGACCACAGCCAAACGAGTAGTCCAACATTCAACCCAGGAATATTCAAAGTGGCCATCAAGGGAGTACCAACGTTTCCAAAGAAAGGAAAAGCACAAGGATCTCCTTTTGAAAAGGTACCTTGGTTGGTTTCCATAGGAATATTGGCCATATCTAACTGATTTGCAGACCCTTCCCTTACGGGAATGGAGAAATTACTTTTCAAGGAAGATATACACACAATCAAGACCTTTGCCCTTGAGGAGGCAACTCCACAACTTTGTAGGTGTTGTATTGAAGTGGCTTGGGAGCTTATACATGGACTATGACCATTATCTTACACCTCTTTTAGGCCCTCAGGGACTAGTTTTCATCCTTGAAAAATGTTCAAGGGCCTAAGAACCATCCCTTAGATGGTCTCCATGAGTACCACTAGGCCAACTATTCACCTTAGAGGCATTGGAGGGTGGTTTTCTACCATGTGCATAGTCTGTATTATTACTAAGCCTTAAAAACCACTCGTACTAGACCCTAGCATGATAATGGTGTTTCTCCTTAGATGATGTCCAAGGACCCAAACAAAGCCATCCTTGTCGGGCAAAATTATCCTCACATTAACACCCATACACCATCTATATACCTATGGTTTATAATGATGGAAAATAGTGCTCCCCATCACTTAATTGTGCAAAAATCCCCAGCTAACCTAGATTCCACGTCAAACATGTCCTCGATATTAGCATATCACCCTACATTATCCATTAGCTCATGGAGATAGAGGGTTCAAGGACTCTCACTTGATGGTTGGGGACTATAGTCCATCGAGAGGTCAAATTTCGGGCTAACTGTGTTAAGGACACCTTGAGGTCAACCAACACTAATGCAATGTATTAGTTGTTGGTACATCAACCTATCAAAATGGCACAATACTGGGTAGTAGACATTAGTAAGTAGGACACTAGTCACCAACAAGAAACCTTGGTATCAATAGAGTAATGATGTGGTGAGTGGACGTGGATCTGGGGATACAACAGTCAATTGTGTGGCAGTTGATTTGACATGCTAACGTTTCATTATGATGTGGCACCAATGTGGGTCTAGATGACATGACATACCAATGTGGTAAGTGATGTGGCATGTTGACATGGCAATGGAAGGTTGATTAGGCACCGAGGTGATGTATAGGTGGTAACCATATAGCGATGACATGGATGTTGGGCTTTTGGATGTTAATATATCAGCTAATCAGTATCAATGACACTCTTTAGCCTCTTTTGAGGGCCTGATCGCTTGATAGCCCGACCATTGGCCTTTCAAGATATCGAGTATTGAGACATTAGGGCTTCAATCTACAAGCTCCTCTGTATGTTAGGTGTCGAGTATCGAGATAGTAAGTATGTATAGAGCATTAAGTGTCCTGGGGGGATAGCAGCTTAGTGATCTGGCAGATGGATAAGGTAGATGATGGAAAGGTAATTAGTATCAATGACACTCTTTAGCCTCTTCTGAGGGCCTGATCGCTTGATAGCCCGACCATTGGCCTTTCAAGATATCGAGTATTGAGACATTAGGGCTTCAATCTACAAGCTCGTCTATATGTTAGGTGTTGAGTATCGAGATAGTAAGTATGTATAGAGCATTAAGTGTCCTGGGGGGATAGCAGCTTAGTGATCTGGCAGATGGATAAGGTAGATGATGGAAAGGTAATTGTGTTAATTGATGACCCATTGTTTGGTTATGTGAAGACCGAGTAAGCAAGTTTTAAACTAATGTGATATTTCCCAAGTGGTCGATAGTGGATATAATAGCCAAATTAATTGAATAGGTAAGCTAAAATGAACATTATTGTTTATATCATTGCTAAAATGAACATGGCCTAATTATTCAATATCTCTTGTAATGGAACCAAAGTTATGTATCACATGAATAGTTATAGGTAAGAATTCTTATAAATTATCTTGATTACTATGTCACATATTGAAATCTTTCATTTCACTAATAGTTTCATCATCTGTAATAGATCAAATTACTATGACTTTAGGCAACACTTTTGATGGATTTTACTCATTGTTAACTAAATTTATTATTTCTTTGTCACTGAAGTTGAAAAGTGGAAATACAAAATATTTAATAAACGAGAGTAAATACTATTTCAAGGGTGTTACCAAACTTATTGCATGAGGTTTTATACGAGACAAGTATATATTGCTAGAAAAATAGAGATAAAAAATAATTAACAAATTCCTAAATTCTTTATTTGTATTAAAAAAAAAATCTCTAGTTTTAATTTTTTTAATAATTACTAAATTGTGTGTTTGAAGTAATTACTTATTTGAAATAAGGAAAAATCTTTTTTCCTTTTTTTTTAATAATCACTAAATTTATTATTTAACATAAATAAAAAAAAAATTGAAAAATCTATTTTTTTTCTTTTAATAATTACTAAATATATTATTTAACATAAAAAATAAACAATAAAAAATAGATTTTTCGTTACATGCATATTGAACTTTTACTTATAATTTGGTCCAATACAATTTTACTTGTCAGTGAATATGAGCTACCTGGTGAAACTAGTTAGTAAACTAGGTGAAAGTAGTTATTTGAAAGCATTTTTGTCAGTAAATATAAGCTACTTGGCGAAAATAGTTAGTAAACTAGGTGAAAGTAGTTAGTAAACTAAGTGTTGATTACCACTCCATCTGATATCTAATCTGATGTCATGAGACAGTTCGGGCTGGCTGCATGAGACAGTTCGGGCTGTAATGAATTAATAAATATACAGTTCTCAATTGTTAAATTTATTTTCATTAATGCACCCAAAGATTCCTTAAAAATCTAATCTGATGTCATGAGACAGTTCGGGCTGGCTGCATGAGACAGTGCATGAGACAGTTCGGGCTGGCTGCATGAGATGTAATGAATTAATAAATATGCAGTTCTCAGCTGTTAAATTTATTTTCATTAATGCACCCAACGATTCCTTAAAAGCACTGAGATTTACAAATTTCGATTCCTTAAAAGCACTGAGATTTACAAATTTAAAAGCACGATATCAGGATTCTGTCTGATTTTCAGAAGAACAAATCTTCAAAAGCAGCACAAGTTTTTGGTTCAGATTTTTCCCTTTTGGAAGTGAGAGTTCATGCAAAATACAGGTTTTTTCCACTTCTGATTGTAATTTTGATTACCTGTGCACTTTTTTTAAACAGTTTTTGCCATGTTTTTTTAATATACTCTCTTTTTCTGTTAATGAAAAATACTTTTACACAGAATTTGTTCATCCTGGCTGTAAGTATTTGCAATTTGCTTAGTTGATATAGGTTTGATCGCTTTCTTTAGTCCTATTAGTTGATACGCATGCAGATAGCCTCCCAGCTTGTGCTGGAACGCTGTGCAGTTTAGAAAGACTGGGCACATCATCATCATCATCATATGCAGCACAAATCTGACTTTCCTGAAAACATTTACTACTTTGATCGCATTCATTTATAGTTGGAAGAGGTTGCTTGCTCATGTAAACAGGGATAAGGTCGCCTCTTGAGAGTTGTTTCCATCTCTTACCTTCAAACAATACCCATGAATTACTTTGAGCAGCACCAGAAATATTCGATTCAAGCTGAGTTGAATTTGGAATTATCATAGGATGAAATGATAGTGAGTGGAAACATATTGCAGTAAAAAGAATGCGTGGGACATTAGGACGCACTATGGAGCTTCCAGCTAATGTAGAATAGGTTGTGATTCTAGTAGGGGTGGCTACTATGATTCCATCAACTTGCACTTTAGTTATAAGGTCGTTGTGCTCATAACATTCATTCTTACAAAGGTAATGATTGGAAACACGATCATCCCCAACTTTATTAAGGACATCAAACACGTTTCCTGGTATAGCTTTCCCATTGTGGAATATCCCATTACCTAGTCGCATTTTGAGTGTTACGTAAACTCCATCTGTTGTAATATTTCCATGAATAATGGACTCCAAATCTCTTCGAAAACCTATAAAATGATGTGCAGTGAAAAATCCCAGAGAACCAAGATTGGAGGAAACCACAGTGGAAACTGTTTCATGAAGTATCAGATCATCCCCATCCAGGCATGCAACTAAATCTTCTCTTTCATGGAGATAACATGCATAATGAATATGGATGGTTTGAGTGAAGTTGAGCCCAGGAAGGATGGAAAACATGTTCTGCACCTCAAGCTTCACTAAAAAATTCATTTTTTTTAAGTTCTCTGGTTCGTAATATTGACAAAACTCCCAGGCACTTTTCTTGAATTTTTGTCTGTGGTAAGCTTATTATATTGACAACTTCCTTTCCTTGCCAATGTCTTCTTCAAACTGTCCATCTGTCTTTTAAGTTCACGAAGTTCTCCACTCTTTTTATTCAAGCGAGAAGTACCTAGTTCAAAAAGGGACACCCATTCGACAATTTTAAGGGTGCTTATTGACTCCTCATATGAATCTGGTTCAGGACTTATGTGCCCAAACATCAAAGGCTTTTCCTTTCCCCCTAATGGAACCTGAAGCAATTGAATCAATTTTCTATTTTGAAATGGCTTGTGGATTTGTATGTTACGATGCTGCAATAAAATCCCCTCGAGATGAAAGGGACTTGTTTATGTATTGCGCCTCCTTCAAACAATCTCCAGTAACTTCAGGTTTAGCCATCCTCTTACTTCCAGCAAGATCTACAAATTTGGGGCAGCTATAAAGGTTACAAAGCTACGGGATTTTGCATCATTTAATCATCTATGAGGGTCAACATAGACACAGGTCTCCTAAAATGTCATTCATGTGTATCACTCTTACTTTCTTGCAAGACAATGTGTTATTTAGTAAAAACTACACATCTATGTGTTTGTTTTTTTTAATATATTGTGCCCATATATACCCATTTTGGGGGTTCATGTTTCCAGGCATCCCCATTTCGGAAACTTTTAGATGTTTATGTGTTTTGTCCAACTTAGTCATAGGGAGATTCTTCTATGATTAATTTCAACATCCAATGATTCAAATGTAGCCCTTGAGAGCTTAGGAAGTAGGGACTACTTTTGAAGATCAGGCCATGTGCTCTTCTTAATCTGAAATAAGAAATCCATATCGTCTTTTGTAAAGAAACACAATTACCAAGCCCTTCATAAAAGGGATTCAATACTCGATCATCTAGATATCAGGGTCCTTGTAACTTGGCCATTGCCCCATTAACTTTCCAACTAAGCTTTTCTCTATAGCCAAAAGGGCTTTTCTTTGGAGAGTGGGGGTTTTGATCATTATTTCCAGGAACTCTTCTAACTTCCTCACGAAGTGCTCATGATTTGAGTGCACCTTCCTTCCTTGCTTTGTAGATTCCACAAAAAGGAGTTGGAAATATGCTACCTCCTCCTTGAAATCCTAATCACTAGGAGTTTTGAGATCTGCCTTGGAAAAGAGCTCATCTGAGTAGGGTTGTCTAGCTATTAGTAGAAGAGCAAAGTGGTTTCCAAAAAGTAATTCCTAACCGCAAAAAAGAACTATACTTAATCTTTGCATTCTTTTCCTCTATAACCCCATTATTTTCATTATATAGAATAGGTTGTTATTAGTTTATATCTTCATCTTTTGTTGTGAATGGATTTGTTCATTATCTTTTTTTTTTTTCTTTAGAAATTATCCACTGCCTCTTTGTGTTTGTTTGAAGGCCTTTCTTCACTGAGAGAAATGCATGCACAACTTTATATCTTTTTTAAAAAAAATTGTTATAAATTCATAAATTTGCATAACATGTCTCATATTTCTAGTTACTTCTATGCAATACGGGTGAGAAACTACCACACCACACATTATATAAGCAATTGTGGAAAAAATAATTTCTGGCTAATTTTGGTGCGAGTAACTATTTTCTTCAGGTTATGATTATCATACATGACATTCTATATTTTATTGCTACTAATTTTCTCTAAGCTCATATATCTTTGGTGAAATTTTTATGCAATGTGATAACATTGGAGTTACCAATGGTTTTCAAAGCGTTCTCTATGGACTTGAACCAACCACTTCTTTTTCAGGTTGGTGATGGTTCTTTTTTATTTAAATTTTCTGTGGTTTAGTTTTTGTTGCAGAATAGAAGATTTTGAAGGATGGTTTTCTTCACACCATTAGGTGGCATAAAGACTCATTAATTTCTTCAGTCAGAGTCAAGTCTTGTGATAGCATATAGTAGTAAGGGGATTGCTGAGTTTTCAAAACTTTTGTGTTGTTCCAATCTGCAGTAGGGTTGGAGATTCTATGTTTGGGAATTGTTGGGATGACGTCAATGATGAAACTAAATGATGACAAACATAAATGACACTAAAGAATGCAAGCTATTTTGGATGCAAGAGTTCCCTTTAAAATGAGGCATCATGCCTGGTTCATTATGCACATGGTGCTCCCAGCTGAAAGAAAGTTACATAAAATAGCATTAATAAACCAGATTAGAGCAATTGCCGTAATCTAGAAGATGGTGGTCATGATTTTTGGAGGGACCCATTTGCTATATGAAGGTCTAGACTAGGATACAAGGCCATTTTACAAGTATGTTTATTTTACAGCTCTACTAGCATGTAGTAAATCTTAGGAGTCCTTGGTGCTGCCACAAATCTGTCTAAATTGTCCAACAACTGACTAGGATGGTCACTTTCTAATTTTCACCTTTTGTGGAAAAAGTGATATGCTATCAAATTTGAAGATTGCCCCAAAAGAGAAAATTAAAATTGATAAATTCTGGATTTTCCACTCCATAAATATTCAATGTTCATTTTCGTGATTTCCTTAAGAAAATATTGTAATGAGACAGGATTTGGAATCACTACGGGCTTGATTTTGTATTGTGGTCTAGAATTTCTTTGTTTTCTGCTTTAATTGAATAACAAATTTTGATTTGAAACTGAGCAACAGTGGGTATTTCCTCCCTCACTTTTTCTCCTGACAATTTCAAACAGTCCTCAAAAAGATTTAGGGCATCAGCTACAGCCTCCCAGTGATCCAACTTTCCATCCTCATCCTCACTGATTATCCATCTTGATTTAAACTATAAGATGTTGAAGCGATGTTAGATCTATTCTTCCAAGTGAAAATTCTATCCTTACCAATGGAAAGAAATTAAAATTATAGATATCGACTGGAAGATTTAGATTGTAGCATCAAATCCAAAAGAGATAAATCTAGTCATGTTCCTTCTTCCTGCATACAGAAACAAAAACCTAAACCTATGTCAAGGAAGAAGCATGGTAACGAGGAAAGCCTCCTGAATATTTTTGTGGGTTTGGCTTTCTGAATGATATGGTGTAGCAGACTCATATAGCTGTTTCCTATACAAAACAAGTAGGCAACAAGGACACAATAGAGAATTAGTATATTTTTTTAAGTGTCACAGGCCTATGCCTCGTAATCTAGAAACCACATAATGGATTGACACCCATTGAGGTTTGAGGACTCCCAGGCCCGAAATGCAAAACCCTTCCAAAATTTCCAAGAACACAGTTATAATTTATGCCAAGTTTAGAGATTGAAATTGAAACTTCTGTCAGTGTCCACGAAACACCAAAATAGGTCAAAAGGATTGATGACTAAAAGTCAGCCAGTAGGACAACAAATAGTTAACTCCTCTGTTTCACCCATAGACCCAATTTAAGGCATTGTTCTTATTGATTGGGTGAGGTATTTTAAAGGAATCTTCTCATAGCCATCAAGGAGGTAGCTGGGCTTAAAGAGTGTGGATTTGCGCGACAGCAGCACTCAGCCAGAATACTTCTCTTGATTAAAATGTCTCTCCCCTGTAGGGGTCTATACCAGATGCTCTTCTATTTATCTAGCTAGGAAGTCGAAGTCCAGTCGCAACCTTTTTTATAAACCTTTCATCTGAGCAAGGAACCAATTCTGTTGTAAGGGTGGTCCATTGCTTATAGAATTTTTTGCTTTGCTGCATATGGAAATATAATGAAATCTAAGTGTAGCAGTGGTGGGCTATATTACTACTAGCCCCTTCTTTCCAACACATAAACATAAAGCAAGCGATCAATTTACTTTTTATTTCCCCCTTGCTAGGCATACTACTGTCTCGGGTTTGTGTTGAAGGTTAAAATACAAACACATTTAATAATAAAGGAGACTAAAAGCAACTAATAGTTTGAGTTGGTAGCAGGTAGTTCAAGTTTTTTGTTTCTTCTTCTTAGGGGGCTTGAGGGGGATAAATCTGATTTTTGGGGTTTGTGGAAATAATAACATAAACAAGCTATTGTATTTCCCAATGCAGAATCTCGATGCAGATGGAATGCAGGGATGATTGATAAACCCTGGAAGCAGGTATACTCCACAGAAAATCTTGGCCTCTGAAGGTTCATTTTGGTTTGGATACTGCACACCTGTAGCATATAATCTCACAGAATCAGCTAACTAGAGATCCCAATTAGTCTATTCCTCTTGTAATTCAGTGGAACCTTGTTGTGATTTCATTTCTTGGTATTGCTAAGGCTAATACAGATGTATAACAGCCCCCGACCTGGAATTGTTGGTTAAAAATTGATGGGTTTTAGGCTTGATTGGACAAAGTTTGATGAAAATTAAGGAAATACAGGTTTCCTGCTAAGTCTTCGACAAATGTCCTAAGAATGTGAGCGTAAAAATTCACCAGGGAATTAGAATTTCAAGTGTAAGAATATATTTGAGGCTCTGCAACTGGAACATCAGCTTCTTGTTGCTGATGCATATGGAAAGAATTCATATCTGCATCTGTGTCCAATGATACATGATAATCATGACTTCCATCCTGATAGAATGTGTTAACGTCAGGTCCTTCATTTTCCTGCCTAACAACATCAACAGTATCCGAACCAATATTGACTTCACCATGAGCCTTGACTCTAAGCCTCTTTTTGTAGTCCTCCATCTCCCTCTTGTACCTCTCCCTCTCACGTCGACTTTGTTCAATGTATGGCAGTTTTTCATTGTCTGAATACAGTATGGACCTCCCACTATGCTGTTAACGGGAGAGGGGGGGTGGTCATATTTGATATTGGCCATTGGATGACCAATGTCAAATTGCATAAACGTCGTCAGATATAATGTGAAGAACCCTGAGTTGGAACATTGATTACGAACCCCTATGACATTAGTGAGGGAGCGGGGGTCCGCATTGTGTCTTGACCATCCATTTTCAACATGTATCCACCGTTGGATGTTAGGACCCTTCTGTCAATGTCGAGTTGGAACCATGCTAAGGGAGTTTGGAACCTGGAATATTAGATTGTGAGGAGCTTGTTAATGGACCAACAATTCGATGTCCAAGGACGATTTTAGAAATTGTATAGGGTTGATATGAGCTATCAGATCTAAGATCAACCAACATAACCACTGTTTGATATTTTAAACTACCAATGGTCGATAAACCGAAGGGACCCTTGAGGTTATGTGGGGTCAACAATAATGCATTTATTAATTTATTTAAAATATTGTAAGATGGGTTATATATATATATGTTGTTTTGCGTTCATGCAATATGAAAAGAGAAGTGGTGGGCTCCGTGTAATTTATTTAAAAACATAAATATGTTATATGTATGACCCTTTTGGGTTGTCACTAGAACTGTGAGCTATTGAGGGTTGGGTTTCATATTTATTTATTATTTATGAATATTTACATAGAGGGGATATACTTTGGTCCATAAGTGTTAAGTTTATATGTTATTTAAATGATTTTCATATTTATATATAGATTAATAATTGGATAATATTTATATAATCAATTAATATATAAACAAAAACATATATATTTATATATCTTAAATAAAACAATATATGAAAATATATGAAATTGTGTGTGGGGTCAGAAAGAAGTTAGCATGTTGGCTAGTTCGAGAAAGAGGCCAAAAAGCTTGTTTACTTCCAATAAGGAACCGAGGAAATCCTAAAGAGAAGAGTGAGAATCACAAGGAATAGGTAAAAATATGGAAGTACAAGAAAATACAAGTACTTTTGACAAGAAAATTAGTTATAGATTTTGAAATATAGTTACAACATTGAGGAAAGTAGGTAGAATTGGAATTTTCTTGGTATGGAGAATTTGACGAAAATTATGCAAACTTAAAAAGACCGTAAGTTACAGCTCACAAATAAGAATTGGGCATATAACAAATAATTAGAATGACAATTTCAGGATGATTATAACTTCCTACCCAAAAATTTGAATTGAAGGTTAAATTTTTGGAAAATTTTGAAGAAAATCTACAAGAGTCTTCACATGTTAAAATGTCATAATAGGTTACAATATTTCAAAGGTCATATATTTTAGCCTGGGGATTGGAATAACACAAGTACATAGTCAATACAAAGAAATTGACGAAGAGGACAAACCTGGAAAATCTAGAATTCTTAAGTCAATGATCAATTTGAACAAAATATTTAGGAAACACTATAAGTAAATTTTCAGGGAAAATTTCCTAGTAACATATATGAGTCAAAAATATGCCCAAGGACCTTAGAGTGAAGAGGAAGTAGTTAGGGTTACAAACATAAGCATGAATGATGTTAAAAAAAACTAATGATCATGTAGTGGACCAACCTAAGGGTAGGGATTTGGAAGAAACAATCAAAAATCTCAAATTGGAATTTCTCAACTATAAAGATGACAATGAGAAGCTGATAAAAGATAAACAACATATTAGAAACCAAATATTTAAGAGTTTAAACAAAATTTAGAGTGAATTGACATAGAAAACTGAGTCCAGATTAGCTTATGAGCAAAGTGCATGGTTTATGATGAGAGGTATCGGAAGGTCAAGTCACTCCAAAATTGTTTCTTATCAACACTATCACTCAGCTAGGAAAACAAGTAAAAGGGATTATTTTACTATCGAATCTGATAATATCCATATTTTTTCAACACTTAGAGAAGTTAGAAGAAGAGCAGAAAAGCAAAGCTAAGAAAAATTAAGGCCCCCATATTTAATGGCGAAAATAAGAAAAGGGAAGAAGAAAATACCTAGTTGCTAGAGATGAGGAAATATCTTTAATTGTTACACTATTCTTCGAATTTAGAGTCTAGAATTATCATATATCACTTGAATGGAAAGTTGAATCTCTGGTGGAAATATCTTTAATTGTTACACTATTTCTCAATACCTCTGCCTCTGATCACTACCCCATCACTCTAACTTTGGAAACCCACTGTCCTCTTGGCCCTATTCCATTTAAATACAACCCTCTTTGGAATCAGATTCCTGTAGCCAGAGAAATTGTTTAGATGACCTGGAGCCAGCATGTGGAAGGTTCGCCATGCTTTATTTGGGAAACCAAATTAAAAAGAACCAAGCAGATTTTAAAACATTGGGCCAAAGATAATTATCAGGAGCCAGAGGAGATCAAAAAGAAAGTCAAGAATGAATTAGAAGGTGTGCAGTCAAGGATCGAAGAGCATGGATTATCGCAGCAAAATAAGGAGCAAGAAAGTGTATTATACGCACAACTGAGTCACATTAATAGGGAGGAAGAAACCAAGTGGCGTTTAAAATCTAGACAATTATGGCTTCAAGGAGGAGACAAAAATACAGGCTACTTCCACAAACAGGCGACTGCTCAAAAGCTCAGGAACGATGTAAACACAATCCTGGACAGCGAAGGAAATCGACACAGCACTCAAGAAACCATAAGGAAGGCTTCCTCCAAGCACTACAGGGACCTCCTAACTGAAATCAAAGGGGTAGAAGACTATTCCGACTTGCTCCAGCATCTGCCCAAAGGAGTCAGTAAGGAGATGAACGACAACCTTAGCAAGGAAATTAAAGAAGAGGAAATTAAAAGAGCAATCTGGAGTCTACACCTTGATAAGGCGCTTGGGCCTGACGGATTCCCCATCTGTTTTTTCAGGGAGTTCTAGACTTTGATAAAAAAGGACCTGACAAAGATGATTCGATGGGCACAAAGAAAAGGGAAAATAGGAGGATTCACCAATTCCACCTTTCTTGCCCTCATACCTAAGGAAAATCGGTGCTATTCCTTTTCCAGATTCCGACCCATTTCCCTCTGCAATTCCTCCTACAAAATTCTATCCAAAATCTTAGCTACGAGACTCAAACCCCTCCTTCCCTCCCTGATTTTTGAAATTCAAGGAGGTTTCCTGCCCAACAGACATATCACTGATTCCATTCTCCTTGTCTAAGAAGCCATCCACTCGAGTTTATCCAGGAAAGAGAAAGGATTTGTTCTAAAACTCAATCTGGCGAATGCCTTCGATAGAGTAAGGCATTCCTTCCTTATTGCTGTCATAAAAAAGATGGGCTTCGAATCTCCCTTCATTAATATTATTGTAGCTTGTATCTCTAGGCCATGGATCTCCCCCCTGATCAACGGTAGGCCAGGTGAAGCATTCCAATCTTCCCGAGGTCTCAGACAGGGTTGTCTCCTCTCTCCCTACCTCTTCATCCTCATGGCAGAATCCTTCAGTCAAGCTTTGGACCACAATTAGAGAGTGGGCCTTATAACTGGTATCAAATTCGGGAATGGAGCAAAAAACATTAATCACTCACAGTTTGCTGATGATACCTTATTAATTGGGGGAGCCTCCAGCATAATAGCAAGGCAATTCAAGAAACTCCTTGACCAATCTATGGGGTACTCTGGAGGCTTGGTCAATCAGCTCAAAAGCTGTATATATGAATGGAACACTTCAAATCAGGTTATCCATAGCATTGCAAACATATTTGGTGTCACATGCAAGCTGGAATGGACCCACTTTTCCTATCTGGGCATGCCAATGAGCTTGGGCCCTTTGAAGGCTAAAACTTGGAACGGAATCATTGACAAGGTAAAGAGAAAAGTGCAGCAATGGGGAACTCAGATTTTTGTCTTTTTACATCCTTTGCAGCTTCTGGAAGTGTGTAGGAACTCTGTTTGACTGGTTTTTTACCTTTATCCTTTGGTTGTTTGCCTATTTCTATCGATCTTGTATCCCAGCCCTAGAGCATCTAGTGGCTTGGCACTTCGAGCCTTCCGTGGGAATTTTGGTTTTTTGGTTTGTCCAGTCAACTCTTTGGTTGTTTTCTGCACTTGTCTAGTGGTTGATAAAACCTTTTGTTGCGTGCTTTGAGCAAACCACTTGTTGAGCGTTTGGCTTTCACTTCACTTTGTTTTGGGCTTAGATCACATAGTTCATTCGAGTCTTTGTGAGCTTTTGGACAGATTGTCTTGGTGTTTCGGATTTGGTTCTACTTGCATTGAGTGAATTTGTTTGTTTACTTGTGTGATCATCTCTCAAACTTGTCTATATGCATTATGCCATTTTACAAAGAAAGAAAAACAAATGATCTTGTTGCATTACATTAGTTAGCATTTTGCATTGTTATTAGCAATTAGTCACTTTTAAAAAGAAAAGAAAAAATTTTCATTTCTTGTTATTAGTTGCATTAGGATCTTTGTTGATTGCTTAGTGATCATTTTGTTTGTGTAAAGATCTCAACTCTCCTGTAGATAACATTCATTGAACGAAATGATTTATTTTGGCATATAATTTGCATGCAGAAATTTTTTGAGAGATCACATACGGTAGGACCTAAAAACTGAAACATAATTGAAGATAAATTGTAAAATGAACTCAATGAACCTAACAACGTATTGGAACTTAACGCAAAAATTCTAGAGGTCTAGGCTAGAGACGTGTTCCGGCGTCGTAAAGCCTGGTAACTTACCGTCGAGTGGTTGGGTGATTCCTCCACGGTGAAACGATAAGTGCCAGTACGGATTGTGCTCCCACGTACCGTCGAGTATATATTGGGAGACCCCTATAGGCTTAAAACCTTTTATCCATAGGAAGCCGAGTCTGCCGCCTTACAAGCCGTAATGCACTGAACACAGCATTCAGGAAGATTGACTGCCGTACGGGAAGTCCTTGGTTTTCATCTGATTGCCAAGGTGTATAAGCAGTTTTACGGATTGTTTGGTAAACCTCTTGCCTAGTTCTCCAGAGTAGTCACTTTTGATCCTTTTCGGACTCCTTAAAAGAAAAGGTGCCAGTGAGCGTCTTGTCATTTCGTGCTCATTAAATATTCGAAGGAGACTAGAGTCATCTTTTTGTCCTTTTCTCGACTCTTAAAACATGAAAAGGTCAAGTTCAGTGTCTTAAAATTTATTTGGCCACGATAACATATTACCCGGTTAGATTTTGTTTGCGTTAGTCTGAGTAGGGTTTTGTCTCGTTAGATTCCCTAGGGTTTTGTGAAGTCCCATCCTGGCGGAATTACCAATTTCGTCTTCCGAGATACCGGTTGTGAGTGAAACTCTTTCTATTGTTCCAAGTATACAACCGCTCAATTCTCGTGCTCCAGGCGACGAGACTTACCAGTTTCATTGGAACCCTGTTTGGGAACCTTCTGAAAACGGTATCCCTTTTTGGGAATACACTTCTCCTCGGGTTCCACCACCACCATTTCCTTCCGACATGGAAGACACATCCCCTACTACGACTGACGAATCCGGTGCGCCAGGTGGCGAAATTCCCACCGCAACGGAATCTACACCTGTTAGTAGAACTCCTGCTACTGGGGGACTACCTCCTCGCTATAGAGCAATAAGCAATGTTATGTCGTCTCCTTTCCCGGGTTCTATCTGGTCACAACTCACTTTTTCCAACACGAAGCCTTTGACTCCACAAAGTTGCAGTACAACTGTTACCTCAGTCACAACCCCTCCAACGGTATATGTGGCTTCTTCGACTCCCATTTTTAGTCGACCTTCAGCCCCTTTATTCGGAGTCTTTGATCCCACATCGAATGTCCCACCTGAAGGCCAATACGATCAGTATCTACCACCTCTCGGGACCTGGACGGGTCTACCGGCTATTGAAATTTCAGTCCCGTTGTCAATTGATTGGGGTTCCACCTTTTATCATAGTGGCCAAGCATTGTATGCGCAACCCGAAAAACCACCTCAGCAAAACCTACAAGGACAATCCTTTCAAGGAAACCCTTTTGCCTCTGGTGGCCCATTTTTCACCTCTCATACTCAACCTGCTGGTAATCCAGGTCAACCTTCTGTTCAACAAGCTCAACCTGGTATCCAGCAAGGTTCTCCTACTGGACAAACTGGTCAATCATTTGTTAACCCAAATCAACCCAATGTCCAGTATGCTCAAATATCTGGACAAGCTGCCCAACCCCTTGGTCAGCCCACTATCTAGTACAATCAACCTTCTGGACAAGCTGCTCAACCACTTGGTCAGCCCACTGTCTAGTATACTCAACCTTCTGGGCAAGCCGGTCAGCCTCAAACACAATTAGGCCAACCAACTGCCCAGCCCACTCAGCCATCTGGTCTGTTAGGACAACCTTCAGCTGTACAACAACAAATCCAATCCCAGAAGGTAGGCCAACCTCAGTATCAGCAGGTACAACCTTCCGGGCAGGTAAGCCAACCTCAGTATCAGCAAGGTTATCCTTCTGGCCAGATAGCCCAACCTACAGGACAGCCTACTGGCGCTGCTCAATCCGGTCCTTGGCCCCAAGCGGGATCCCAAAACCCATCTGGTCTTCAAATGCAGGCTGGAGCTCAATCCCAAACATTTTATCAAACTCAAACTGGTTCTCAAACTCAATCAGGGGTCCCGCCACTGTATGGTTACCAACAACCTCAAGGGCAACCTTTGTTTGCCCCATACCAGAATTACCAACAACTGCAGGCGAATCCTTTGCAGAATTATCAACAACCATATGGCGCTTCTGCAGGATCGTTTGGTAATCCATGGAACGCTGGGGGGCAGATGTACTCTCTTATGGATGGTTGCGACCATACCACATACATCATGTACTTAAGCTATCAGTTGTATCTCTCGATGCAGATTCTCCGCGGCGGCTACATATGTTCTTGTAAAGCATTTCACCCCTCTCTCTCTCTTGGGCCTCATGCTTTAGGGGGCATCTGTTACACAGTAATTTGTCACCGTTGGTCACCGTCCCTGTTACCCCTTTCCCGCATGGTGGAGGACTCATTCCGGGACCTGTGAGCAGTGACATAACTTAAAAACACTTGCATTATGTTCTCCTCAGTATGGACTTCATTTGCCCTGAAGAATCAGATAAGCCCTCAAATTAAAATCTTCTGAACTATTTTGAGCCTACAAAGGGATCAAATTTCTAAGGTGCATGCTTTTCGTTTACATCCATCTTAACTCTAGATTTAGTGAGCATAGAGGGGGATTTAATTTCTTGATGATAATGTTAAAGTTTGTTCTATTTGTAGAGTTTGTGAAATCTTACAAAGACCCGGGATTTCACACGAGTGAGAGAGACAATTTTCTTGATGTGGTTTATAAACATGTATATGCATCTCCTTGATAGGGATGAGTAAGTGGAGGGATATGGAGATGAGTATGAGATTGTTTTGTGTGAGAAATCCATCACAACTTGCTAGATTTCTCACTCTACAATGTTTCTATGTGCTTGAGTTTGCGCTAAAAGGAAATCTAATACATGTTAGGTTTTCTTTTACATTGAAATGTTGTTAATCTAGCACACATTAGACTTATTTAGTCCTAAAATTTTGTTACGTTCTTGTGTTTGTGCTAGAAGGAAATATAGCATGTGTTAGATTTCTTTCAAATTTAGATGTGTTTGTGTTTCCGTTGGAAGAAAATTTAACGCAAGCTAGATTTCTTAGACTCTACAATGTTGTTGTTGGCAACGTGCTTGTACTTGTGGTAGACATAAATGTAGCACTTGCTAGATTTCTCAATTTACAATGTTTCTATGTGCTCAAGTTTGCGCTAAAAAGAAATCTAACACATGTTAGATTTTATTTTACATTGCAATGTTGTTAATTTAGCACACATTAGACTTATTTAGTCCTACAATGTTGTTATGTTCTTGTGTTTTTGCTTGAGGGTAATATAACATGTGTTATATTTCTTTCAAATTAGAATGTGCTTATTTGTGTTGGAAGAAAATTTAAAACAGTTTATAATTCTTATACACTACAATGTTGTTGTTGGCAACTTGCTTGTATTTGTGGTATACATAAATCTAACACTTGCTAGATTTCTCATTCTACAATGTTTCTATGTGCTTGAGTTTGCGCTAAAATGAAATCTAACACATGTTAGATTTTCTTTTACATTGCAATGTTGTTAATCTAGCACACATTAGACTTATTTAGTCCGACAATGTTGTTATGTACTTGTGGTTGTGATAGAAGGAAATATAGCACGTGTTAGATTTCTTTCAAATTTAAATGTGCTTGTGTTTGTGTTGGAAACAAATTTAACACAAGCTAGATTTCTTATACTCTACAATGTTGTTGTTAGCAACGTGCTTGTATTTGTGGTAGACATAAATCTAGCACTTGCTAAATTTCTCACTCTACAATGTTTCTATGTGCTTGAGTTTTCTTTAAAAGGAAATCTAACACATGTTAGATTTTCTTTTACATTGCAATATTGTTAATCTAGCACACGCTAGACTTATTTAGTCCTACAATGTTGTTATGTATTTCTGTTTGGGCTAGAAGGAAATATAGCATGTGTTAGATTTATTTCAAATTTAAATGTGCTTGTGTTTGTGTTGGAAGAAAAATTAAGCAAGCTAGATTTCTTATACTCTACAATGTTGTTGTTGGCAACGTGCTTGTATTTGTGGTAGACATAAATCTAGCACTTGCTAGATTTCTCAATCTACAATGTTTCTATGTGCTTGAGTTTGTGCCAAAAGGAAATGTAACACATGCTAGATTTTCTTTTACATTGCAATGTTGTTAATCTAGCACAAATTAGACCTATTTAGTCCTAAAATGTTGTTATGTTCTTGTGTTTGTGCTAGAAGGAAATATGACATGTGTTAGATTTCTTTCAAATTTAAATGTGCTTGTGTTTGTGTTGGAAGAAAATTTTACGCAAGCCAGATTTCTTATACTCTACAATGTTGTTGTTGGAAACGTGCTTGTATTTGTGGTAGACATAAATCTAGCACTTGCTATATTTCTTAATCTACTATGTTTCTATGTCCTTAAGTTTGCACTAAAAGGAAATCTAACACATGTTAGATTTTCTTTTACATTGCAATGTTGTTAATCTAGCACACATTAAACTTATTAAGTACTACAATGTTGTTATGTTCTTGGGTTTGTGCTCGAAATATAACATGTGTTAGATTTGTTTCAAATTTAAATTTGCTTGTGTTTGTGTTGAATAAAATTTAACACAAGCCACATTTCTTATACTCTACAATGTTTTTGTTGGCAACGTGCTTGTATTTGTGGTAGAGATAAATTTAGCACTTGCTAGATTTGTCACTCTATAATGTTTCTATGTGCTTGAATTTGTACTAAAAGTAAATCTAACACATGTTAGATTTTCTTTTACATTGCAATGTTGTTAATCTAGCACACATTAGACTTATTTAGTCCTACAATGTTGTTATGTTCTTGTGTTTGTGCTAGAAGGAAATATAGCATGTGTTAGATTTATTTTCAATTTAAATGTGCTTGTGTTGGTGTTGGCAATGTGTTTGTATTTGTGGTAGACATAAATCTAACACTTACTAGATATCTCAATCTACAATGTTTCTATGTGCTTGAGTTTGCGCTAAAAGGAAATCTAACACATGTTAGATTTTCTTTACCATTGCAATGTTGTTAATCTAGAACACATTAGACTTATTTAGTCCTAAAATTTTGTTATGTTCTTGTGTTTGTGTTGGAAGAAAATTTAACACAAGCTAGATTTCTTATACTCTACAATGTTGTTGTTGGCAACATGCTTGTATTTGTGGTAGACATAAATCTAGCACTTGCTAGATTTCTCACTCTTCAATGTTTCTATGTGCTCATGTTTGCGCTAAAAGGAAATCTAACACATGTTAGATTTTATTTTACATTGCAATGTTGTTAATCTAGTACACAGTAGACTTATTTAGTCCTACAATGTTGTTATGTTCTTGTGTTTGTGCTCGAAGGAAATATAACATGTGTTAGATTTCTTTCAAATTCAAATCTGCTTGTCTTTGTGTTGGAAGAGAATTTAACACAACCTAGACTTCTTATACTCTACAATGTTGTTGTTGGCAATGTGGTTATATCTGTGGTAGACATAAATCTAGCACTTGATAGATTTCTCACTCTACAATGTTGCTATGTGATTGATTTTGTGCTAAAAGGAAATCTAACACATGTTAGATTTTCTTTTTACATTGCACTGTTGTTAATCTAGCACACATTAGACTTATTTAGTCCTACAATGTTGTTAAGTTCTTGTGTTTGTGCTAGAAGGAAATATAACATGTGTTAGATTTTTTTCAAATCTAAATGTGCTTGTGTTTGTCTTGGAAGAAAATTTAACACAATCTAGATTTCTTATACTCTACAATGTTGTTGTTGGCAATGTACTTGTATTTGTGGTAGACATAAATCTACTACTTACTAGATTTCTCACTCTACAATGTTTCTATGTGCTTGAGTTTGCGCTAAAAGGAAATCTAACACATGTTACATTTTATTTTACATTGCAATGTTGTTAATCTATCACACATTAGACTTATTTAGTCCTACAATGTTGTTATGTTCTTGTGTTTATGCTTGAAGGAAATATTGTTGGAAATAATACTGAGAGGGGGGGGTGAATCAGTATTATCAGATCAATCAAACTTTTCAATTATATACTCAGAAACATATACGCTACTTCAATTAAGTGAACCCGCGTGTACACGCAACTGTGTCTAATGAAACTCGTGTATATCCAGAGATCTTATAATTCAGTTAGCTTAATCTTCAGTAAATGCATCAGATCATTATTAAGCATATTAACAGTAAACAGATGCAGAATAGCAGAACAAAACATCACACAAGAGCCACACACATGAACACAAAGATATAAGGTGGAAACCCAATGTGGGTGAAAACCACCTGCTGCAAGTCATCTCAATCTTCTTCTTAATAAGAAAATCCTTTTACAATATTTGTACTGGTGCAGTCTTATACCAGTACGGGAGCTACAACCCCCCTTGCTCTTGTACTAGCCGATCCATTTACTAGTACGCAGGCTGCTACCTGCTACAATGCTCCAAAGATCTCCTTTAGCTTTTGTACTAGCTTAGATACTAGTACGTAGGTGCTTGCCTACAATCTTCTCACCTCCAGGTACCACGTTTCATCAATTTTCAGACTGGATACACTGAAGCACAACACATAATCTGTAAGGCCACTTTTCATCCAATTTTCATACTGGACCCATAACTATCATTGAAGCTCAAAACAATCATCAAACTCTGAATCACTGAACCCTGTTAACAACAGTCACCAGAACACAGAGCAGACACAGAACTCTGTAATAACCATCAGATCCATCTGCAACTTCAAATATCAAGCTTTACAATGTATACGCTACTTCGATGAATCAAACCCACGTGTATACGCGCTTTTGCCAAAGACAACCCGCGTACAGATCTAAAAATAATTTCTCATAACTTGCAGCTGTACCAGACATCAGTCATACTCATAACATTTATAGAACAATACATGCGTCAGTATGTAGATCTAGAATAAGCATCATAAAGATAGTTCATTTCAAACCATTTGATCCCGATTTCTCCTTAGATCTAGTTCTCCATCAACTGGTGAGATCTCTCCTTAGCTCAGATCAAGCAATGCATCATCAACCCATAACCCTGCATACTGGATCTAATGCTTCATCAGATATTCAAGACATTTCAGATGCACTTGCCTAATGATTTCCTTCCCTTTATATAGCCTTAGGCCTTGTTCAATACCAAGAGCCAAAACCATAGAAATCCAATACCATCAACTTCAAAACTAGGGATCAACACGTCCGCCGAGACGCCAAGGTCCAAAACCATAGGCACAACTTCCAAGGAATAACCGCCATGGACCAAAGGTACTTTTCCACATACACGCGCTTTTGCTGAAGCCAACCAGCGTGTACACGCGACTTAGGCTTAACGAACCTGCGTGTATGAACTTTCTCTTCTTCTTATAGTCTGATCATCAATTCCTTGCTGCTGACCTTCTGTACTATGATTTGTCATCAGTGAGGTTTGCCATCAAGGACAACACTTATCTCATAATGCCAACAATCTCCACCTTTGGACTTGATGGCAAAGCTAACTTGTCACACTTAGAACTATCATCTGATTCCTTTGAGCTGTCCTCCATCAGTCACATCTGATATCTCTTCTGAAGATTCATCATCTGATTCCTTTGAGCTGTCCTCCATCAGTCACATCTGATATCTCTTCTGAAGATTCACCCAGTTATACATAAGTGAGATATTCTTCTATGAGAGGGTTGCCATCAAGTACAACACATGCATCATAATGCCAACAATCTCCCCCTTTGGACTTGATGGCAACAACACCAAATCACTCTCCCCCTTTGACATCAAGGGCAAAGGGTGGACCAAGATATTCTCTTCCTTTGCTGAATCATTCCACTATCCATACTCCCCCTGAGTACCTGCTGAAATCTCTGAATAGTCTCCCCCTTTGTATATGCCAAGGTGTACCAATCTGTCCATGCTCCCTCTGAGTACATGTTGAATCTCTGTTCTTGCTGAAGTGTGCTGATCATGCTCTCCCTGACTGTAAGCAAGGTCTACAAAAGATGTTCTTCAAGAAGAACATGACTCTATACATCATAAAAGACCTTCCTATCACTTAGGACTCATACATACATCCATCTTCAACTAAGTGAGGATAAACAAGAAAATGACTCATCCACCCAACCAAGTGGGGATACATCAAAAATTTACATATGACAACCAAACACATTGCATCAATCATCCCAGGCATAGTGGGGAAACCAAAATAGGCCGTTACATGACCTTGACACCATGAAAGAGATACCACAAAAGAGATATATGACATAGAGACGTAAGAACTAGACCAAGACTTATGAAAGTCACCAGCAGCATCTGATAATCACCATTCAGATCAACAACCAAGAGATCCTTCTGTTCTCCTTTCGCCTTTGTTCCATCTGAAACCAACAACAAAAGTGAACCAGAACCAAAAACTTTAAGATAATGCCAACAATGCATCATTGGAAGATTATCTGCTCCACCTGAACCTGTGCCAGATGATCTCTGTCAGACCCATATCAGACTTTCTGCAACCAACATCTGTCCCTGCTGATTTTCTTCAAAACTCCATATACGCGTCTGTATACACATAAACAAGCGTATATACGCGGATATCCCTTACGCAACACGCGTATACCATATACGCGACTATCCTCTTGTAAAACGGCGTATGCACGCGAATATCCTTTAAACAACACGCGTACACAAATTTCCATATCAACAACCTGTAAATGTCCTGCAGCAAGGTATGTCTGAACATAGATGTCAACTCCTCCTTTTAAACATCATCATGAAATCATTCACATTACATGTGAAACCACCATAGCCATTACATCAACGTCAAGATCTACAAGATCCAAGTATCATTTCTTGGGAACATCTGCATCAATCATCATATGTAAGTATCAACCTATCATCATATAGATAAGAACTCATCACCATGTCTCCAATAAAGCAACTTTGAGTAGTCATCCATGTGTCAGCACTATGTATCTTGAGCTCAAGCTCATTTGACAAAACTTATTGATATCATCAACAGCAACAATCCTTATCCACATGAGTGCCTGCATCATAACTGTATGATCTTTATGCATATGACAACAGCAGTAAATAAGTGACTCATCATCAAGTGAGGAAGATGTGTATTCAAGCTTTGTACTTCTCCTTGTTCACCATGTAAGCACCATACATGCATCATCAAAGAATCAACCATAAATCTGATCTGAACATCTTCTATGTATCTTCAAGAATCATATGAGAGTTTATCATAGGCAACTCACAACCACATCATAGCAAGATATATCATTTAGCCATATAAGAATCATCACCAAGGATTATTAACCATAATGCCAACAATGAATTACTAAAGGCATATGCTCCCCCTCAACCAGTGCCATCTGTTAGATCTGATCATGCATATATCAGCAATAAGCATCAAAACATCATCATCCTCAAGTTAGGATCAAAAACACTTCTAGACATCATACAAGTAACAAAACATTTCCACACATCCTCAGCAGACTGTAACCAATAGAGCAAATAACAGACTGAATCATATCAGATCCTTTTTCTGATCCTGTTCCCACTGCTTTTCCTCAGACTGACATATACGCGACTTTGCAGTGTCTAACTCGCGTATATACGCGACTTCCCTTTAAGGAACTTGCGTATGAGATTCAGAACGCTGAAGTTTTACACTTTCAGCTCCCCCTGAGTTTGATATGTCTGTGCTGTGCTGTGTCTCAGTACATTGTGCTGACTGTACTTCCTTCTTCCTCCATATCTTCAAGTGTGATGAGGTTTTCTCCTTTTGGTGTGATGTCCATCCTTTGTTCCTGCATTCCTTTGCTATATGTCCAAGCTTGTTACATGCATAACATCTTACATGTTTCATATTCCTCCTGTAGCAATCAGCAGCTTTGTGACCAAACATATTGCAAGCAAAGCAATATCCATTAAAGTACCTTGAGTGTGATGATCTTTCTGCATGATGGTCTTGAACCCTTCTTCTTCTACATCTAGCTGCAACATGTCCAAGATTATGACATACATAACATTCAACATTATTCATAGGAGGAGTAAACGATTTTCTTTGAGGAGTCTCTTTCCTTGATTGTTGATGGGGTTGACCTTTCATCTCCCTTTTGATCATTTTAGTTTTCTCTTTAGAGTTCCTTGCCTCACCTTGTGAGCTAGATTCACCTTCAACAGATTCATGAAAACCAAGACCAGTCTTGATTGCAGGAGACCTTTGACTACTAAGAATATCATCCAAGGCTTTAGTACTATCTTGAAATCTCAAAAGTTTATCCTTTTCTTCTAATTTACCTTTCAAGATATTTACCTCAACTTGAAGTTGTTCCTCCTTTTCTAGACATTGCTTCTTCATGTCTTCTCCATCTTTTCTTCCTTCTTCCATTTGTTGCCTTAGATTGAGTATCTCCTTTTCTTGCTTTTCATACAGATCCTGCTGAATTTGACGAACTCTGAAGGCACATTCCAACTGTGATTTTAAGCTGATGACTTCGTTGTCTTGTTTTTCAATTGCTTGGTGTAGATCTTCATTCTGCTTCTTGGATTCTTCAAGATCTTCCTTTAGTGAGAGGATCGTAGCTTCAAGATTTTCATAGTAGCTGGATCTATCTTTGAGTTTCTTGATGGTTGTGCTTCTTTCGTTGACTTCTTTTCTTAATGATGTCACTTCATGCTGCAATTTTTGACATTGGTCTTCCTTGTCCTTGAGTAGCTTTCTTACCTTGTTTCCTTCTTCTAGTTGGGCCTTTAGTTTGGTAACTTCTTCTTTGAAAGCACATTCCCTTTTGTTCAATAGATCTTGTTGATCTTTAACTTTGTCTGTAAGCCTTCTAAATACTGCCTCTATTTGATACTTTTCTTGCTCACCCATAAAAGCATGTTCAGTAGTTTCACTATCACTTCCATCACTTTCACAAGGAAATATAGCAGGAACATCAGAGGATAACACATTCATACCTGATAATGATTCTGAATCTGATTCTGAATCTGAAGAGCCTCTTATACCTAATCCCCAATCGATTCTCCCACTGTCATAGTCCTTCTGAGATGTCTTCTTCTTCTTATGAGCTTTCTTCTTAAGATTCTTTCCCATTGTTCCACGGATCTCCTTCAAGCGATCAAGCTTCTATCAAAGGACCTGCTCTGATACCAATTGTTGGAAATAATACTGAGAGGGGGGGGTGAATCAGTATTATCAGATCAATCAAACTTTTCAATTATATACTCAGAAACATATACGCTACTTCAATTAAGTGAACCCGCGTGTACACGCAACTGTGTCTAATGAAACTTGTGTATATCCAGAGATCTTATAATTCAGTTAGCTTAATC
Organism: Pinus tabuliformis; assembly: GCA_031772625.1. NCBI lineage: Eukaryota > Viridiplantae > Streptophyta > Pinopsida > Pinales > Pinaceae > Pinus > Pinus tabuliformis. The sequence continues at coordinate 1,376,779,459 of CM062805.1, read as the reverse complement.
TTCAGTAAATGCATCAGATCATTATTAAGCATATTAACAGTAAACAGATGCAGAATAGTAGAACAAAACATCACACAAGATCCACACACATGAACACAAAGATATAAGGTGGAAACCCAATGTGGGTGAAAACCACCTGCTGCAAGTCATCTCAATCTTCTTCTTAATAAGAAAATCCTTTTACAATATTTGTACTGGTGCAGTCTTATACCAATACGGGAGCTACAACCCCCCTTGCTCTTGTACTAGCCGATCCATTTACTAGTACACAGGCTGCTACCTGCTACAATGCTCCAAAGATCTCCTTTAGCTTTTGTACTAGCTTAGATACTAGTACGTAGGTGCTTGCCTACAATCTTCTCACCTCCAGGTACCACGTTTCATCAATTTTCAGACTGGATACACTGAAGCACAACACATAATCTGTAAGGCCACTTTTCATCCAATTTTCATACTGGACCCATAACTATCATTGAAGCTCAAAACAATCATCAAACTCTGAATCACTGAACCCTGTTAACAACAGTCACCAGAACACAGAGCAGACACAGAACTCTGTAATAACCATCAGATCCATCTGCAACTTCAAATATCAAGCTTTACAATGTATACGCTACTTCGATGAATCAAACCCGCGTGTATACGCGCTTTTGCCAAAGACAACCCGCGTACAGATCTAAAAATAATTTCTCATAACTTGCAGCTGTACCAGACATCAGTCATACTCATAACATTTATAGAACAATACATGCGTCAGTATGTAGATCTAGAATAAGCATCATAAAGATAGTTCATTTCAAACCATTTGATCCCGATTTCTCCTTAGATCTAGTTCTCCATCAACTGGTGAGATCTCTCCTTAGCTCAGATCAAGCAATGCATCATCAACCCATAACCCTGCATACTGGATCTAATGCTTCATCAGATATTCAAGACATTTCAGATGCACTTGCCTAATGATTTCCTTCCCTTTATATAGCCTTAGGCCTTGTTCAATACCAAGAGCCAAAACCATAGAAATCCAATACCATCAACTTCAAAACTAGGGATCAACACGTCCGCCGAGACGCCAAGGTCCAAAACCATAGGCACAACTTCCAAGGAATAACCGCCATGGACCAAAGGTACTTTTCCACATACACGCGCTTTTGCTGAAGCCAACCAGCGTGTACACGCGACTTGGGCTTAACGAACCTGCGTGTATGAACTTTCTCTTCTTCTTATAGTCTGATCATCAATTCCTTGCTGCTGACCTTCTGTACTATGATTTGTCATCAGTGAGGTTTGCCATCAAGGACAACACTTATCTCATAATGCCAACAAATATAACATGTGTTAGATTTCTTTTAAATTAAAATGTGCTTGTGTTTGTGTTGGAAGAAAATTTAACACAATCTAGAATTCTTATACTCTACAATGTTGTTGTTAGAAACATACTTGTATTTATGGTAGACATAAATACAACACTTGCTAGATTTCTCATCCTACAACGTTTCTAGGAGCTTGAGTTTGCACTAAGAGGAAATCTAACACATGTTCTACATTTGAATAGCTATTATTGTGAGTTCTACACTTGTTATTGTTCTTGTTCATTTTGTTACACATACAATGATGCGAGTAGTTATAGTATTTATAAATTCGTATTTTCTTCAATAAATGAAGAATGTGATAATAATATTTTACTTTATTTTCAGAAACCATGGACTATGAAGCTAGTGAGAATTCAAAGGAAGCATCCAAGGAAAAAGGAAGTTCAAGAAACACAACACCAAATTCTTTAAATGGTATGAGAATTTTAAATTAGTTTATACTTTGTTACAATTGTTAGACATTATGATAATAAGTGGTTGTTGATTAATAAAAACCATGGAAATGGCCTTAGGAGTGGTTTTTTAATGAGGACAACCCATACCAACATGGGTAATTTTTTTTCCCGAGCAATTTTAGCTAGGTGATAACTATTGGCATCATATAGTAAACTTGCATAACATATGTACTTATTTATTATTGTGCGTGTAAATGGAAATCGTGTATTATAAGGTTGTTTAATAATATTTGGTATTTCATGTCTTCCATATTCTTTTTTTTCTAGAAACTGTGGAAACTGGTGTGCGTGAAATTCGAAGTAAAGTAGTGAAGAGAAAAAGAAAAACAAGTGATAGACAAACGATGCCTCCTTCAACTGGTATGGTGCTTTTATATTTTTTGTACTTTTTTAGAAATGGTTGGATTAGGTGGTTTCTTTTCATAGCAATTTTACCCAGGTGATAACTTTTGGTGTCATATAGTAAACTTGCATTAAAATATGTACTCATTTATTATTGTGCATGTAAATGGAAATCATGTATTATAAGGTTGTTTAATAATATTTGGTATTTTATGTAGTCAATAATTTTTTTTTTTAGAAACTGTGGAATCTGGTGTGCCTGAAATTCGAAGTAAAGTAGTGAAGAAGAAACAAAAAATAAGTGATATACAAACGATGCCTCCTTCAAATGGTATGTGGTTTTATATTTTATGTACACTCTCTTAGAAATGGTTAGATTATGTGATTTTTCAATATTTAAAAGAACATTATGTGACAATATTTAAAATTATATTTTCAATTTGATTCATGCAAATATTTTTTGTTGTTGTTATTTGCAGAATTGGTCGGCCCTAAAGCAAATGAAATGTTACAACTATCAATTAAGAAAAAGAAAAGTTATTCAACTCAAATGGCAGCATCAATAACACCTTCTACTTCTACTTTTGAAATGATTAAAAAATACAATACAACTAATAAATATGAGTTTGTGCAAGACTGGTACATCCAAATAGAAGCTCCCCTGAATATGTTTCCTGATATGTATCTATTTGGATCAATAGATGGAAAAGAACCAGAGATATTAGGAATAATAATTAATTGCTATGCTTGCAATGAAAATGGCATTGACTTTCAAGTGGAAATGATTAAAGAAAATGAGGTAAAATTAATTTCATGTCAAGTAGAGTATACAAATTTTAGACCAGATTTGATTGAAGCTTCAAGTACTGATTCAACAAATACGATAAAGAATTCAATGTTCAAGTTGGATAACTATGAGAGCTTATCTAAATCTGGACTAACTAGTTGCGCAGATCTTTTAAAACGCATTGCCACCGTTCTGAGATATCGCTATGTAAGAAGTAAAAAAACATCATCTGTACTTCTTCATTTACAACAAAAAGGTAAATTTCTTGATAAAATACCAGATGATAAACTTGATTCTCAATTACTTGCTTTGAGAAGAGTATATTTATCTGATTTGGAGGAGAACATAACAGAAAGTGATTTCAAGCCTACTACAGAATTTCAAAAAACTAGGAAAGTTGAATATGAGACAACAAACCTTGCAAATCAATGTGATGAGATTCATGAAGCCTTCAAGCATTGCTATCTATTTTCAAACTCCTTTAGTAGAAAAGTGGCTGTTGAAAGATGCATAGAAGCTACTAAGGTGTTCAAATTAAGATCACGAGATGATTTAAATGTTCAAGTATTAGTGAAATCATTCTTAGAAAAATTTCAAACCTCATTACCTGATGCTCTTCTGATTCCATTTGACATCAATGAGTCTGATCCATTGGTAAACTCTGTCAAAATTATAAATGAGACAGATCTAAATTCCAAGAATATCAATTTTTGGATAGTTGATGGTCAACACACCATTCAAGCAGCGAAAGAAATTTTAACAAATCCTAAATATAATGTATCTACAGAAGCGAAAAAAAATATAAAAAACGTAATGCTCGATTCTTGCATCCATCAGTTGAACCCACTGAGGTGATCCGCATTTGTTGTCAATTAAATTCTGCAAATAAGGTGTTCTACAAAACTCCATTTATTGATTGTGTGCGCTCGGCAAGGCATTTCTTAACTGCCAATGACAAATTAAAGAAAAGAAGGATTGGATGTTCTAAGACGGCTGAAGACAAGGTATGTAATTTTAATTATTTTTACATTTAACATTTTATTATTGTATCTATTTTTATTGTAGATAAATGACTAAAGTTGATAATATAAGTCATTTTTATTCATATTTATAATGAATTCTCATTAGTTTGTAAAACCTTATTTAGTTTCATTTTTACATTGAATTCTTATTAGTTTATATTTCTTATTTTATCAGGTTGATGATGAAATGTTGTGCTCATTCTTCGACTGTCCAATTACAAATTTTTCTGATAAAAAAATTCTCTTATATCTCGAGGAACCTATTTGGGATAAATGGGACACTGTTTTTAACTATTACCAACTAGGCACATTAAAGTGTTCTCCAAGCCAACCTGATTTTGAGAACTACAAGATAAATAGTCTACACAGTTTGACAGCAGCTACTCTTCGGCCCCTTCAGGGATTAACAATGGAAGAAATTGCTTCAGTAGCAGATAAGCTATTGGATGGAACCATTTGGTTTTCTATTCCACATAATCATCCATCAAATGCCACAAAATTAAAAGATTATTGTTCTAAATTGAAAACCAACAGAACAATATTGGATGCAATGGTAACATATTGTCAAAGTCATGATCAGAACTTGAATGAGATGACTCTTACCATATTCAACATTCTTGAGCATTATGAAATTAATGATATCATATTTACCAATTTTTGCAACACGGTGGAGGGGTCTACTTATGTCAAAGGAACACGTAATACAAAGATAGAGTCCCTTTCTCAGCAAGCATGTGGAGTCCTTGACAGAATAATAAATGGATCGACAAGTGTTCAACAGGTTGACAACAATTTTGAATTTGGTTGTCATTTTGGGGGCCCTGATCTTTTGTCAACACTTTTGCACTCTTTTCCATGTCAGTTGCAACCAGTTTTACATACTGACCTTGTTGTTTTGGATACACTAGCTTTGAAAAAAGAACAATTCCACAAGGGATATTATATTGAATTTTTTCGATTTCTTATTGAAAAAAATGAGTTGAATGACTTTACTACAGTTCTCTTAGTAGAAATTTGGTTTTGTAATGATGTACTCCAGTCTTTGGATATTTCCATAAAGAACTCCAAGTTCAACTATAAAATGACTAGTGGCATTTATGAATATAAGTCCCAAAACAATTATAGTTATGATGTAGTTCTTACTATACATTTCTATACTTCAGAATTAAAAATTTTGGAGGCTATCAAATACTCTCACACATTCGATGAAACTGAGAGAGATTATGATTTCTGGATGGATTTATTGGAAAAACACCAACAATGTAGTGATGCAAAAGTGGTCATTTCTCTTTATGCGGGGACAAATTTAATCAAGGCCTGTTGTACATATGGAAGAAGAATTTCATGTGTTGTGCAAACAGAGACACAAAGGACAATCATGTTAAATACTTACAAATCTTTTCAACTATCAAATCAAGGATCCATTAACTTCTTTGAAAATTCAGGTACTACAATTCATTCTTTTTTCTTATAATACTTTGGATAATATTTTGTTCATATTTCTTAATTGTCAAAGTGTTTACTAAAATAATTAATGATGGAGATTCTAAAACAGAGAATGATGAAAGTGGGAAGCAAAAAAATAATCAACATAGTGCTCATGATGTTGAAAAAAGTATAGACATGGAAATAGGAGGAGAAGAAGGAGAGGAAGAAGTTATCATACTAGGTACATAATTTTATTGGGTTTTGCTCTTGATAATTTTTCAATTTATTTAATTTCCTTATTCATAACATTTTTGGATGACTATTACAGGGAATTATGAGATGAATGGAATTAATCAAGACAATGACCATGGCATGATGGAGATAGAAATGGGTATTAATCAACATAACTCTATCATTTTTATTTATTTTATTATTATGCTAAATTATTATTTTTATTATGGTGATTCATATCATCTCATATGTTGATTGTAGTTGGAAATAAAGAGAATGAATATAATGACGAGGGACTGTCCCACAAAACTACAATCAAGACTAGAATATTATTATGGACGATTATAGATGATTCTTTTTTTGTATAGTTGTTTAATGAATTTTGTTCATCATCACAATTTATAACATTTTTTATGTTTATTATAGCGACAAGCAAGGAGAACCAAGACATTGATCAAATGAAAGTTAAACAAAACTTTAATCAAGAACAAAATATAACATCAGGTACTTATAATTTCTCCACTTGTTTTCCTTATTATTTAATGATTCTATTTATTTTCACAATTCAAAATATTTTATATGTTTAATTTGGAGACAGCTAAAGGTAACAAAGATGATGATGACGTGCAATGTTATAAATATGAAGATAATGTCATATCAGATACTTATAACTTGTCTTATTGTTTATCTTATTATTCTTCAAACTCTAATTCTTGTAACTACCTTAACGTTGTATATTTTTATTATAGGAACAAATAAAAAATATAAAATTAACAATCAAAATAATGTTAAAGGTGTGTGTGTGTGTTTCTTTATTTTTAAAGGTTGCATTACTAATGTTTTTCTTGGTATTGGTATTTGATTGAAGGTTTAATAGGAAGTACAATTGGTATTTGATTGAATGTTTAATATGTTTACTCCAGGTTCTATCAAGATGATAAAAGAACTTATTGTTTCATCTATAAATAGCGTGAAAACCTTTCAAGGTAAGTGTATCGTTTCAACAATTTTTTTAGTAATTTTTGTAACATGAATAAAATGGTTTGATTGGTACATCCAAAGTGTTTACTAAAATAATTAATGATGGAGATTCTAAAACAGAAAATGATGAAAGTGGGAAGCAAAAAAATAGTCAACATAGTGCTCATGATGTTGAAAAAAGTATACAGATGGAAATAGGAGGAGAAGGAGGAGAGGAAGAAGTTATCATACCAGGTACATAATTTTTTTGATTTTTGCTCTTGATAATTTTTCAATTTATTTAATTTCCTTATTCATAACATTTTTGGATGACTATTACAGGGAATTATGAGATGAATGGAATTAATCAAGACAATGACCATGGAACGATGGAGATAGAAATGGGTATTAATCAACATAACTCTATCATTTTTATTTATTTTATTATTATGCTAAATTATTATTTTTATTATGGTGATTCATATCATTTCATATGTTGAATGTAGTTGGAAATAAAGAGAATGAATATAATGACCAGGGGACTGTCCTACAAAATTACAATCAAGACCAATATATTATTATGGACGATTATAGATGATTCTTTTTTTGTATAGTTGTTTAATGAATTTTGTTCATCGTCACAATTTATAACATTTTTTATGTTTATTATAGCGACAAGCAAGGAGAACCAAGACATTGATCAAATGAAAGTTAAACAAAACTTTAATCAAGAACAAAATATAACATCAGGTACTTATAATTTGTCCACTTGTTTTCCTTATTATTTAATGATTCTATTCATTTCACAATTCAAAATATTTTATATGTTTAATTTGGAGATAGCTAAAGGTAACAAAGATGATGATGAGGTGCAATGTTACAAATATGAAGATAATGTCATATGAGATACTTATAACTTGTCTTATTGTTTATCTTATTATTCTTCAAACTCTAATTCTTGTAACTACCATAACGTTGTATATTATTATTATAGGAACAAATAAAAAAGATAAAATTAATAATCAAAATAATGTTAAAGGTGTGTGTGTGTGTTTTTCTTTTTAAAGGTTGCATTACTAATGTTTTTCTTGGTATTGGTATTTGATTGAAGGTTTAATAGGAAGTACAATTGGTATTTGATTGAAGGTTTAATATGTTTACTCCAGGTTCTATCAAGATGATAAAAGAAATTACTGTTTCATCTATAAAAAGCGCAAAAACCTCTCAAGGTAAGTGTATCATTTCAACAATTTTTTTAGTAATTTTTGTAACTTGAATAAAATGGTTTGACTAGATTATTTTCCATTGTGTTGCAGCGAAAATAACTGAAAAGAAACTAGTTATTTTTGAACTAAAGGACATTTTTTATCATAGCATCGATGATGAAGCAACAAACAAAGGGCATATTGAGAAAATGGGAGCTGATGCTGATTACACAATAGAGAAAAAATGATTTTGGATTCATCCACATGCAAAATCATTTTTTGAAATGTGTTTCAAAAATGAATCTCTTGAAATTGCAATTTGGACGACAGCTTTGAAACAAAGCACAACAAGATTTCTAAAAAAGTTGGTTTCAGAAACATTACAAGATAAACTTTTGTTTAAGTGGACTGCTTCAGACTGTAAACCACAAAAGGGACATAAGGTCATTGACAATCCAACGAAAGTTATACACACTAAATCATTGAAAAAAGTGTGGGAAATGCATACCCAATATGACGCAACCAATACTATTATAGTTGATTGTTTAATTGAGAGAGTGAAAGAGAATCCAAAAGAAAATGTGATTCTTGCCCCTCCATTCATTGGAGCAAATCAAGGGGATAATTTGTTGATCAATGGGCTATGGAGAATATTGAATAAACTCAACAAGGCTACAGATGTGCGAGCTATTTTGAAGGATGTTCAATTACATTAAGAAGTAACTTAAGATTATTGATGTCTATTTCATGCTATTATATGTATGACATCATGAATTATTATTTTTATTTCACAACATTAATAAAAGAATTGTTGATTTGGTTTGTCATTACCAAAAATAAAATATTTTTATTTTCTTTATTTTTCGTGAGATGAATGGTCATTTAATGTTTTCATATCAAAATTTCCCATGCTATATATTTTTTTTTTACAATGGATTACATTGTATGTAAAATTAATAGATCATTGGTCTATTTGTTTTAATTAGATCATTACAATTATTTACTATAAATATGGTTTAAGTTATTGTTATACCTCTTATAAATTAGTAATGTGAAGGATGACCCATTGCATTCTTATAACCTTTTTTATTCCATATAAGTTGAAAAACTATATTAAGTTGTATGTAGCACCAACAATAAACATACAATTTGTACTAAAAGAAGCACCAAAAGAAACTAAGGTAGAAACTCTATAAATTAACATATAATAATTAGGTTTGAAATTTAGAAATTGTATTATATTGTATGTGAAAAATAATATATAATTAGTTTGTTTACTTGCACTAGACCATTTTAATTATATTTTTCAATTGCAATTAAATAAATCATTATAAGTCTTAAAATCATTGATTTAAATGGTGGTTCAATGCATTCTTATAAGACTTTTATTCCATACAAATTAAATAAAGGTATTAGGTTGTATGTATAAAGTAAACATATTATTTGTTTGTTCATTTTAATGGGGCAATTGTTTTTGTATTTTGTGATACTATGAACTCATTGTAAAATTACCTTAGCATACAAATGGAAATAATTCATAATAAATATTAACATCATTTTCAAAATGATAGGTTTTTATGTCCTTAAGCAATGAAGTGTTGAAGTGAAGATATGTTAATATCATACATGTTGTTACAGTGCAGATGCAAATGGGCATTACTACAAGTCAGAAGATGTCGTTGATATTTGAAATGGAAGGAGTATTCTTCCAATTATACACCAAAGATGAACAAAATTTTCATATCCAAAGAGAACCAGATTGGCAGTTTGGTGATAGGTCCTTTTTTTTAAGGCCTTTTCAGTCAGAAGTATTAAAATATTGCTTAAGAAATTATGATGTCACAATATGGACATTAAATGTCACTGACAAGTACATCCGAAAAGTACTTGAAAAATCAAATATTGATATAGAGGAATTTAAATTTGCATGGGACAGGTCTCATTGTCATTTGCAAACAAAATTGGAAGCAGGGAGAACAAGACAATTTTATGAGAAAAAGTTGATTGATGTGTGGTCCCAATATGGAGATAGTTATGAAGAATCAAATGTATTGCTAATAGATACAAAAAATCATACTTCTCAATTCATCGGATATCGATCAAACCACATCTTGATAAAATCATATATAGGAAAAGAGCAAGATATGTGGCTTCTGCAAGTTTTATTCCCCTTTCTTAAGACACTTCATCGTATCAAACAAAAACATGAGTACATTCGAATGTTCAATAGAACATGTACTTCATTGTAGTTGATGGAGATATTTTCCTTTATAAATTTGTTGAAAAGTACATTCCAATTTTTCAATACATTTTGGACATAGTTTTTGTTGAATCAATTTGTATGATTTTATATTTTTTGAAATATATGGGATGCCAATTATATTAATATGTATATTTCTTATTATAAATAATTGTTTTTGCAATGACTTTGTTGTATCAATTTTTTTTCTAAGATGTGTGTGTGTTCTTAAATGAATTGTTTGCCATTCAAATTATCTTACATGAACCATCAATGCATGTTATTGTTAATGACTTATGTTTACTTATATGTATCAATAATCATATATCAATGTGAAATATAAGTTTTTAAATATAACTCCTTGCAAACAAAGGTGTTATTCTTACTAAAGAAATTATAATAATTTACTTGATAAATGTTATGTGCATTATTCACTATTCACAATGCATTATTCACTATTAAGGCTAATGATAAATGTGTCATAGGTAAATGATTTGATCTTTTTGAAGCATAAGATATGTGATTTTTCAATCGATAGTTTTCATAAATGTATATGCTTAAATCAACTAATGGTTGTAACTACAATCATATCATATTGAAAATCAACAAGGCACAAAGTCAGTTATTCATTGTTTACATAAAAAATGCACTAATATAAGTGCATAAATGTAACATGTAATTTTTGAGATAAAAAATATATTTTAAATAATTTTGCATTTCTTAAAAAACATATACATGATGATAATGATATATAAGTGGATTATCAAGGTTTGATTAGACACTATCACAAATGAATTATGTCATTGAACTTTTTGAACTGTAAGGCATCTAATTTCATTATTTAAAGTCATTTTTTGTAAATTAGTATTTTAAATAAATTGAAATCATATCACTTGAGTTAGAATTATATTATTGACTTGTACTTACTTATGTCCATCAATATGAGTATACTATGATGCAATTTTTCAAAAAATACGTCTTTTAATTTCTTGATAATAAGTATTAAGTGGACTATTTAGGTTTAATGGGTGATGGTTCATAAGTGAATACTACTCGTTAAATTGTAGGGCATTCAATTTTTAACCCATATATTTTATTCATATATTCTTAAATCACCTATTTGTACATGCAATCATCTCATCTCATTTAATTTAATAAAGAATCCATATATTGAATTTTATTTGTCTATCATGGAATTTATTAAGATTGTATTAATCTCATATTATATTGTTTTGAAACAAAACTCCATGAAAAACAAAATTCTCTTTTTAATAAAACATGGAATAATTAATTAACAATGTGTTAAGTGGACCATCTAGAACCATTAAGGAGATGGGTAAAATATGGTTGTATTTAAACTTTTTTGCACCATAAGACATTGATTTTCTAATCCATATTAGCATTTTTTCATTTTCATTTCTTAAATATTTTATTTGTGGTTTAAATAATTTCATAGAATCGAATATGAGTTAAAGAATTCTATTTGGCTATATGCATTGATAGAAGTTCATAAATGTGATGCATTTTCTAAATGTAACTCTTAATGTAAGTATATATATATATTTTACAAAACAAATTATAATTAATTGATAATGAGTTTTAAGTGGTCTAAGTGTGTAAATGTGACGCTTTTAAAAAAAAATAAAACTCCATGTAATATGAAATGTTTTTCCCAACAACACATGGAATAATTAATTGGTAATGAATGTTAAGTAGATTGTTAAAGTTATTTAAAGGTACAAGTCATAAATAAATGTATTTAAACTTTATGCAACATATGGTATTTGATTTTCCCACCTTTATTAACATTTCGTAAATTTCAATTCTTAAATAAATTATTTGTAAATGAAATAATCTCATAGAAACCAACAAGATGAGTATGTATTAAATTATATTTAGTATGTATGTATGTGTAAATGGAATTTATTTTTGAAATAAAGATCTCAATGTAAGTAAAAATATATATATTTTTAGAAAATTAATAATTTAAAATCAATTATTTATGACTTCTAACTGGTTTATTCTATTTTGAATTGACAATTTTTTCTAACTATGCATTATTAAATCAATTATTCCTATATGCAATCATGTCATATAAGTCAATAAGTCAAGAAACCATTAATTGATTTTTATTTAACTATCATGTGGTTTAATATGAATGTATAAATGTGAAATTGTTATTTCTAGAATAAAAAAAACCACGTAAAGAAAATGAATTTTCTAATAAAACATGGATTAATGACTTCACCATGAGCATTAAGTAGACTATTTAAGCTCATTCAAGAGATGGGCCATAAATGGATGCCTTTAAACTTTTTTCACCATATGACATGCTTTTCCCATCAATATTAACATTTTGTAGATTTCAATTCTTAAATAAACTATTTGTACTTAAAATAATCTCATAGAATCCAACAAGACTCAAAAGTTATTTATTGAATTTCATTCAGTTATATGTATTCATATAAGTTTATAATTGTAATTTATTTTTGAAATAAAGCTATTAATGTAAGTAAAGATATATCTTATACAAAACTAATTAGAATTAATTGATAATAAACTTTAAGTGGTTTATTCAGACTACATGAAAAATCAAGTGTCATAGATGAATGCCTTTTAATACATATTTAATATTCAAAATCAATATCTTAATTATAATTTATTTGTATTTACATTACATATTTAATAATTAAAGAACACGGGGAATTATATAAATTTCAATTAAAATACATGAGTTATGTTTCACACTTATTTCTTCCCCATTAAAAATGGTTATCATTTTCTCTTCTTAGTGAAAGTAATGATCAATCATGGTTTTCCATACAGTTGGTTAACACTAAAATTACATTGAAACTATTACTGGTTTTGACACTGTTGACAAGGAGAGATCAATATCCACACTACCATCAACTGTGCTAATATTTGAAAACCCTTGCCTCCACTACTTACAAGAAGTCACCACTAAAGTTTCTTGTTTACTTCAATTTTTGACATTGTCCATCATAATGGAATGACTTGAATACCCATTTAAGAACTCTCATTTGATGTACTTGGATTTGAGTGGAGATAGATCAATGGTGCCTAACTTTCTTGAAATACCTAGATCAACAATGTATAACTTTTATAGTGGATGTTTGCATGCTATGAAGATGAATGATGACCCCCTCATTAGTGGTTCATAAAGGCACATAGGGACCGTAGGAAATTGAGCACAAGAACATTTTACTAAGGTTTTAGTAGACTAGTTTCAAAGAAATGCAAGGGACACTTATCATTGTCATTTATAATAAGATCTTCACATCACCATCATTCAATCAACAAATCTCCTGTAGGTTGGGGGAAAGGGGGTTAGAGTTGCCATATTAATATGATCTAGCTTAAATCAATTTCTTCTAACAATTTGATTTCACACTCCTTTTGTGTATTGATACTATTGTACATAACAACCACATGTTTGACCTATTCATGATCTCTAATTGGTTTGAAATTACTAAAATTATTTTAATATTGAATCAAGTTAATATGATGATTTACAAACGAATGAATGTTGTTGAAGGCCTTGTAATAAAATACTTGCAAACAAAGGTGATATTCTTACTAAAGAAATTTTAATAATTTACTTGATAAATGTTATGTGCAATATTCACTATTCACAATGCATAATTCACTAGTAAGGCTAATGAGAAATGTGTCATAGGTAAATGATTTGATATTTTTGAAGCATAAGATATGTGATTTCTCAATCGATAGTTTTCATAAATTTATATGCTTGAATCAATTAGTGGTTGTAACTGCAATCATATCATATTGAAAATCAACAATGTACAAAGTGAGTTATTCATTGTTTACATATAAAATGCACTAATATGAGTGCATAAATGTGATATGTAATTTTTGAGATAAAAATGTATTCTAAATAATTTTGCATTTCTTAAAAAAACATATATATGATGATAATAATTGATAACTGGATTTAATCAAGGTTTGATTAGACACAATCATGGATGAATTGTGTCATTGAACTTTTTGAATTGTAAGGCATCTAATTTCATTATTTAAAGTCATTTTTTTGTAAATTCGTATTTTAAATACACTGAAATCATCACTTGAGCTAGAAATATATTATTGAATTGTACTTAGTTATGTCCATTAATATGAGTATATAAATGTGATTTATAATATCCATATATTATGATGCATTTTTTTCGAAAAATAAGTCTTTTAATTTCTTGATAATAAGTATTAAGTTGACTATTTAGGCTAATGGGTGATGGCTCATAAGTGAATACTACTCGTTAAGTTGTAGGGTATTCAATTTTTAACACATATTTTTTTTTTTCATATATTCTTAAATCAACTATTTGTATATGCAATCATCTCATCTCATTTAATTTAATAAGGAATCCATTTATTGATTTTTATTTGTCTATCAGGTAATTTATTAAGACTGTATTAATCTCATATTGTATTGTTTTGAAACAAAATTCTCTTCTTAATAAAACATGGAATAATTAATTAACAAATTATGTGTTAAGTGGACCATCTAGACTCATTAAAGAGATGGGTAAAAAATGGTTGTATTTAATATTTTTGCACCATAGGACATTGACTTTCCAATCCATATTAGCGTTTTGTCATTTTCAATTCTTAAATAGTTTATTTGTGGTTTAAATAATTTCATTACTAGAATCCAATATGACTTGAAGACAAAATCACTGCTGATACTGGACATGAATGGGAAGTTATTTATTGAATTTCATTTAGTTATTTGTATTCATATAAGTTTATAAATGTAATTTATTTTTGATTTCACACTCCTATTCTGTATTGATACTATTGCACATAACAACCCCATGTTTGAACCATTCATGATTTCTAATTGGTTTGAGATTACTAAAATTATTTTAATGTTGAATCAAGTTAATATGGCAATTTACAAAAGAATGAATGTAGTTGAAGGCCTTGTAATAAAAAACTTCCAAATTTAATGAAATATGTGTTCCATACTCGTTAAAGGCATAACTTCTTGGTCAACCCGATCATACTATAGGGATCCATCTCGATTTTGTTGGTTAACATATAACACCCTTCCTAAATGCCACATGTGATAGTTGTACCCTTTTGTCCCAATATAATTAAACATAAGGGACTTAGGCTTTATGAATAATAAATTAATTGTACTATATCTTATATACTTATGGTGTATCTAAGTCTCTCCTTTTTCTTTCCCATACTTTATATATTTTTCCCATGGCATTAAGCTTCTCCATGGTATCATACCCATTTATGTTACCTCCTAGCTTTGCATACTCATAATTTTGTTTATGCACTACAACTAAATTACTATTTTGTCCACCCTTAGCTCACTTATCTTTCTTTCTCGAAATAGGTTAAAAACATTATCCTTGGCATATATTATTATTACTATTTTGAAATAATTATATGACATGCAATTATCATAGTAAACAACCCCTCAACCTCTAACTTCAATGCTAACTTGGTCAAATGTGATGTACCTTCCTCAACCCTTAGTTCTTGTTTTCATGGAATTCATGGATCAATAATTCAATTGGGTGTCATGTTACCATGCTACATGGTCTTGTAATACTGGTTCACACCACAACTAGCACGTGGACCCAATGTGGTTGATTATTTGGATGGTGAGGATTACTGTATAGGGGGATTGTCACAAGTCCACTTTCTAGAAATATAAATACTTTTTTTTTAAAGAAATAAATACTAATGTAGTTCAATAAGTTCATATTCATTAGGTTTCCCTCCCCCTATAACAGTGTCTGGTGTGTAGACTGGGTGGGGGGATGTCTCAAAAAGTTATCCTTCTTCCTCATGCTCTAACCATAAGGGCAAGTCATCCTCAATAGAAGGTTGAGCAGGAGGGTACATCACAAGTTTTTTTGATGGATGCCCATTCTTTATGGTCATGTTCCCAACCCTACAACTAATGAGGCATCAAAAGTGGCCAACCAAGGTCTTCTTAAGATGATAGAATAACCATTAGACTTGGTTTTGGGCTGTAGGACAAGGAAATCAGTGGGATACTCCCAAGAGTCAATGGAGACCATTACATCCTCAATAAATCCCTCGGGAGCTATTATGGATCTATTTGCAAGTTGCAGTATGTAATCGGCCTCCTCCAAAATCTACCCAAGTAACTGTCCAACCATGGTAAACGTGTGACGAGAGAGGTAATTATAAGGGATTCAACCTCCTTGGTGACCTTAAAGAAATGGAATCGACGGAAACAAATCAACCATACCTTCCACATCAGCAACAATACCCCCAGGGGACATCCCAGCCACTCAAGCATCCTGCCCCTAGGTCCCACTGACCTTTTAGACCTCTTAACATTTGGACGCTCTCATGCTATGGGCATGCTAGCATCTAGGGACCTCTTGACACTTTCACAGGCCTACAAGCCACCATCCAAGGACTTTTCCCAGCGGACCTGTGCCAACATCCCTTGAAATCAAGGCACTTTTCTGGCCCAGAATTTCGGCCACTCCCCAAAATTTGTGTAAGTTTTAGAATCCATCGAAGACATGATGACAAAGATAAAAAAAATTAGAAATAAAACTCAGGACTAAGCCTAACCATCCCCAACAGGGATTGACATTCTGTCAAACACTTGGAATCAATGCAACCTATAGGTTTAGGATACAAGACAAAGCATGAATGACTAAAAACACTTATGAACCATGGCAAGAAGGATCACCAACGTCTCCATTGAACTATTATAACATCAATTAGGTCTTGCATCCATCATTTTAACATTCAAAAGTAAATACATGAAATAACCATGAAATGAATCAACCAATTAACCATGCTTATAACGAGCATAAAACCATGTAAATATCAAAGATATGACATCCTTTAAATCCACATATAAAAAAATGAAAAAGTAAGAGAACTTAGCTTTCACTAATAATATAAAAATCTGAAAAGGTTCAGTACTTCCATGTACCACCCGACTGTAGATATGGGTGAACCAAATATTTCTTTTAGCCAATCACCCCCAATGCCATATTCCAAATGTGAATGTGGGATCTCATAGGAAAACCAATCCAAAAACAACCAAGTGAATCCAAAGGTTAAACCACCTCCACCCTCATCAAATCGTGATCACACCTAAACTGGTGCTCCGATCATAACTGAACCGAACTATGAATTCCATCTGGACTCCATCACTATCCTTGAGGAATTTTTGACTCCTTGCCTCTCAGGCTTTACAGCAATCCAACCACGGATCACTTGGCCCTAAACTGAGACCAGTGTCTCAGGCTTTACCACAATCTAAACCGGATCATTAGGCCGTAAACTAAGATTCCTCCCTCAGAGTTTACTGTGTATCCTTCCAAAACAGATCAAGGGATTCCTAGGCCTTTGGGAATGAACCTTGAGACCACCTCCGCCCGAAATTCTGAAATCCATCCGAAAATCCAAAGATCCAAATTGAAAAAAAATATCCCAACACCATGTCATCAAGAAAAAGGCGAGGCTAGGCTGAAAACCACTGTCATAACCCGGAAAAACCATGCCACCGACAATAAGAGAACCATACACCAACATGCAAAGCCATGCATGTCTAGACCAATTAGGGAATCACACATGCAATATGCTACCTGCAAGTATTCCTGATGAAGCTCCCTGATCCTGCTCTTCTTCCTTGACCCTTGCTTTCCTTCCTTTCCTTTCCTTGCTCTAAAACCTAAGAAAAAACTTTAGTTAAGTGTTTACATTGACCAAGATGTTGCCAACTAATTCTCATAAGCCTTTTTATCAATGAGTACTCTATTTTCTTCAATTTCAATCATTTTCATTCAATTTCCTCCTCACATGCAACCTATGACCTTTTACCTCACTTTTCTCCTATTTTCCTTTATTTTCATAAACAAATGTGCCAAAATTCCTTTTTTCCTTTTAATGCCTTTGCCTTTGCCTTTGCCTTTGCCTTTTCCTTTGCCTTTTCCAATCTCCTTTGCCATAATAAAATGCAATCGCCTTTCCCATAGTAAACTGACTGAACACCCACACCAAGGTGTCCTACCGAACATTAATCTTGGAATAAGTGTTTGTTTCCCATGGTATTATTCTTTCCTTTATATACCTTATTACATGGAATTTTCATGAGGGTTGTTACACAATATCATAGTAGTCTTCCTCAAGACCCCTTGGAGGTTGAGCTCGAGAATGGTTTCCCTAGTCATCACATTGATTGCATCCCCAAGGTCAATCAAGGTATTAGGGACCATAATGCCATCAATGTGCACAAACACTACTGGGCTACCATTATCCAAGTACTTTGGGGAGATTACCCTCCCAAGCATTAGGTCAAAAAATTGTCCAACAAAATGGATAGTGGGGTATCTATTCTTCTTCTCCCAGGTATTTTGAAACACTCTTCGTTGATAAGCTTGTTGTAAACGGGGACATCTTTGATGGCTTGGAGAAGGGGTATTTTTACACACAAGTTCTTCAAATCTCCCTGAAGTTAAGCCTCTTCTAGGGTGTGTTGTTTAGGATGGACCAACCATTCATGGTAAGGAGGTGCATTGGCTTGAGGGGCAGTATACTCGTTCTCTTCAATCTCTCTATGTGGAAAAGGTGGGTGATTATCTAGGATCACCTTCCGAGAAGGAAGGTTGATCTCTTGGATTTCCACAACATAAGCAAGCTAGGATGTCTCCCCACTATAAACCTATTGTTCCTACTTATTGTTTAGGTTCAGATTGGGTTGAGAAAGCATTTGAGGTTTCTTAAGTGGGGTATGGTGAGGGAGCTATGGTTGAGGTTGGGGTGGAGGTAGTAGAGCAGGAGTTTTGGTTGTTTGAGGCCTCCACCCTAGTGAGAGGTTTCTCGATTGGGAATATTGTGGTGGATACAGTTGGAAAGGACGGTTAATAGGACAAGGAGGATGTTCAGGAGTATAAGGCCAAGGAGGATGTGTGGGCCATGATAGATGAGTGGAAGGAAACCAAGGCTGGAAAGGTGCATTCTTATTTGGATTTTAATGAGGATAGTGCACACCTTGCATTCCTTGCTAATATGGTGGAGGACCTTAAGGCCTCCTCTGGTTAATAAAGCAGAGTTTCTCTGAACCACCTTTTCCCCCTTGGTATATAGCCTTCAGACCTATCATAGAGAGACATTCTTCTATTGCATGATTTTCTTTACAAACGAAATAGACTTCTATGACATTCAGTGGGCACTCATTCATAGGGTGCCTCTAAGTGCATCTTGGGTAGAAGATACCTAGTGCCCTTTCTCCTTCCTCTTGGTTCCTTTTAATTTGCACTGTATCCATTTGTAGGGGAAATGTATGCAACATGCCACTCTTAAAATCCTCCAACATACTTCCTATCCCATGTTTGAGGGCTGATGTAAAGAGAGATGAACTAACCAAGCCTTGGCTAGACCCACCCTTTTTTCTAGCAGCCCTAGAGTGATTCGTATATATTGTTTTGATGACATCATAAAGAAATTAAGAGATGTCTCTTCGAGACAACATGTTGAGGGTTTCCATTACATCCTCCCTGATCCCTCATAGAAGAACTAGCTTGAGTGATTCAAGATCAAGGGTACAATTAGCCCTCCTATAATTGAGTTGGAATCTTTCCTCATAGTCCTCTAAGGATTCATTTGTTCCTAGGGTCATCCTAAAGATTTCCTCCTTTGTTTCCTTGGAACTGCAGTATTCATTGTACTTGTCATTGAAGGCTTGTTTCATTTGGGCCTAGGTAGTGATGTTGCCTTTAGGTAAATCATAAATGAGTGCAAGGGTACATCTTTGAGGGTAGATGGAAATAAATTTAGCTTATGTCCATCCGAGGCATAGCCATAGGTCCTACAAAAAACAACAAATTCAAACACAAATGTGTGAGGATCTCCAGAGGTTAGGCCATGGAAATGTGGAAGGGAAACATGGCTTATATTACTCATTCCGGCCTACCCATTAGTTTCCCTGATAGGGAAAATCTCATCTTATCTGTTTTTAGCCATGGTTTGTGTAGGTGAGATATGTTTTTCTTCCCCTATGGGTTCCTAAAAAATTCCAGGTTTCTCACCTAGAGGCTTTTCTAATTCCCCTATAGTGAGAGAGGAAAGTTCACAATCACCAAAGAAGAATACAGGTTGACTGCTCGAAGGGGTGGGGGTTTTTGGTAAGAATTTCCCTTGATTTTCCCTACTCCTACAAGGCATGAAAGAACTAACTATGTTTTTTGAATTCTTTTTCTCCTTTTTTTTCATGAAGCCTTCAAACCAATAAGACTAATGCAAAGCAAAAAACAAGTAACTCCTAAGTAGAAACAACACCTACTTGAACACCTCCTTGACAACAGCGCCAAAAAATGATGAGCTATGGTATTGCACCAAGGATGTTGCAACTCTCAATGCTTATCAACCTAAATTATCAACTTGGGGTTCATACAAACTTAGAGGTGATAGTGCTATATGCACAACATGTTAGGTTCTACTCATGTCATCCTCAGTCGTTAGATTATATCAAGGTATTCAAAACCACTCCTTCGACTAACTACAAATATAATTTCTTATGAAAGCATATCCTGATTGCAAGGAGATGAACTTGATTTTAACGACAAAAATGAAAATGCCATTAATTAAATGTAAATCCTAATTTAAATGTCATGAAAGGGAAAGGCTAGTCTAGTTGCAAAAGTAAACCCCGCCACCCTATTTGCACACTGTTGTAGCTACTACAACCACCCTCCAAAATTTTTCCTTAGATTCGTTTTGCAGCCTTCTTACCAACCATCCTCAACATCATGTATTGCACCATCAAGTACATGAGATTTAGTGGTTTTCTAGCAGCTTCCCACCCTTTGCATGATAGCTTGTTGCACTCCTGTCAGAGGCTGCTTCTGTAGAGTTGGTCTAGTTGCTGGCTTAGCAACTCCCTCAAGAAAATGCGCAATACTAGAGGGGAACCAGTCTTCCCTCCAGAAATTGTGCAAATCTGACTTGCAGCCTACTGGGCTCAGAAACTAAGCAATTTCTATATGCAATACCTATATGTCATGTTGTTATCATTGCAAACTACTCCTCAACCTCTTCTTTTAATATTATATTGGTTAAATGTGATGTACCATCATCAACCCTTAGTCCTTGTTTTGATAGAAGTCATTGATCAACCATTTAATTGGGTTACTCATACAATTTTTTAAACAGTGTGGTGTGCATCACATGACAATGCTACATGGTCATGTAACATTGGTTCACACCAGTGCTAGGGCATGGCCCACATGTGGTTAATTATTAAGATGGTCAGGATCACAAAGGGTGATCCAACGCTATAGAAATCTGGATAGATAACCTATATTTATTTCCTTTCAATTTCTTCATTTTGTATTTTTTGGCCACTTGACACGCTTCTTTGCAACTAAGAGAGTTGCGTAGACTTATGATCATAGACTTTCCCACTCAATTATTGGTGTGGCCATTTCATTCCCCATAAGAGATCTTAATATTCTCAAGAGAACATCTTGAACTCATTTTTGAGCTACTTAAGAGGTAAGCTTTGACCCTGGGAATTCGATTTTTTCCTCTCACTAGATTTATGTCATAACATGTGGATGTCGTACATTAATTTTCTAAAATTATGTTCTCTTAAACACAAACACACACACAAATTTCATTTCATATGTTGATCTTTTTTGAATTTTTAAGGTAAATGAAGTTTTAGAATTTTAAAGCAAATTAATAACTAATAGAAATTTATTAAATTTTTTTAAAATTTTGAAGTTTGAGTTGCATAACTTGCACAATTTAGGTGATGGAGGAGTTTTCAAGGTGTTGAATCCATTTGTTTAGTAAAAAGCACATTTTAAACAACTAAACATCACAATCTTGCTCACAGTTGTGTGCAATAATTAAACAAAACCACAATTTAACATATAACATATTCACAATTTACTTCACGATATCTTGAGGTGAGTGATATTTAATGTTTTTGAAAATGGGACTTTGGCAATAATGTTTTAATTTGTATTAATGAATTTAATGATATTACTCAAGTTTATATATTTGGTAATTTTTTGTTGTTGATGCAATTCTTTATGATGTTATAATTTTTTTGTTATTCAATATGTATTTTTAAACTCATAAATATATCACATTTCTGTCCTGTTAAAAGAAGAACATAGAATAATTAGATGGAATTATTTAATTTACATGACACAATTCCCTAGTTTTTGGTGGAATATTTAAATAAGAAATATAATCGTAGTCTCGCTCTTTTATGTTTTGGAGATTTCATAGGCATATTTTTTTGTCAAATTTTCCATTATTAAGGCATATATTTGTTAAAATTTAGAAGTTTGAGTTGTATAATCTACAGAGGTAGGTGCCTGAGCAGTATTCAAGGGGTTGAATCCATTTATGTATTTAAAAAAGCACACTTTAAACAACTAATATCACAATTTCCCCCACAAGTTTGTTGTAATCTTAATGAGTTATTTTTAGTGAGAATTTTTGGAATCTTTTCTGGTGGGATTTTCCCATCTAATTTCTCTAAAATCCTGTAGGAATTTATTGAAATAACTTTTCAGGGTGGGTGGTGAATCTATATATACAATCAAAAAGCCAGTTTAAATTTAACACAAATCAAGATTCCACCTCAAATTTTTTTTTTCAGCCAAATTCTACAGTAGAAAGTCCAAAAAATTGTACTAAAAACAACTCCTCACCTTAATATATTGTTGTCACCTTAAAATATAAATGTGAGAAGTTTATTGTGATTGCAAAAATAGAGTTTTGAAAATGATATTTTGCTTATATTTTCCATTCCAAGTTGGTCTGGCCATGTTTATTGTGGTCTGTGATCCAGCCAGAAATGAAATAAGAGTGAGTTTTAATTGAGGTTGGCTACGTTGAAAGAGTAGATACATCCACTATGACTATAGCTGGAAGGTGGAGACCACTTACAATTATGCATTTGACATCACCTCTCTATAAAAACTCAACTCATGAACTCGCCTTTGCAGAGCATACCAACAGCAATACCGATTTCTGGATATCATATCATGGAGTCCAAGTGTTGCATTTGGATTGAATTTGTGGTGTATATTCTGGTAATCAATATTTGCAGGGCCGATGGCCGTGATGCGATAAACCCTGGCCTTGGGAGATGGGAAGTGGTGATTGAAAATGGAGGTGTGTCAACAATGCATATGGCCACCACCATTATGGGTACAGTGGTGATGTACGATTACACAAATTTTGGTGATTCTAATATAAGCCTCGCAAATAGAATTTGCATAGGTAAATCAGCTGGTTATCATGATTCCTCAGCGCACTCCATAGAATACAAGATTGCTACAAACAAGGTGAGACCATTGACGCTGAGTACTGATACTTGGTGTTCATCGGGAGCCTTTGCTGCAGACGGTACTTTGGTTAGCACTGGTGGATGGGGCGATGGAAACATGAGTGTTCGTAAATTTTTACCTTGTGAAACTTCTACATGTGATTGGGTTGATCCAGCTGGTGAACCTAGATCTGGGCTTCTGAAAGATCGATGGTATGCTTCAAACCAGATCCTTCCTGACGGTAGAAGTATTGTTGTGGGCGGCAACTATGCTTTTACCTACGAATTCCTGCCACCAAGGAAGCCTGGTGAGGGAGTTTACAATCTGACGTTTCTGGAAGACACCTATGTGCCCCGAAACCTGCAGAGCCTGTACAATCTCTATCATTTTCTTCATCTCTCATCCGATGGAAATATCGTCATCTTCGCCAACCGTGATTCCATCTTGCTTGATTACCAAAGAAATGTTGTGGTCAGGCATTCTCCAAGAATCCCAGATGGCCCAAGAAATTACCCCACCACCGCCTCATCTTTGATGTTGCCACTGTCTGCATCTGATGCATTTCGGAGGACAGAAATTATGATCTGCGGTGGTGCTCCTCTTGACAGTTACAATTTGTCACTTGTAGGGATTTTCATTGACGCGCTCCAGAGCTGTGGAAGAATGGTTATCACAGATCCCAATGCCGATTGGGCAATGGAGAACATGTCTGCTTCCAGAGTTCTGGGAGATATGCTACTTCTTCCCACCGGTGAAATTCTGATTATCAATGGAGCGGAGAAGGGATGTGCAGGTTATGGGCAAGCAACCAATCCAGCTCTTGCTCCTTATTTATACAGAACTAATGCATTTCCAGGGCAGCGCTTCTCAGTACTCGCAAGTTCCACTGTTCCAAGAATGTATCATTCCACTACAATTGCATTGCCTGATGGTAGGATTTTTGTGGGAGGTTCCAACCCCAACAAAAATTATAATTTCACCGTTATGTTTCCCACAGAGCTTCATCTGCAAGCATACAGTCCTTATTACTTAGACGAATCTTCCCTGAAGCCCACCATCATTTCTGTGTTGCCTGCTTCGGTCACTTATGGCGGTAGCTTCAAGGTTCAATTCGCTACAAATAGTCATCATAACATTTCCATTCAGTTCAACATTTATCCTTCGACCTTCACTACTCACTCTTTTTCCATGCATCAGAGATTGCTTCTACTTGCATCTGCCACCCCACAATTAGAATTAGTAGGAGGAGCAGGGCAGAATATTTATAGTGCCCTAGTAACGGCACCTCCCACCCCTGTTGCAGCACCGCTTGGGTACTACATGCTATTCGTGCTGAACAGTGGAATACCCAGCGCTGCCACTTGGATTCATTTGTCTTCTAATTAGACTCATCCTTCTACTTTTACATTCTCAATAATCTCATATGTACTGTACTCTACCCTACTCTACCGTACTGAGTGAGCGCTACAACGGTAAGCTCTCGTACATTTTTTTTTTTTTTTTTTGTAAGCTGCTGCAGGATCTTATCTATTATATACAACCAAAAAAGAATATGTACAGTCATTGGTGACCTTGACCCACCCCGAGGGGAAACCGGGTTTGAAGGTCACCATAAGTCTGAGAGTGTCAACTTATAGCTTATGCAAATACATAACCAGGTTTAAACCTTAAACTTAACCCTACCAACATACTATTGCTATATTCCTATCAGCTATTACAGTTCCATAACATGTCCACAACACTAATTCTCATAGACCTAATAGAAAGTTCATTTGAAAACATAGCAAAACACATCAATCTACCATAAGATTCAGCTTGATCTCCTCCTCGCACTGCCTGGTAGTTGTCTTTTTCAGCAGAATTTGAATTTCCTCTAGCCTGCTGTCCTGCATCAGGAGCGTGAGTTGGAGGTTTTCCATTTCCCTTTTTAAGTTGAGGATTCCTTGAGCTATTTCCGTCATCTCCTCGGTGACCTGTTCCATGGCTTTTGCTAAAAGACGCTTCACAACCCAATAGATATGCAGGGCTTGTTTATACAGAGATAGATGCCCCCTTGTGTTCCCTGGGTTCGGAAGATGAATGCCCCATTCCTCCATTTCTGGATTTGAGGCCTCCCATAGAACCTTATTCTCCATCTCTTTGATAATTCTTCTTATCTCCGCGTCGATCCCTTCATTGTATGCTCTTTCTGCTTCCTGAGCTATCTGCTCCGTAGGGCGTCGACCTCTGTTTTGACGATTTGGGGGTGGTGTCTCAGCTTCATAGCAGTCTGCTTGCCAAATTCTCCCACGTCCCCCACGCCTTCTGCCCTTACCTCTTCTGGAGGGTCTTTCCCAAATGTTACCCCGACTACCTTGACCAACCTCGAAAGTCCCCTTCCCCATGCACTCTTCCTTGCCGTTCTCCATTTCTCCTTCCCTGCGAATTCCTTCTTCTTCCGTCTTCTCCTTCTCCATCCTGTAATGCCTGACCTCTCTTTCTTTGGATAGCTGGTGTTTTTTGGTCTCCTGCAGGCTTTCGTCCTCCTCTACCCTCTGCTTAATGTTCTTTCTTGCGTTCCGGGCTTCCTGTTGATCCTTTTCCTGTCCCATCCGTCTGCCTTCCTCTTCGGTGTTTTCTCTTGCCTTCTTTCCTCTCTCCGCCATTGCCCCTTGCCCTCTTCTAAGACGGTTACTAGGGTTTCTTTGCCAGATAGCCTCTACCTTCACCACTTTTCTAATCCTCAATTTATTTGCTGTAAGACCTTCCCTTTCTCCTAGTAGTTTATCGCCACCTATCCTGCACTCCACTGACTAAACGTCGATGTCCTTCTCCCCTGCCTTCTCCATTATTCTTTCACTTCCTTGTCTCGGGTTTTGGCCACACCTGCATACCATCTCTGCATTCCTTGATATGATTGTCTTAAGATGTGGCTTGTACTGCCACGCACTGACCCCCATCATTTCTTCATACATGTCCCTTTTCTCCACCCCGATCGGGGTCTGGATGTAGCCTTGATCATAACTGTGTCGTGTCATTAATATCCTGCTTGGTGATTAGATTTAAGTTCTCCCATCGTGGTCCTGCCAGCTGAGTTTGCCATATGCTGTCCACTTTCCCGTCCGATTCGCTACAGCCCCAGTTAGCTAAGTAATCTGCAGCTCTATTACCTTCTCTCCTAACATGGTGGATAATCTTATACTCTATACGCTCCATACTCTCTGCCAGGTCCTGGATTAGACCCACCGTCCTCCAGCTCTTTGCCACCTGTTCCCATTTCTTCCCATTATTCAATTTTCTGATTGTCTCAATTACTAAATTTGAATCGCCTTCTATTTCTAATTTCATGTATCCGTTTCTTATTACAATTCTAATTCCTTGATAGGCAGCCATAAATTCTGCTTCATTATTACTCATTATCCCTCTATCTGCATAAATCCACCTGGTTTGACCTTGGCTGTCTCTGAAAATCCCTCCATACCCAGCTGGCCCCGGGTTCCCTTTTGAAGCTCTGTCAAAATTAAGTTTGATGAAGCCTTCCTGGGGACGAATGAACACAGCTGGGCTTTGGGTCTGTATACTCTGAGTTTTTTGCTGTTGTGGATGCACCATTCCTTGTTCCAGATTTAACCTCCTTAAAATTTGATTTTCTTCCACATTAGTTTTCCAATCCTCCTGGTCCCAAGCTTCCGATAGGATTGTTTCTCTTATGAGACTTTGAGTTCTTTTCCATAACGCCTCCGGGGAATTGATCTTACCTTGAAAAACCCTTCTGTTTCTCTCTTTCCAGATAATCCATATGTTGAATCCCGCTACCAGGCTCCATGCTCTCCTCACTACCGGGCTTAGAAATTGGCCTTTCCCCCATTAGAGGATGGTTTGAACTATGTCCTGAGGGTTCCGGTTTGTCTTTCCGAACAGGCTTCTGGTCTCTTCCCACTGTTGCTGAGCTACCGGGCAAGAATTTAAGATATGTTCCTGAGTTTCTATGTCTTGTTTACATAAACTGCATCTGGGTGGTCCTTGGAACCCTCGTTTCTGAATTTGATCCCATGTCAGAATGCGTCTTCTTCCCACTAACCAAGCGAACATGGTGACCTTTGGCCACCACCTGTTCTTCCATAATTGTTTCCATTCTTGTGACTGTTCTTCCTGCGCTTGTTTAGACTTTATGAGGTATGCTTCCTTAACCGTAAAGGTACCTTTCGTAGATCCGCCCCATCTGAGAATGTCCGGCCCAGTTCTGTTTTTAATCCTTCTTGAATCCATCTCTTTTACTATCCTTGCTTTTAGATCTTCATTGATGTTATTATCCCATTCTTCTGGTTCTTTCCATTCCCTCCAAATCTCATTATCTCTTCCTTCCTTCCAGTAATCGCTGACATAATTTAAGCCTTTGGCTTTGGCTTCCCTGTATGTGTTTTGCATCTCTTGAATTTCCACCATTCTTCCCCTCTGCTGCCAGGCTTCCTCCCAAAATTTTGCTGTCTTTCCATCTCTTATCTCCCAAAAAGCATGCATATTTATGATATCTCTGTTCTGACACGCCAGATCCCATATCGTAGAGCCTTTTGGCATCACTTCCTTTCTCAAAATTTCTTCAGCTGTAGTAGGCATGTTATATTTTTGAGTCCATATTTCTTTCCATAAATCTTTGCCCCCATT
This sequence comes from Pinus tabuliformis, assembly GCA_031772625.1. Taxonomy (NCBI): domain Eukaryota; kingdom Viridiplantae; phylum Streptophyta; class Pinopsida; order Pinales; family Pinaceae; genus Pinus; species Pinus tabuliformis. The sequence goes on along the minus strand of CM062805.1, from coordinate 1,376,751,433 downwards.
CATCCAGCGCCACCATAGTTTCGCCACTAGGACTTGGTTCAAGGTAAGCGGGTCTCTTAGCCCTAGTCCCCCTGCCTCCTTTGCTTTTGTTAGGCTATTCCATGATATTAAGGCCCATTTCTTCTGCTGTTTTGGCCCTCCCCATAAGAATTTCTGGAAAATTTCAATCATTCTGGTGCATACCCCTTTCGGAACAGCCATTACCGATAGAGGGTAGATGGGAATTGATTGGAGAGTCGATTTCAGTAGCACTAATCTTGCTGCTATATTAAGAGACCTGAAGGACCAGTTGGCTAATCTGTTCTTAAGTTTCTCTAAGGTAGGCTGCCAATTAGCTATCCTCAACGGGTTTACAGCAAGCAAGGTGCCCAAGTATTTTGTAGGTAATTCTCCCTTTCTGAACCCCAACGTTCTTGTCAAATGGTTTTTAACCATTTCAGGTGTATTGAAGATAAAGGTGCTAGATTTGTCCTTGTTAATTTCAGTACCTGAAGCTTCCATGAATAACTCAAGGACCCCTTTTACCCTTTTGACTTCTCTCAGTGAGACGTTACAGAATAGCATAATATCGTCTATGAACTGTTGGTGGGTAACTGGGAGGTTGTTTCCCCATGGTCTCAGCCCTCTTATTTTCCTCTCTCTCAGCTCTTTTTTGAGGTATCTTCCCAATCCTTCAGCCGCTATTATAAATAGGAATGGAGATAAGGGGTCTCCTTGGCGCAGTCCTCTTGTAGCATTAAAGGTCGCGGTTGGAGTACCGTTCAAAAGGATGGAGAAATTAGGCGTAGAGATCATGCTGAGAATCCATTTCACCCATCTGTTACAGAACCCGTAAGCCTGTAGAATTGACTCTAAATAGTTCCAATTTAGGCGATCATAGGCTTTTGAAAGATCAAGTTTAATCATCATTCCTGGTTCCTTTTTTTGTTTCAATGTATGGATTACTTCCTGAGAAACTACCAGACCATCTAAGATTTGTCTCCCTTCCACAAACCCTGTTTGTTCTGGGGAGATTATACTGGAAAGGATTGGCTTTAGTCTTTTGACCATTAAGGTGGCAATGATCTTGTAGATTACATTACAGAGAGCAATCGAGCGAAATCCCTCAGCTGTTTCCGAATGAGCAGTTTTAGGAATAAGAGTTAAAAGAGTAGAGTTTAGACCTGGCCATACCTTTTGCTGTCTGCGCGCTTCCTCCACAACTTCTAAGATTTCTTTTCCTATGAACTGCCAGCTTGCTTGGTAGAATTCTGCTGTATATCCATCTGGTCCTGGGGCTTTATTTCTTTTCAGGCTCTTCACTATTTCCTCCACTTCCTCCAGGGTTGCTACCCTCATCAAAGCTAGATTTTGGTCCCTGGTTACCATCTTTGGGATTTCATTGCTTATCCTGCCTATAGCCTCTGATATGTTCCTTTGAGGTTCAGTGAGAATATCTTTAAAATGTCCTACTAGCTCCTGTTCCATTTCTTCATGTTGGGTTATACGGTTCCCTCCCTTATCTTTAATTGAGAAAATCCTATTTCTCTGACGATGTTGGATCATGGCTTGATGGAAGAACTTTGTATTCCTTTCTCCTTCTCTAAGCCACTGCACTCGAGACTTTTGTTTCCATAAGATCTCCTCCTGCTTTCTTCGCTCCTCAAGTTGCCCTATTACAATGCCCTCTTCTCTACTTCTCTCCTCATTTCTGCCTTCTGATATAATCACCTGTTGCAGCTCACTCATTTTTTGCTCTAAGCGATGTTGTTCTTTGAATATATCCCCAAATTCTTCTTTATTCCACTTTTTTATTTTCCCCCTGAGTTCTTTCAATTTTAATTGGAATGTGTGCATCTTACTTCGCCCACTTTGTCTGCTCGTAGTCCACCATTCTTCTACTTTTGGTAAAAACTGTTGGTTCCTGAGCCAAAATGATTCAAACCTGAACGGTCTTCTTTTAGGACCCTGCTTAAGGTCAATTTCTAACTTTATTGGCTAGTGATCTGAGCCTACTACTGGAAGGATCATAGCCTCTATGTATACATCTCTCATCATGATTTGTTCCGAAACTAGAAATCTATCCAATCTCGAAGCTATTTGATTTATTCTGCCTCTACGATTATTCCATGTATGGGTACCATTTATTGTTTGAATATCCACCATTCTTTGCTTCGATATCATGTCTCTAAATGCTTCCATATCTGGATCTATCCTTCTCAATCCTCCTCTCTTTTCTGCTAAGGTCGTAATCATATTGAAGTCACCACCTATAATCCACGGCATCTCTGAGAAGAGTCTTCGGATTGATTTCAAATTCTGTAGAAATCCTTTGCGTTCGTTTGGTGAGTGCAGTCCATAAACTCCTGAGAGGACTACCCACTCAGATGACCCTATCACTCTAAAAGTTCCTGAGAGGATCCGAGGAAAGCTTATCCAATTTCCAAATTGTATTTCCTCCGGGTTCCATAGGATTGCCAACCCTCCTGCACTGCCTATCGCATCCTGCCCCATTATCTCATACCGAGTATTACCCCTGCTCATTATTTCTTCCATTTTTTGCATGCTAATCTTTGTTTCTTGGACTATCATTATACTTGGTTTGTCTCTTTTCAATTTGTCTTTCAAATATCTCTGTTTACCTCTGCTGTTAAGACCTCTGATGTTCCAGCTTGTAATTATCATTTTAATAGTTTTGGGGGTTGTTGGAATACCTCTGATAGAGGTATGACTCTTCCTGAATTCACCAGCACCTCTTGGATTGTTTCGCTCATCGAACGCCTGCCCCTTTTTTCCTCCTTTGCCAGAGCTGCCCATTCCCGAGTTCTGAGTCCCTTGCATTTCTATCTGTTCCAGTTTGTTTGCTGTTGTTGCCCCTGCCTTTTCCTTATATTTTTGAAATGCTTCTTTATATATTTGCTTCTGTTCCTCAGGGATGAATCTTTCATCTAAAAACCTCCATTCCTGTAGCAATTTCCTCATTATTCGCTCCTCTTCTCCTCCTTTGTCTTTATGTGGGTCTATCTCCATTTGAGTTTGTTCATTTGTCTGTTTCCCTTTCTCTTCTACCTCCCCTTGTTCTGTATCTCCTTGTCCTGATTCCTATTTTCCTGTCTCTTTTAAAATTTCCATTGGCTCCTCGTCGTTGACTTCCTTTTCCATCCCTACTTCCTCCTCCTGGAGGACTTTGAATTTATTTTGCATTTCCAAGGGTATATTTTCCTTGGGTATTTGTCGTTGGGGTGTACTTTTCCCTGATTTCCTTTTGTTCTGTACTTCTTTAAATCCCTCTTCCTCTCGCTCTGGGTCCTCTGCTGGTGCCCTCTCTTCTTCGCTCTTATCCGTTGCTTCCTCTGTTCTATTTAAGGGGCATTGTCTGTAAAGATGGCCATATTCATGACATCGTCTACACTGAACGATATATGTTCGTAATCCACTGGTTGTTGCCAGACCTCATCATGATATTCTAATTCAATGAATTCTGGGAGGGGTTCAGTTATATTCATATACACGCAAATCCTGGCGTATGACGTATATCTTCCTCTTTTGGTGGATTCAGCTACTTTCACAAATGATCCTATTGCATTCCCTATCCCTTCTAGAATCTCTGGATCCCAAAACTCCATTGGAAGCCCAAAAAGTCGTATCCAGACAGGGGCTGCTAGCATTTTCTCCTTGTCTGGATTGTAGCAATCTTCCCAGTGTCGGATAAATAGGCCAGCATTGTTCATAAAGTAGGGGCCTCCCTCGAAAATCCTTTCCTTATCTTCTATGTTGGAGAATATTACTGTGAAAAAACCCTTGGCTCCCAGTTTTAATTCAACATGACCCTTAGGTTTCCATCTCTGTTGTATCCATTTGGACAGATCTTTCTCAGATGGCCAAAACCCTACAAATTTACATATTAAGGCATAATCTCTCATGTAACTTCTATACTCTTCAAGTTTGTTGTTCGGTATTACAAACCTGGGTTTCTTCGATGCCCTAGGGAGACATTTTCCGCTTAATCCCGTCTGCCAGCCGGTTCCCTTTGCTGGGTTCTCTCTATTGTTTGCCCTCAAACCATTCCGCGTTCGTTCCCTACTTGTCTCCCCTGCTGCCATGCTCTTATAGGAGGGGATCTCTCCCCTCCCCGCACTTGTTGCCATTAAACCTTCAGCGCCCGCTGCTTTCTGTGCACTCTCCTTAGCTAATGTCTGCAAATCTCCGGCTTGATCTTTCGCAGGTGGATACAAGCTCCCTGCGTTTCGTCTTAGCGCCAACGCTGCATACAAGGTTGGCTGTTCGAACCTTCACTTTCTCTGAAACCCTAGTTCCATTCGCACCGTCGCACTCCCAAGTTTCAACCAATAATCCAGCTCTCGTATTTCTTTCACCAATGTAGTGAAAGAGCAATAAAAGTAGTTTTGGGTTTTTTTTCTTTCTGTATGGAAGAAATTTGAAATTCGTTATGGGGAGTTTTTTTATCAAAATTGTACATTTTTTTCATCAATGTAGTGAAAAAGCAATAAAAGTTTTGGGGATGAAATTTGAAAACTGTTATGAAGCGTCTCTTTTCAAAATTGTGCATTTCTTTCACCAATGTAGTGAAAAAGCAATAAAAGTTTTGGGTCCTCCTTTTTCTTTTTTCATGTAAAGAAATTTGAAATTTGTTACGAAGTGTTTCTTTTCAAAATTGTTATATAAAGTAAAGGATATTATTATATAAAGTGTCATGTTAGATTGTTATTATAGAAAGTGTGATGTTAAATGTAAAAAGATGAGGATGTTTAAAATGTTAATTATATATTTATTCTTTTAAAATTAATCCACTCTCATTAATGCTAATAAAATATCCATCATATTCAAGTGTATTAAGTATCAAGATATAATTATCATTATTTTAAATTTGATAAAAAACTATTATAATTTAAACTTAAAAAAAAACATGTTATAATTTTAAAACTCAACCTACGATTATGAATCACATAAGTTTCCCAAATTTTAAATTTATAAATTTAAAATAATTAATTATTTTAACAATAAAATTTGAGATTAAAATCATATAATATAAAATTAATTAATTACAATACCTTATTTACCTTTATTATCCAAAAAATTGTATAATTAATTTGATTATATAATTTTTCAATTAAAACCAAATTGTCTATTTGACACAAGTAAATATAATATTAACAAAATTTAATAAACACATTTACTAGTGAGTTTTTAAGCATTTGTAAAATTATATAATATTATAAGATAAATTTACTTTTATTGTTTATAATGGTAAATTATAATAATAAATAAACAATTATTGTTAACGATCAACTAAACACTTAGATTACTCTAATAAAAAAAATATCTAATAAAATATTATTATAATTAATGATGTAGTCTAAGTGTTTCATGCTTTATTTTTCTCCACTAGAATCTAGATTGTCATTTTCCAATGTTTAAGATATTTATTTTTTTCCAATATTGTATTCAACTCATTGAAAAGCTTAGAAAACTAGGATTAGGTGGATTACATAGATCAAGCCCTCAAGCTAGTGATTACAACACATTATTATAACCCAAAAAAAAAAATAAAAAAATCTATGGATTGCTTAGCTAATCCATTATACCGAAATCCTTCGACCTTTATATGCATAGTTCAATCAATCAATCCCCAGTGGAGATCCATTGGCCAAAAATGGCCAAATTGTAATGTACCTCAATTTAGTCAACTATTTTTTTCTTTCTTTTTGCAATTAATTAAAAAATACTCATTATATGAATCTAAGGTTTTACCTCATCATACATCTCATTTCAAAACATTTTTTCTCTAACACAATTTAAATTTTCCATAGCTAGTGAAAAGAGAATTCTAGATGGTCCCTTGCTCACTAGTCTAAACACAACACCATACTCATTCAAGGCATAACTTCTTGGTCAACCTGATCATACTATAGGGATCCATCTCGATTTTGTTGGTTAACATATAACACCCTTCCTAAATGCCACATGTGATACTTGTACCCTTTTTTCCTAATATAATTTAACATAAGGGACTTAGGCTTTATGAATAATAAATTAATTGTACTATATCTTATATACTTATGGTGTATCTAAGTCTCTCCTTTTTCTTTCCCATACTTTATATACTTTTCCCATGGCATTAAGCTTCTCCATGGTATCATACCCATTTATGTTACCTCCTTGCTTTGCATACTCATAATTTTGTTTATGCACTACAAATAAATTACTATTTTGTCCACCCTTAGCTCACTTATCTTTCTTTCTCGAATTAGGTTAAAAACATTATCCTTGGCATATATTATTATTACTATTTCGAAATAATTATATGACATGCAATTATCATAGTAAACCACCCCTCAACCTCTAACTTCAATGTTAACTTGGTCAAATGTGATGTACCTTCCTCAACCCTTAGTTCTCGTTTTCATGGAATTCATGGATCAATAATTCAATTGGGGGCTGATGTGATTAGTTAAAAAGCTTGGTGTGTGTCATGTGACCATGCTACATGGTCTTGTAATAAGAGATCTTAATATTCTCAAGAGAACAACTTGAACGCATTTTTGAGCTACTTAAGAGGTAAGCTTTGACCCTGGGAATTCGATTTTTTCCTCTCACTAGATTTATGTCATAACATGTGGGTTTCGTACATTAATTTTCTAAAATTATATACTCTTAAACACAAACACACACACACACACACAAATTTCATTTAATATGTTGATCTTTTTTGAATTTTTAAGGTAAATGAAGTTTTAGAATTTTAAAGCAAATTAATAACTAATAAAAATTTATTAATTTTTTTTTAAATAATGAAATAATATCAAGTTCATTTAAAATAATTAAAATAATTGTCAAGTGGGTGTAGCTTAGAGAGGAGGTGATATTATCCTCCCCACTAAGGATTCCAACCCCATCTATATTGACATGCTCACTCCTTGGGAGTCACTTCTACATAGATAATTTGTCTATTTTATTAGATATGAAACTAAATTAACATTGAAACTCAAAGATAAATATAGTGATTATAACGTTCAAGATACCCCAAGTGCTAGAGCACAAAGATATCTTAAAGAGAGGGAATGAATTATTGGGATGAGAGTGGATAGACCTTCTTAGTTCATATTTTATTAGGGACTATAATTCAAGTGCATTTACTTGGATATTATAGGATGCATAAAAGAGTATTTCTCAAGGGAGAGTATACCTAGTAGGCTATGTGCTATCCATGTTGTTAGATTCTTTAGCTCATTTTAGTTTACAATTCTAATTAATAGCAAATCGTGTGAAAAGCTACATTATAATTTTTTCTAAACATTTTTAAAGTATTAAAATTAGAACTCTATTGAAATCTTGATTAATAATAAAGTAACAATATTTTCCAATTTAAGAATTTTAATATTTTCTAAGAGGAGAAAACCTTACACACACACACACACATATTTTCCAAACTAAGATTTTTAATAAATCCTCGGAGAAGAAAACCCCTCTCACACACACACACACATTACAATTGTAAAAAAATTGTTTTTTAATATTTAATAAATTTCCACAATTTTTTATAATTTTATTAAAATACACAATCAATACACTAACCTTATAATTTATTAGTAAATACAAAATCATTATAAATTTAGTTACGAACATAATATATAAATTATTCATTTAATTCAAATTTGAATACTCTTTAAGTGTGACTTTTTATGGGATTCCCCAAAAATATGCTCAAAAATCCAAAAAATCGCACTTCAAGATTACTCCATCAAAATTACATCTCATTCTATACATTTTAAATAAGCATGTGTAAGAGAAATATTATAAAGAATTAGATCCCTTATTATATACCATTCTCATTTAAAGTTTTTTATATGGATATTGATGTTAGCATTTATGGTCATGGACATGAATAGTATGCATACAAGACTTCATTTTGAGTTGCTTATATTTGGTGAACCCGGTTGTTCGATATTTTAATGTAAAGATTAAAAAATTAACAATCCTTTAATAAGATTTTTAATGGTGTTTTAACTAGCATTAATGAATTTAATGATATTTAATTTAAAGATTCAATTTACTTGTTTTGGTGCTTTTTGTTGTTGATACTATTCTTTATGATATTATAACTTTTTGTTATTTAATATTTATTTTCAAACTCAAATATAAATAATGATCACATTTTTAACTTGTTCAAAACAGAAAAAAGATAGATGAAGCTATTTAATTTATATACCAAAATTTTCCAATTTATATTGGAATATTTAAATAAGAAATATATCCATATTTTAGCTATTTTAAGTTTTGGAGATTTAATAGGTATAATTTTCTGCCAATTTCAGTTGTATTAGGGAAGATATTTTTTAAAATTTTGATGTTTGAGTTGCGTAGCTTGCACAATTTTGGCGATGGAGGAGTTTTCAAGGTGTTGAATCCATTTGTTTAGTCAAAAGCACATTTTAAACAACTAAACATCACAATCTCGCTCACAGTTGTGTGCAATAATTAAACAAAACCACAATTTAACATATAACATATTCACAATTTACTTCACGATATATCTTGAGGTGAGTGATATTTAATGTTTTTGAAAATGAGATTTTGGCAATAATGTTTTAATTTGTATTAATGAATTTAATGATATTACTCAATTTTACTTGTTTTATATATTTGGTAATTTTTGTTGTTGATGCAATTCTTTATGATATAATTTTTTTGTTATTCAATATGTATTTTTAAATTCATAAATATATCACATTTCTGTTCTGTTAAAAGAAGAACATAGAATAATTAGATAGAATTATTTCATTTACATGACGCAATTCCCTAGTTTTTGGTGGAATATTTAAATAAGAAATATAGTCGTAGTCTCGCTGTTTTAAGTTTTGGAGATTTCATAGGCATATATTTTTGTCAAATTTTCCATTATTAAGGCATATATTTGTTAAAATTTAGATGTTTTAGTTGTATAATCTACAAAGATAGGTGCCTGAGGAGTATTCAAGGGGTTGAATCCATTTATGTAGTTAAAAAAATGCACTTTAAACAACTAATATCACAATTTCCCCCACAAGTTTGTTGTAATCTTAATGAGTTGTCTTTAGTAAGACTTTTTGGAATCTTTTCTGGTGGGATTTTCCCGTCTAATTTCTCTAAAATCCTGCAGGAATTTATCGAAATCACTTATCAGGGTGGGTGGTGAATCTAAACTATACATACAGTCAAAAAGCAAGTTTAAATAACACAAATTAAGATTCCACCTGAATTTTTTTCAGCCAAATTCTACAGTAGAAAGTCCAAAAAATTGTCAAAAACAACTCCTCACCTTAATATATTGTTGTCACGTTAAAATATAAATGTGAGAAGTTTATTGTGATTGCAAAAATAGAGTTTTGGAAATGCTATTTTGCTTATATTTTCCATTCCAAGTTGGTCTAGCCATGTTTATTGTGGTCTGTGATCCAGCCAGAAATGAAATAAGAATGAGTTGTAATTGAGGTTTGCCACGTTGAAAGAGTAGATACATCCACGATGACTATGGCTGGAAGGTGGAGACCACTTACAACTATGCATTTGACATAACCTCTCTATAAAAACTCAGCTCATGAACTCGCCTTTGCAGAGCGTACCAACAACAATACCAATTTCTGGATATCATATCATGGAGTCCAAGTGTTGCATTTGGATTCAATTTGTGGTGTATATCCTGGTAATCAATATTTGCAAGGCGGATGGCCGTGATACGGTAAGCCCTGGCCCTGGGAGATGGGAAGTGGTGATTGAAAATGGAGGTGTGTCGGCGATGCATATGGCCACCACCATTATGGGTACAGTGGTGATGTACAATTACACAGATTTTGGTGATTCTAATATAAGCCTCGCAAATGGAATTTGCATAGGTAAATCAGCCGGTTATCATGATTGCTCAGCGCACTCCATAAAATACAACATTGCTACAAACAAGGTGAGACCGTTGACGCTGAGGACTGATACTTGGTGTTCATCGGGAGCCTTTGCTGCCGACGGTACTTTGGTTAGCAATGGTGGATGGGGCGATGGAAACATGAGCGTTCGTAAATTTGTACCTTGTGAAACTTCTACATGTGATTGCGTTGATCCAGCTGGTGAACCTGGATCTGAGCTTCTGAACGATCAACGGTATGCTTCAAACCAGATCCTTCCTGACAGTAGAAGTATTGTTGTGGGGGGCAACTACGCTTTTACCTACGAATTGCTGCCACCAAGGAAGCCTGGTGAGGGAGTTTACAATCTGACGTTTTTGGAAGACACCTATGTGTCCCAAAACCTGCAGAGCCTGTACAATCTCTATCCTTTTCTTCATCTCTCATCCGATGGAAATCTCTTCATCTTCGCCAACGGTGATTCCATCTTGCTTGATTACCAAAGAAATGTTGTGGTCAGGCATTTTCCAAGAATCCCAGATGGTTGAAGAAATTACCCCACCACTGCCTCATCTGTGATGTTGCCACTGTCCGCATCTGATGCATTTCGGAGGACAGAAATTATGATCTGCGGTGGTGCTCCTGTTGACAGTTACAATTTGTCACTTGTAGGGATTTTCATTGACGCGCTCCAGAGCTGTGGAAGAATGGTTATCACAGATCCCAATGCCGATTGGGCAATGGAGAACATGCCTGCTCCGAGAGTTCTGGGAGATATGCTGCTTCTTCCCACCGGTGAAATTCTGATTATCAATGGAGCGGAGAAGGGATGTGCAGGTTATGGGCAAGCAACAAATCCAGGTCTTGCTCCTTATTTATACAGACCTAATGCATTGCCAGGGCAGCGCTTCTCAGTACTCGCAAGTTCCACTGTTCCAAGAATGTATCATTCCACTGCAATTGTATTGCCTGATGGTAGGATTTTTGTGGGAGGTTCCAACCCCAACAAAAATTATAATTTCACCATTATGTTTCCCACAGAGCTTCGTCTGTGAGCATACAGTCCTTATTACTTAGACGAATCTTCCCTCAGGCCCACCATCATTTCTGTGCTGCCTGCTTCGGTCACTTATGGCGGTAGCTTCAAGGTTCAATTCGCTGCAAATAATCATCATAACATTTCCATTCAGTTCAACATTTATCCTCGGACCTTCACTACTCACTCTTTTTCCATGCATCAGAGATTGCTTCTGCTTGCATCTGCCACCCCACAATTAGAATAAGTAGGAGGAGCAGGGCAGAATATTTATAGTGCCCTAGTTACGGCACCTCCCACGCCTGTTGCAGCACCGCCTGGGTACTACATGCTATTCGTGCTCAACAGTGGAATACCCAGCGCTGCCACTTGGATTCATTTGTCTTCTAATTAGACTCATCCTTCCGCTTTGACATTCTTAATAATGTTAGGGATTTTTCTGGTAAAATCCCAAAAACAAACAAATAAAAGTGCACACAGAGGTAATGCTCTGTTTTTCTCTTTCCACAGGATCTTTTACACAGGGAAGATTTAAATAAAATGTCTGAGAACAGAGTATTACATACCCAGAAAAATGCTACTATTCATTAAACATAAATGCCTGATACATATTCATTCTCTTTTACTGAGAGGGATTTACCAAATAAAACATTCAGCCAACAAGAATAAAAACTCTGTCTCCTCCTGAGAATTTACACTGCTGGTGTGTAAAAATCTCTTTTTCTTTTACTGCTGTAAAACCCTTTTACATTTACTGGTGTGAAAACATTTTACATATACTGCAGTAAGTTTTACATTACATTAAAAAAAAATGATTTTACTCCCACCATACAATTCTTCACTCGCTCTTCCCTTTGTTTGAGCAACCAACAAAGATTTACATTTCAAACCTGGTCTTTATTTTTTGCACTATTGTGCGTTTTACAACACGCTCACAATGCGTGGTCTACACAAAAAAACATTACAAAAGAGATATATGCATTCGTTTTTTTTGCACCTTGCACTGCTGTGCAACACCACCTGCTTTTTCGCTGTAGCAAGCTCGTTTTGTTACATTTTTTGTATATTCATTAACCCATTGCGCTTCTATGCAAAACTCCTTTGTTTCCCTTAAAAAAAAGTCAACTACATGAAGGCATATCGTATACATTTTAAAAAGGATATGATAATAATACATGCCGTGAAAAAACATAAATATTTACCAACTTTCTACGAATTAGGAAGAGTTCCATTTAATTCCTTTGCAGACAGGGCTGGCGGTCAAACAAACTTTTATTTCACTCCATGCAATGTATTTAATTCGTTGCAGGCTCGTATGCAGGTATGCAAGTTTCATTGATGGACGGCGGAGAACCACGAAGCAAATCGGACGGTTGACGTCGATTTCGGGAGCCCACTTCATGCTGAACATTAGCGTCCGAAAAGTCAGTTCTGCTGACGTATGCAGAGGACCACGTGGCTGCATTACATTGTATCGGATTCGATTATACGGAAACCACTCCACACCAAAAGGCAGTCCAAAATGCAGGTGGTTTGGAGGAGCGGTTTCGTGCTGCCTTCGCTGTCCAGCTCTCGGCGTCTGCAACCTGCAGTTGGAATTAATATTCCAACACTCCCCTTTAATTTCAACTGCTGGGCATTCAATCATACCCAAACACTTCCTCACATAGAGGGATTCACCAACTGCTGTTACAAAGACATCTTCCTCACATAGAGGGATTCACCAACTGCTGTTACAAAAATATCTTCCTCACATAGAGGGATTCACCAACACTGCTTCTGATGCAGTTCCACAAACAACAAAATAGTCTTCCTCTTAACAGAGGGATTCACCTAAGACTGTGTTGAAGAGCACCTTCCTCTTGACAGAGGGATTCACCAGTTTATGCTAACAAACATCTTCCTCTTGACAGAGGGATTCACCATGACAATGTGCTGAAAAGCACCTTCCTCTTTAACAGAGGGATTCACCAAAATACTGTGCTGTAAATAAAAATCCTCTTGCTTCATTCACCTTTTCACTGATGTGTAAAAACACATTTTTTTCATTGTCACTTCTCTGGTTTCATTTTAATTGCACTGCCATGCTTCACCTTCTTGCCATCACACTGCTGCCTTTTCCTTATGCACTGTTGTCCATACCCATAACCATAGAGTCTGTCTCCCCTGAGTTTTTACTCGCTGCTGCGTTGCATCTGCAATTCACACTGTTGTGCGTAAAAAAAATTCCTCACACTGCTGTTGCATATATTGCATTTCAGTTCAATGAACAACACACTCACTGCACTTACATTTACTGCTGTAAAGAAAATTTTCTTTTACATGTGTTGCTGCCCATTACATTTCGTTTCTTCAACAAAAAAAAAATTCATGCTGCTGCATTTTTTATATTCACATTGCTGTGTGTTTTTACTACATATTCTCCAACAACAAAAACAAGACTTACATTACCCTTTTCACTGCTGTGTGAAAAATTTCATTGCATTCTCAAACATTGGGCATTTACGCTCTGCTGCATTTTGCCCTCTTCTCATTTTCCTCTCACTGCTTTGTGTTTTCATTGCCAATACAAAAAATTTCCATCTGCTGTGTATTACACTCACTCTGCTGTGAGTATATTCTCTCATATTACATAAAAGGAAAACTGCATTCCATTGCTATGCATTTCAATCCATGTGTTCCATAAAAAATTTCCATGCTGCTGTGCATTCTAATCCATGTGCTCCACACACAAAAGTTTCCACGCTGCCCCTGTTCTATATTCTGCCTTCACACTGTTGTGTGGGTCTCCTTGCTTTGCATTACAATGCATATACAATGCATATGATTCACATCGAATTCATCTTCATCTTTACTCACACACTGTTGTGCGTTCTACTGCTTCTCATTTTTCTTATCGCGCCGCTGCACTTCACATTTCAACGCTGCATATTACATTTCAGAGGGATCAACAAAAAGATTTCATTTGCGCTCTGCTGCGCTGCAATACATCCTCCACACAATCTCCATGCCCTGCAGACTTTTCTTCTCTGCTTTTATGGCAGATTTAATTCCATATCTCTCCCCTATAACAAGATCTTCATCAAAGAATGACTTTTAAAACAGTTCAGCAATAATGATCAATAATTATAGGCTCCCCCTAACTGTATGCATTGTTTTCTTTCAGCAAAGTTTTCTTAAAAGAAACTTAGATCAGCTTGAGAGCTCAAGGGACTTTCAAACTGTATTTCCTTCCTTCTCCATACTTGTGTAACTTTCTTCTTTTGCATGGGTCTAGCTTGTGTAAGAGCCCATGTTAAGTTATAATCACGTGCCATATGCCCAATGTTATGACACTTGAAACATTCTACATTGTTCATGAATAAGAATTCATGATTTCTTCTTATAAAATTATTTCTTGGAGATTGTCGGAGACTACAACATCTATCTCTATGAAATGCTCTACAGTCTTTTGCCATATGACCAAAGTTTGAACAAGAATAACAATAGCCAAAAAATGAACTTTGGTACCTTGGAGATGGAGGTTTCCTTGATGTGCTTCTGAAGCCTTGCTGCCTTGAGATCCTTTGATGATAACCATTGCCTCTTACCTCTTTGACATCAGCTACATTTCTTCTTGAAGCTGGTTTTCTACTTGGAGTAGGATTTCTTCTATTGTACCCATGATCTTTCTCCTTGCCTTTGCTGGAACTAGGAGCATCACCATTTCTTTCTGGCTTCTTCACATCTCCTTTGCTTAAAGCATCTTCATTCTTTCTTGAGGGTTCACCTACATATCCAAGTCCTGATTTATCAGATGGAGATCTGTGATAGCTGAGCATGTCATCCAAGGCTTGAGAGCTCTTCATAATTTTGTCCATCCCTTCAACCTTTTTCCTGAGGAGGACTATTTCTTCTTCCAATCTTTCACATTCATTATTTTTCTTTGTAAGTTGTTCCTCAGTTTCTTCCTTGCTACGAGTAGCTTCAGCTGCTACTATTTTAAGAGAGATGATATCTGTCTTCATTTTGGATATTTCTGCTTGACTGCTCTCCATTTTCTTTTCAGCTCCTTATGCCTGCTTCCTGGCTTCTTGTAGTTCAAACTTAAGGGAGGAAACCTCTGCCTTGTACTGTCCAATCTCTTCTACAAGTTTGTTCACTCTCATGTGCCTTTGTTCAAGTTGATTTGACAAGACGTCTTCCTGCTTCTTTGCTCTATTCAACTGATTTGTCATGGATATGACTTCTTCATAATGTTTCCTCTTGCTTTCATCAACTTCCTTCTTAAGCTTGGCGAGCTCTTCATCCCTTTCTTTTACTTGAAGCTTGATGAGGTCAACCTTCTCACATTCAGTTTCTATGATGGGTTCAGAATTTTCTTCTTCACTGATGGTCATGGTCAGTGCTCCCTTTGCGTGAAGGTCATGCAGTCTGTCCCATATATCAAAGTTCCCATTGAACCTTGGAGCCTCAAATAGAATGCTTTCAAATAGATTGTTTTCTATTTTAGTAGAAGAGGGAGACACAACCTTAGGGGATTTGGACACTTTCTTCCTTGACCTTGCCATTCTTAACTATGTTTAAAATACCTGACTGTGTTTTTAAAATGACTCACTTTTCTTCAACAGCAACACAGAAAATTAATCTGAGAAATACCTGAAACCTTTTGGCTGAGACTTCTCTCTGCTGGAGAAGCTGCTGCAGCAAATAAACTCCTTCCTTCAGCTTCTTTGTCACCTTCAAAGAGCCTGGACCAGCTCTAGTACCACTGTTAGGGATTTTTCTGGTAAAATCCCAAAAACAAACAAATAAAAGTGCACACAGAGGTAATGCTCTGTTTTTCTCTTTCCACGGGATCTTTTACACAGGGAAGCTTTAAATAAAATGTCTGAGAACAGAGTATTACATACCCAGAAAAATGCTACTATTCATTAAACATAAATGTCTGATACATATTCATCCTCTTTTACTGAGAGGGATTTACCAAATAAAACATTTAGCCAACAAGAACAAAAACTCTGTCTCCTCCTGAGAATTTACACTGCTGGTGTGTAAAAATCTCTTTTTCTTTTACTGCTGTAAAACCCTTTTACATTTACTGGTGTGAAAACATTTTACATATACTGCAGTAAGTTTTACATTACATTAAAAAAAAATGATTTTACTCCCACCATACAATTCTTCACTCGCTCTTCCCTTTGTTTGAGCAACCAACAAAGATTTACATTTCAAACCTGGTCTTTATGTTTCGCACTGCTGTGCGTTTTACAACATGCTCACAATGCGTGGTCTATACAAAAAAACATTACAAAAGAGATATATGCATTCGTTTTTTTTGCACCTTGCACTGTTGTGCAACACCACCTGCTTTTTCGGTGCAGCAAGCTCGTTTTGTTACATTTTTTGTATATTCATTAACCCATTGCGCTTCTATGCAAAACTCCTTTGTTTCCCTTAAAAAAAGGTCAACTACATGAAGGCATATCGTATACATTTTAAAAAGGATATGATAATAATACATGCAGTGAAAAAACATAAATATTTACCAACTTTCTACGAATTAGGAAGAGTTCCATTTAATTCCTTTGCAGACAGGACTGGCGGTCAAACAAACTTTTATTTCACTCCACGCAATGTATTTAATTCGTTGCAGGCTCGTATGCAGGTATGCAGGTTTCATTGATGGACGGCGGAGAACGACGAAGCAAATCGGACGGTTGACGTCGATTTCGGGAGCCCACTTCATGCTGAACATTAGCGTCCGAAAAGTCAGTTCTGCTGATGTATGCAGAGGACCACGTGGTTGCATTACATTGTATCAGAGTCGATTATACGGAAACCACTGCACACCAAAAGGCGGTCCGAAATGCAGGTGGTTTGGAGGAGCGGTTTCGTGCTGCCTTCGTTGTCCAGCTCTCGGCGTCCGCAACCTGTAGTTGGAATTAATATTCCAACAAATAATCTCCTCATATGTACTGTACTCTACCCTACTCTACTGTACTGAGTGATCGCTGCAACTGTAAGCTCTCGTAATAAAAGTTTTGGGTTTCTTTTCTTTGTGTGGGGAAGAAATTTGAAATTTGTTAATCAAAATTGTACATTTTTTCACCAATGTAGTGAAAAAGCAATAAAAGTTTTGGGGATGAAATTTGAAAATTGTTATGAAGGGTCTCTTTTCAAAATTGTGCATTTCTTTCACCAATGTAGTGAAAAAGCAATAAAATTTTGGGTCCTTTTTTTTCTTTTTTCATGTAAAGAAATTTGAAATTTGTTACGAAGCGTTTCTTTTCAAAATTGTTATATAAAGTAAAGGATATTATTATATAAAGTGTCATGTTATATTGTTATTATAGAAAGTGTGATGTTAAATGTAAAAAGACGAGGATGTTTAAAATGTTAATTATATATTTATTCTTTTAAAATTAATCCACTCTCATTAATGCTAATAAAACATCCATCATATTCATGTGTATTAAGTATCAAGATATAATTATCATTATTTTAAATTTGATTAAAAAATATTATAATTTAAACTTAAAAAAACACATGTTATAATTTTAAAACTCAACCTACTATTATGAATCAAAAATTTATAAATTTAAAATAATTAATTTTTTTAACAATAAAATTTGAGATTAAAATCATATAATATAAAATTAATTAATTACAATACCTTATTTACCTTTATTATCCAAAAAATTGTATAATTAATTTGATTATATATTTTTTCAATTAAAACCAAATTGTCTATTTGACACAAGTAAATATAATATTAACAAAATTTAATAAACACATTTACCAGTGAGTTTTTAAGCATTTGTAAAATTATATAATATTATAAGATAAATTTATTTTTATTGTTTATAATGGTAAATTATAATATTAAATAAACAATTATTGTTAACGATCAACTAAACACTTAGATTACTCTAATAATAAAAATATCTAATAAAATATTATTATAATTAATGATGTAGTCTAATTGTTTCATGCTTTATTTTTCTTCACTAGAATCTAGATTGTCATTTTCCAATGTTTAAGATATTTATTTTTTTCCAATATTGTATTCAACTCATTGAAAAGCTTAGAAAACTAGGATTAGGTGGACTACATAGATCAAGCCCTCAAGCTAGTGATTACAACACATTATTATAACAAAAAAAAAAAATCTATGGATTGCCTAGCCAATCCATTATACCAAAATCCTTCCACCTTTATATGCACAGTTCAATCAATCAATCCCCAGTGGAGATCCATTGGCCAAAAATGGCCAAAGTGTAATGTACCTCAATTTACTCAACTATTTTTTTCTTTCTTTTTGCAATAAATTCAAAAATACTCATTATATGAATCTAAGGTTTTACCTCATCATACATCTCATTTCAAAACATTTTTTCTCTAACACAATTTACATTTTCCATAGCTAGTGAAAAGAGAATTCTAGATGGTCCCTTGCTCACTAGTCTAGACACAACACCATACTCGTTCAAGGCATAACTTCTTGGTCAACCTGATCATACTATAGGGATCCATCTCGATTTTATTGGTTAACATATAACACCCTTCCTAAATGCCACATGTGATACTTGTACCCTTTTGTTCCAATATAATTTAACATAAGGGACTTAGGCTTTATGAATAATAAATTAATTGTACTATATCTTATATACTTATGGTGTATCTAAGTCTCTCCTTTTTCTTTCCCATACTTTATATATTTTTCCCATGGCATTAAGCTTCTCCATGGTATCATACCCATTTATGTTACCTCCTTGCTTTGCATACTCATAACTTTGTTTATGCACTAAAAATAAATTACTATTTTGTCCACCCTTAGCTCACTTATCTTTCTTTCTCGAATTAGGTTAAAAACATTATCCTTGGCATATATTATTATTACTATTTCGAAATAATTATATGACATGCAATTATCATAGTAAACCACCCCTCAACCTCTAACTTCAATGCTAACTTGGTCAAATGTGATGTACCTTCCTTAACCCTTAGTTCTTGTTTTCATGGAATTCATGGATCAATAATTCAATTGGGGGACTGATGTGATTAGTTAAAAAGCTTGGTGTGTGTCATGTGACCATGCTACATGGTCTTGTAATACTGGTTCACACCACGACTAGCACGTGGGCCCAATGTGGTTGATTATTTGGATGGTGAGTTAAAAAGCTTGGTGTGTGTCATGTGACCATGCTACATGGTCTTGTAATACTGGTTCACACCACGACTAGCACGTGGACCCAATGTGGTTGATTATTTGGATGGTGAGGATTATTGTACAGAGGGATTGTCACAAGTCCACTTTCTAGAAATATAAATACTTTTTTTTAAAGAAATAAATACTAATGTAGTTCAATAAGTTCATATTCATTAGGTTTCCCTACCCCTATAACAGTGTCTAGTGTGTAGACTAGGTAGCGGGATGTCTCATAAAGTTATCCTTCTTCCTCATCCTCTAACCATTAGGGCAAGTCATGCTCAATAGAAGGTTGAGCAGGAGGGCACATCACAAGTTTTTTTGATGGATGCCCATTCTTTATGGTCATGTTCCCAACCCTGCAACTAATGAGGCATCAAAAGTGGCCAACCAAGGTCTTCCTAAGATGATAGGATAACCATTAAATTTGGTTTTGGGATGCAGGACAAGGAAATCAGTGGGATACTCCAATGAGTCAATGGAGACCATTACATCGTCAATAAATCCCTTGGGAGCTATTATGGATCTATCTGTAAGTTGAAGTATGTAATCGGCCTCCTCCCAACAAGGATAATTTTAGGGGCGAATGTTCGCCCTTTGGCGAAATTAAGGGGTTTTAAATTTTTAGTGGGAGAATATTTTGTATCATAGTACATTTTTACAAATCACCTCCAATAGCCCACCTTATTTTAAGGGAGAGGGTAAAAAAGGTAAATTTAGCCCTTGAAATTAAGACTTACAACCCATTTTCAAGAATAGGTTTTATTTAAGTGAATCCATTCGCCGATTTTCAAGAATAGGTTTTATTTAAGTGAATCCTATGGGCCAAATACCATATTTATAAAAGAGGTATGGTAAATTAATAAAAATATAAATAAATGAGAGGTATGGTAAATAAATAAAACATTTTTTATATTTACTCCATAAGTCACCTTATATACATGTAAGGGTGTAAACAAATAAAAATATAAGTAAAGTGGAGGTATGGTAAACAAATAAAATGTCTTTTTATACTTACTCAAAAGGTATGGTAAATAAATAAAAATATAAATAAACTAGACGTATGGTAAATAAATAAAACCTTTTTTTATATTTAGTCCATAACCGTCGTTCTATTTATGAAGGCTCAAGAAAGAGGTTTTATTTAAGTGAATCCTATGGGCCAAATACCATATTTGTAAAAGAGGTATGGTAAATTAACAAAAATATAAATAAACGAGAGCTATGGTAAACAAATAAAACATTTTTTTATATTTACTCCATAAGTCACCTTATATTTACGAACACTCAAACAATGGGTTATATTTAGGTGAAACCTATGGCCAAAATACTATGGGACAAATACCATGGACTAGATTGTTATTAATACCATGCAAAAAACCATTATTAACCCTAATATTAGAATTAATAAAAATAAAAATGGCACATGGTATTGACCCATGGTATTCACCTGGAATGTAGCCTATTTAAATGGGGGAATTAAACCATCATGTAGCCTATGCTAAGATTCACTAGGACTTTACAAAGTTTTATTATTTAGTGAAAGACTCGCCAAGATCTTACAAGATTTTATAATTGAGTAAAATATTCGCCATGCCTGGTGAGAGATTCGCCAAAAAATTATATATACATATTATATTATTGATAAAATCGCCTTCCATTTTTCCTATATACCATGGAGATTCGCCCATTTATTATATTTATAAATTTAGGGGGGTTCTTAAAATTTTCCCTGCCTCCCAAATCTACCCAAGTAACTGTCCAACCATGGTAAACGTGTGACGAGAAGGGTAACTATAAGGGATTCAACCTCCTTGGTGACCTTAAAGAAATGGAATCGACGGAAACAAATCAACCATACCTTCCACACCAGCAGCAATACCCCCAGGGGACATCCCAACCACTCAAGCATCCTGCCCCTAGGTCTCACTGACCTTTTAGACCTCTAAACATTTGGACGCTCTCATGCTATGGGCATGATAGCATCTAGAGACCTCTTGACACTTTCACAGGCCTACAAGCCACCATCCAACGACTTTTCCCAGCGGACCTGTGCCAACATCCCTTGAAATCAAGGCACTTTTCTGGCCCAGAATTTCGACCACTCCCCAGAATTTGTGTAACTTTTAGAATCCACCGAAGACATGATGACAAAGATAAAAAAACTGAGAAATAAAACTCAGGACTAAGCCTAACCATCCCCAACTGGGATTGACATTCTGTCAAACACTTGGAATCAATGCAACCTACAGGTTTAGGATACAAGACAAAGCATGAATGACTAAAAGCAGTTATGAACCATGGCAGGAAGGATCACCAACGTCTCCATTGAACTATTATAACATCAATTAGGTCTTGCATCCATCATTTTAACATTCAAAAGTAAATACATGAAATAACCATTAAATGAATCAACCAATTAACCATGCTTATAACGAGCATAAAACCATGTAAATATCAAAGATATGACATCCTTTAAATCCACATATAAACAAGTGAAAAAGTAAGAGAACTTAGCTTTCATTAATAATATAAAAATATGAAAAGGTTCAGTACTTCCATGTACCACCCGACTTTAGATATTGGTGAACCAAATATTTCTTTTAACCAACCACCCCCATGCCATATTCCAAATGTGAATGTGGGATCTCATAGGAAAACCAATCCAAAAACAACTAAGGGAATCCAAAGGTTAAACCACCTCCACCCTCATCAAATCGTGATCACACCGAAACTGGTGCTCCGATCATAACTGAACCGAACTACGAATTCCATCTGGACTCCATCACTATCCTTGAGGAATTTTTTACTCCTTGCCTCTCAAGCTTTCTCGCAATCCAACCACGGATCACTTGGCCCTAAACTGAGACCAGTGTCTCAGGCTTTACCATAATCTAAACCAGATCATTAGGTCATAAACTGGGATTCCTCCCTCAGAGTTTACTGTGTATCCTTCCAAAACAGATCAAGGGATTCCTAGGCCTTTGGGAATGAACCTTGAGACCAACTCCGCCCGAAATTCTGAAATTCATCCGAAAAACTAAAGATCCAAACCGAAAAAAAATATCCCAACACCATGGCATCAGAAAAAAGGTGAGGCTAGGCTGAAAACCACTGTCATAACCTGGAAAAACCATGCCACCGACAACAAGAGAACCATACACCAACATGCAAAGCCATGCATGTCCAAACCAACTAGGAAATCACACATGAAATATGCTACCTGCAAGTATTCCTGATGAAGCTCCCTGATCCTGCTCTTCTTCCTTGATCCTTGCTTTCCTTCCTTTCCTTTCCTTGCTCTAAAACCTAAGCAAATACTTGAGCTAAGTGTTTACATTGACCAAGATGTTGCAAACTAATCCTCATAAGCCTTTTTACCAATGAGTACTCTATTTTCTTCAATTTCCATCATTTTCATTCAATTTCCTCATCACATGCAACCTATGACCTTTTACCTCACTTTTCTCCTAATTTCATTTCTTTTCATAAACAAATGTGCCAAAATTCCTTTTTTTCCTTTTAATGCCTTTGCCTTTGCCTTTGCCTTTGCCTTTTCCTTTGCCTTTTCCAATCTCCTTTGCCATAACAAAATGCAATCTCCTTTCCCATAGTAAACTGACTGAACACCCACACCAAGATGTCCTACCTAACATTAATCTTGGAATAAGTGTCCCTTGCCCATGGTCTTATTCTTTCCTTTATATACCTTATTACATGGAATTTTCATGAGGGTTGTTACACAATATCATAGTAGTCTTCCTCAAACCCCCTTGGAGGTTGAGCTCGAGAATGGTTTCCCTAGTCATCACATTGATTGCAGCCCCAAGGTCAATCAAGGTATTAGGGACCATAATTCCATCAATGTGCACAAGCAATACTGGGCTACCATTATCCAAGTACTTTGGGGAGATTACCCTCCCAAGCATTAGGTCAAAAAATTGTCCAACAAAATGGATAGTGGGGTATCTATTCTTCTTCTCCGAGCTATTTTGAAACACTCTTCCTTGGTAAGCTTGTTGTAAACGGGGACATCTTTGATGGCTTGGAGAAGGGGTATTTTTACACACAAGTTCTTCAATTCTCCCCGAAGTTAAGCCTCTTCTAGGGCGTTTTGTTTAGGGTGGACCAACCATTCATGGTAAGGAGGTGCATTGGCTTGAGGGGCAGTCTATTCATTCTCTTCAATCGCTCTATGTGGAAAATGTGGGTGATTATCTAGGATCACCTTCCGAGAAGGAAGGTTGATCTCTTGGATTTCCACAACATAAGCATGCTAGGATGTCTCCCCACTATAAACCTATTGTTCCTACTTATTGTTCAGGTTCAGATTGGGTTGAGAAAGCATTTGAGGTTTCTTAAGTGGGGTATGGTGAGGGAGCTATGGTTGAGGTTGAGGTGGAGGTAGTAGAGCAGGAGTTTGTGTTGTTTGAGGCCTCCACCCTGGTGAGAGGTTTCTCCATTGGGAATATTGTGGTGTATATGGTTGGAAAGGAGGGTTAATAGGACAAGGAGGATGTTGAGGAGTATAAGGCCAAGGAGGAGGTGTGGGCCATGATGGACGAGTGGAAGGAAACCAAGGCTGGAAAGGTGCATTCTTATTTGGATTTTAATGAGGATAGTGCACACCTTGCATTCCCTGCTAATATGGTGGAGGACCTTAAGGCCTCCTCTGGTTAATAAAGCAGAGTTTCTCTGAACCACCTTTTTCCCCTTGGTATGTAGCCTTTAGACCTATCATAGAGAGACGTTCTTCTATTGCATGATTTTCTTTACAAGCAAGGTAGACTTCTTTGACATTCAGTGGGCATTCATTCCTAGGGTGTCTCTCAGTGCATCTTGGGTAGAAGATACCTAGTGCCCTTTCTCCTTCCTCTTGGTTACTTTTAATTTGCGTTGTATCCATCTGTAGGGGAAACGTATGCAACATGCCACTCTTAAAATCCTCCAACATACTTCCTATCCCATGTTTGAGGGATGATGTAAAGGGAGATGAACTAACCAAGCCTTGGCTAGACCCACCCTTGTTTCTGGCAGCCCTAGAGTGATTCGTATATATTGTTTTGATGACATCATAAAGAAATTAAGAGATGTCTGGACTCGAGACAACATGTTGAGGGTTTCCATTACATCCTCCCTGATCCCCCATAGAAGAACTAGCTTGAGTGATTCGAGATCAAGGGTACAATTAGCCCTCCTATAATTGAGTGGGAATCTTTCCTCATAGTCCTCTAAGGATTCATTTGTTCCTAGGGTCATCCTAAAGATTTCCTCCTTTGTTTCCTTGGAACTGCAGTAATCAGTGTACTTTTCATAGAAGGCTTGTTTCATTTGGGCCTAGGTAGTGATGTTGCCTTTAGGTAAATCATGAATGAGTGCAAGGGTACATCTTTGAGGGTAGATGGAAATAAATTTAGCTTATGTTCATCCAAGGCATAGTCATAGGTCCGACAAAAAACAAAAAATTCAAACACGAAGGTGTGAGAATCTCCAGAGGTTAGGCCATGGAAATGTGGAAGGGAAACATGGCTTATATTACTCATTCTGGCCTACCCATTAGTTTCCCTGATAGGGAAAATCTCATCTTATCTGTTTTTAGCCATGGTTTGTGTACGTGAGATATGTTTTTCTTCCCCTATGGGTTCCTCAAAAATTCCAGGTTTCTCACCTAGAGGCTTTTCTAATTCCCCTATAGTGAGAGAGGAAAGTTCACAATAACCAAAGAAGAATACAGGTTGACTGCTTGAAGGGGTGGGGGTTTTTGGTAAGAATTTCCCTTGATTTTCCCTACTCCTACGAGGCATGAAAGAACTAGCTATGTTTCTTGAATTCTTTTTCTCCTTCTTTTTTTTCGTGAAGCTTTCAAACCAATAAGACTAATGCAAAGCAAAAAGCAAGTAACTCCTATGTAGAAACAACACCTACTTGAACACCTCCTTGACAACAGTGCCAAAAAATGATGAGCTATGGTATTGCACCAAGGATGTTGCAACTCCCAATGCTTATCAACCTATATTATCAACTTGGGGTTCATACAAACTTAGAGGTGATAGTGCTATATGCACAACATGTTACGTTCTACTCATGTCCTCCTCAGTCATTAGATTAGATCAAGGTATTCAAATACCACTCCTTCGACTAACTACAAATATAATTTCTTATGAAAGCATATCATGATTGCAAGGAGATGAACTTGATTCTAACAACAGAAATGAAAATGCCATTAATTAAATGTAAATGCTAATTTAAATGTCATGAAAGGGAAAGGCTAGTCTAATTGCAAAAGTAAACCCCACCACCCTATTTTCACACTGTTGTAGTGGCCACAACCACCCTCCAAAATCTTTCCTTAGATTCATTTTGGAGCCTCCTTACCAACCATCCTCAATAGCATGTATTGCATTGTCAAGTACATGAGATTTAGTGGTTTTCTAGCAGCTTCCGAGCCTCTGCATGATAGCTTGTTGCACTCCTATCAGAGGCTGCTTCTGTAGAGTTGGTCTAGCTGCTGGCTGGGCAACTCCCTCAAGAAATTGCGCAATACTAGAGGGGAACCAGTCTTCCCTCTAGAAATTGCGCAAATATGACTCGCAGCCAATTGGGCTCAGAAACTACGCAATTTCTATATGAAATACCTATATGCTATGTTGTTATCATTGTAAACTACCCCTCAACCTCTTCTTTTAATGTTATATTGGTTAAATGTGATGTACCATCGTCAACCCTTAGTCCTTGTCTTGATAGAATTCATTGATCAACCATTTAATTGGGTTACTCATACAATTTTTTAAACAGTGTGGTGTGCATCACATGAAAATGCTACATGGTCATGTAACATTGGTTCACACCAGTGCTAGGGCATGGCCCACATGTGGTTAATTATTCAAATGGTCAAGATCACAAAGGGTGATCCAACGCTATAGAAATTTGGATAGATAACCTATCTTTATTTCCTTTCAATTTCTTCATTTTGTATTTTTTGGCCACTTGACAGGCTTCTTTGCAACTAAGAGAGTTGCATTGACTTATGACCATAGACTTTCCCACTCAATTATTGGTGTGGCCATTTCATTCCCCATAAGAGATCTTAATATTCTCAAGAGAACAACTTGAATGCATTTTTGAGCTACTTAAGAGGTAAAGCTTTGACCCTGGGAATTCGATTTTTTCCTCTCACTAGATTTATGTCATAACATGTGGGTGTCGTACATTAATTTTCTAAAATTATATACTCTTAAACACAAACACACACACACACACAAATTTCATTTAATATGTTGATCTTTTTTGAATTTTTAAGGTAAATGAAGTTTTAGAATTTTAAAGCAAATTAATAACTAATAAAAATTTATTAAATTTTTTTTAAATAATGAAATAATATCAAGTTCATTTAAAATAATTAAAATAATTGTCAAGTGGGTGTAGCTTAGGGAGGAGGTGATATTATCCTCCCCACTGAGGATTCCAACCCCATCTATATTGACATGCTCACTCCTTGGGAATCACTTCTACATAAATAATTTGTCTATTTTATTAGATATGAAACTAAATTAACATTGAAACTCAAAGAGAAATATAGTGATTATAACGTTCAAGATACCCCAAGTGCTAGAGCACAGAGATATCTTAAAGAGAGGGAATGGATTATTGGGATGAGATTGGATAGACCTTCTTAGTTCATATTTTATTAGGGACTATAATTCAAGTGCATTTACTTGGATATTATAGGATGCATAAAATAGTATTTCTCAAGGGAGAGTATACCTACTAGGTTATGTGCTATCCATGTTGTTGGATTCTTTAGCTCATTTTAATTTACAATTCTAATTAATAGCAAATCGTGTGAAAAGTTTAACATTATAATTTTTTCTAAACATTTTTAAAGTATTAAAATTAGAACTCTATTGAAATCTTGATTAATAATAAAGTAACAATATTTTCCAATTTAAGAATTTTAATATTTCCTAAGAGAAGAAAACCTTACACACACACACACACATATTTTCCAAACTAAGATTTTTAATATTTCCTCGGAGAAGAAAACCCCTCTCTCTCACACACACACATTACAATTGTAAAAAAATTGTTTTTTAATATTTAATAAATTTCCACAATTTTTTATAATTTTATTAAAATACACAATCAATACACTAACCTTATAATTTATTAGTAAATAAAAAATCATTATAAATTTAGTTATAAACGTAATATATAAACTATTCATTTAATTCAAATTTGAGTACTCTTTAAGTGTGACTTTTTATGGGATTCCCCAAAAATATGCTCAAAAATCCAAAAAATCGCACTTAAAGACTACTCCATCAAAATTACATCTCATTCTATACATTTTAAATAAGCATGTGTAAGAGAAATATTATAAAGAATTAGATCCCTTATTATATACCATTCTCATTTAAAGTTTGTTATATGGATATTGATGTTAGCATTTATGGTCATGGACATGAATAGTATGCATACAAGACTTCATTTTGAGTTGCTTATATTTGGTGAACCGAGTTGTTTGATATTTTAATGTAAAGACTAAAAAATTAACAATCCTTTAATAAGATTTTTAATGGTGTTTTAACTAGCATTAATGAATTTAATGATATTTAATTTAAAGATTCAATTTACTTGTTTTGGTGTTTTTTTTGTTGTTGATACTATTCTTTATGATATTATAACTTTTTCTTATTTAATATTTATTTTCAAACTCAAATATAAATAATGATCACATTTTTAACATAGATGAAGCTATTTAATTTATATACCAAAATTTTCCAATTTATATTGGAATATTTAAATAAGAAATATATCCATATTTTAGCTATTTTAAGTTTTGGAGATTTAATAGGTATAAATTTCGGCCAATTTTAGTTGTATTAGGGAAGATATTTTTTAAAATTTTGAAGTTTGAGTTGCATAACTTGTACAAAATTTAGGCGATGGAGGAGTTTTCAAGGTGTTGAATCCATTTGTTTAGTCAAAAGCACATTTTAAACAACTAAACATCACAATCTCGCTCACAGTTGTGTGCAATAATTAAACAAAACCACAATTTAACATATAACATATTCACAATTTACTTCACGATATATCTTGAGGTGAGTGATATTTAATGTTTTTGAAAATGGGATTTTGGCAATAATGTTTTAATTTGTATTAATGAATTTAATGATATTACTCAATTTTACTTGTTTTATATAATTTGGTAATTTTTTGTTGATGCAATTATTTATGATGTTATAATTTTATCTGTTATTGAATATGTATTTTTAAACTCATAAATATATCACATTTTTGTCCTGTTAAAAGAAGAACATAGAATAATTAGATGGAATTATTTCATTTACATGACGCAATTCCCTAGTTTTTGGTGGAATATTTAAATAAGAAATATAATCGTAGTCTCGCTGTTTTAAGTTTTGGAGATTTCATAGGCATATTTTTTTGTCAAATTTTCCATTATTAAGGCATATATTTGTTAAAATTTAGAAGTTTGAGTTGTATAATCTATAGAGGTATGTGCCTAAGGAGTATTCAAGGGGTTGAATCCATTTATGTAGTTAAAAAAACGCACTTTAAACAACTAATATCACAACTTCCCCCACAAGTTTGTTGTAATCTTAATGAGTTGTTTTTAGTGAGACTTTTTGGAATCTTTTCTGGTGGGATTTTCCCGTCTAATTTCTCTAAAATCCTGCAGGAATTTATTGAAATCACTTTTCAGGGTGGGTGCTGAATCTATATATACAGTCAAAAAGCCAGTTTAAATAACACAAATCAAGATTCCGCCTCAATTTTTTTTTCAGCCAAATTCTATAGTAGAAATTCCAAAAAATTGTACTAAAAACAACTCCTCACCTTAATATATTATTGTCACCTTAAAATATAAATGTGAGAAGTTTATTGTGATTGCGAAAATAGATTTTGGGAAATGCTATTTTGCTTATATTTTCCATTCCAAGTTGGTCTAGCCATGTTTATTGTGGTCTGTGATCCAGCCAGAAATGAAATAAGAGTGAGTTTTAATTGAGGTTGGCCACGTTGAAAGAGCAGATACATCCACGATGACTATGGCTGGAATGTGGAGACCACTTACAACTATGCATTTGACATCACCTCTCTATAAAAACTCAGCTCATGAACTCGCCTTTGCAGAGCGTACCAACAGCAATACCGATTTCTGGATATCATATCATGGAGTCCAAGTGTTGCATTTGGATTCAATTTGTGGTGTATATTCTGGTAATCAATATTTGCAGGGCGGATGGCCGTGATACGGTAAGCCCTGGCCCTGGGAGATGGGAAGTGGTGATTGAAAATGGAGGTGTGTCGGCGATGCATATGACCACCACCATTATGGGTACAGTGGTGATGTACGATTACACAGATTTTGGTGATTCTAATATAAGCCTCGCAAATGGAATTTGCATAGGTAAATCAACCGGTTATCATGATTGCACAGCGCACTCCATAGAATACAACATTGCTACAAACAAGGTGAGACCGTTGACGCTGAGGACTGATACTTGGTGTTCATCGGGAGCCTTTGCTGCGGACGGTACTTTGGTTAGCACTGGTGGATGGGGCGATGGAAACATGAGCGTTCGTAAATTTGTACCTTGTGAAACTTCTACATGTGATTGGGTTGATCCAGCTGGTGAACCTGGATCTGGGCTTCTGAACGATCGATGGTATGCTTCAAACCATATCCTTCCTGACGGTAGAAGTATTGTTGTGGGGGGCAACTACGCTTTTACCTATGAATTCCTGCCACCAAGGAAGCCTGGTGAGGGAGTTTACAATCTGACGTTTCTAGAAGACACCTATGTGTCCCAAAACCTGCAGAGCCTGTACAATCTCTATCCTTTTCTTCATCTCTCATCTGATGGAAATCTCTTCATCTTCGCCAACCGTGATTCCATCTTGCTTGATTACCAAAGAAATGTTGTGGTCAGGCATTTTCCAAGAATCCCAGATGGCCCAAGAAATTACCCCACCACCGCCTCATCTGTGATGTTGCCACTGTCCGCATCTGATGCATTTCGGAGGACAGAAATTATGATCTGCGGTGGTGCTCCTATTGACAGTTACAATTTGTCACTTGCAGGGATTTTCATTGACGCGCTCCATGTTGGAATGATAATTCCAACTGCAGGTTGCAGGTTACAGGCGGACGTGGGCAGCGATGGATGCCAACTCAGTAAGCGCAGCGATCGTGCGTTTTCCGGCCGCCCGAAACTTTTCGCACTAGCTTTCCAGCGAAGGAATATTCCAGCGATCGACTCCGATACGATGTGGTGGCGGCACGTGTCTCTCGCCTGACGTCAGCCAATGCAATTTTTCGGGTGCTAATGTTCAGCAACAAACTGGCTCCCGATATCTCTGTCCGCCGTCCGATCTGCTCCAGCATTCTCGTCCGTTGATCTATTCAAACCTGCATACGAGCCAGAATTTAATGCATTGCGTGGAGTGAATCAAACGTTTTGAGTTTGACTGCCGTCCTATCTGCAAAGGAAATTAAATGAAAATTAAACCTGGTTCGTAAGTGTTTGGTAAAAACATTGAATTTCAACCACACGGAGGTATGGGCAAGTCAACATATATTAAAATGATTTTATATATGTTTTGTAAAAAAAATGTTTTTACATATATAACGAGCAAAATGAAAAGGGGCGTGTGGGTTGTAATGTTTTTAATGTTTTTGCACAAAGGTTGTAATATGTTTTAAAAAAAAAGGAATGTGAGTTGACCATTTTGAAATAACGCACGGGTAAAATAAAGAAAACAGGGAGCGCATGTATTTGGTGGGTGTTGCTCATTGTAATGTGAAGCGTGTAGTGTGAGAGAGGATAATGCACAACAGTGCTATCCGCGAAGATCAAGGGAGCAACATGCTTTTTGTTGACTGGTGGTGAAGCTCGTGGCGGCGAAAGAATAAGGGAGATGCACAACAGTGCATAGATCAGATTTTTTTAATGTATTGGATATGCATTGAAATGCAAAAGAAAAGAACACACAGGTATTCTTGAAATTGTGAATGTAATGTAAAAGTTTACTGCATATGTAAAAGTTTGTTTTACAGCAGTATGTGTAAAATATTTTTACAGCAGTATGTGTAAAAATAGTTTTACACCAGTAAAGTAAAAAGGGGTTTTACTGCAGTAAACCCAGCACAGTGAATTCTCAGGTGGAGACATAGTTTTGCTTTTGATGGGTGAAAGTAATTTTGGTGAATCCCTCTCAGCAAAGAGGATGAATATGTATCAGAGTTGGCTGAATGTATTTTTGGTAAATCCCTCTGAGTGAAAGAGGATGAATGTGTATCAGTGATTTTTGTTTTAATGAATAGAAATTTTTTTATGGTGTGTAGTACTCTGTTCCTCAGTAAATTTTTTTTAAAGCTTCCCTGTGCACAAAAGATCCTGGAGAGAAGGAAACAGAGCATTGCCTCTATGGAGTTTATTTTTTTTGGTTTTGGTATTTTCCCACCCAAAAATACCCAACAGTGGTATCAGAGCTGGTCCAGGCTCTTTGATGGTGACAGAGCAGGTTCATGCTCTTTGAAGTGTCAAAGAAGCTGAAGGAAAGACCCTTGTTGCAGCAACAGTAAAGCTTCTCCATCTGTGTGAAGTTTCAGCCAAAGGGATTCAGGTATTTCTCAAGTTTTTGTGTTACTGTTGAAGAAACAGTCAGTGATTTAAAAAAAAAAGTCAAGTATTTAAAGCCTAGATAAGAATGGCAAGGTCAAAGAAGAAAGCCTCCAAGCCTGCTAAAAATGTGTCTCCCTCCTCTACTAAACTAGAAGGCAATCTATTTGAAAGCATTGTATTTGAGGTTCCAAGGTTCGATGGGAACTTTGATATATGGGAAATAAAAATGAGGGCTTTCTTACAATCTCAAGGGAGTGAAATCTGGGAATCAGTGATTGATGATAGCAAGAAGGATAAAGAATCCAAGGAGTACAATGCAAAGGTAGCAAAGACTATCTTGGATGGACTGCCTGATTCTGTAAAAAAGAATCTAGGAAAATATTCATCAGCAAAGGATATATGAGACAGACTGCATGACCTTCATGCAAAGGGAGCACTGACCATGACAATGAGTCAAGAAGAAAATTACGAACCCATCATAGAAGCTAAAAATGAGAAGGTTGACCTCATCAAGCTTCAGGTAAAAGAAAGGGATGAAGAGCTTGCCAAGCTTAAGAAGGAGCTTGATCAAAGTAAGAGGAAACATCATGAAGAAGTCATATCCATGACAAATCAGCTGAATGAAGCAAAGAAGCAGGAAGACGCCTTGTCAAGTCAACTTGAACAGAGGCACAAGAGAGTGAACAAGCTTGTAGAAGAGATTGGACAGTACAAGGTAGAGGTCTCCTCCCTTAAGTCTGAACTACAAGAAGCCAGGAAGCAGGCACAAGGAGCTGAAAAGAAAATGGAGAGCAGTCAAGCAGAAATCTCCAAAATGAAGTCAGATATTATCTCCCTTAAAATAGTAGCAGCTGAAGCTACTCGTAGCAAAGAAGAAATTGAGGGACAACTAGCAAAGAAAAATAATGTATGTGAAAAGTTGGAAGAAGAGATTGTCCTCCTCAGGAAGAAGGTTGAAGGGATGAACAAGATCATGAAGAGCTCTCAAGCTTTGGATGACATGCTCAACTATCACAGATCTCCATTTGATAAATCAGGACTTGGGTATGTAGGTGAACCCTCAAACAAGGATGAAGATGCTTTAAGCAAAGGAGATGTGAAGAAGCCAGAAAGAAGTTGTGAAGCTCCTAGTTCCAGCAAAGGCAAGGAGAAAAATGAAGGCTGCAATAGAAGAAATCCAGCTCCAAGAAGAAATGTAGCTGATGTCAAAGAGGCAAGATGCAATGGTTATCATCAAAGGATCTCAAGGCAGCAAGGCTTCAGAAGTACATCAAGGAAACCTCCATCTCCCAGGTACCAAAGTTCATTTTTTGGTTATTGTTATGCTTGTTCAAACTTTGGTCATATGGCAAAAGACTGTAGAGCATTTCATGGAGATAGATGTTGTGGTCCCCGACAATCTCCAAGAAATAATTTCACAAGAAGAAATCATGAATTCTTATTCATGAATAAAGTTGAATGCTTCAAGTGTCATAACATTGGGCATATGGCACGTGACTGTAACTTAACATGGGCTCTTACACAAGCTAGACCCATGCAAAAGAAGAAAGTTACACAAGTATGGAGAAGGAAGGAAATGCAATCTGAAACCCCCTTGAACTCCCCAGCTGATCTAAGTCTCTTTTGAGAAAACCTTGCTGAAAGAAGATAAAGCATACACTAAAGGGGAGCTTGTAATTTTTTCTGCTGAACTATATTATCAGTCACTCTTTGATGAAGACCTTTTCATAAGGGAAAGATATGAAGTTAAATCTGCCATAGAAGCAGAGAAGAAAAGTATGCAAAGCAAGAAGACCCTCATAGCAGTGGGAAGACAGAACATAAAACAGCAGTTTGGAAATTTTTTTTTGGAGCACATGCATTGAAATGCATAGCAATGGAATGTAGTTTTCCTTTTATGTAATATGAGAGAATATACTCACAGCAGAGTGAGTATAATACATAGCAGATGGAAATGTTTTTTATTGGGAATGAAAATGCAAAGCAGTGAGAAGAAAATGAGAAGAAGGCAAAATGCAACAGAGCGTAAATGCCCAGTGGCTGAGAATGCAATGAAATTTTTCACATAGCAGTGAAAAATGTAATATTTTTTTTTTGTATGCAATGCAACATGCACAGAAATGCCTAAAGAAAAACAGGGGAAACGTATATTTTTAATGCACATGGGATGAATGAGAATGTGTATGGCAGCAGAAAAATGAAAGGAATTGCACAACAGTGCATTGTGTAAATAAAAAAAATGAAGACGAAGACTGTGTGAAGCAAGGGTGTAAAAAGGAACAGGGGCAGCCACAGTGCAAATTGCAGAGGCAACGCAGCAGCAAATAAAAACCCAGGGATGACAGAGTCTATGGTTATGGGTATGGACAGCAGTGCATAAGAAAAGGCAGCAGCGTGATGGCAAGAAGGAGAAGCACAGTAGTGCGAAGAAAATGAAACCAGAACTAAGAGAGAATGAAGAAATGTGTTTTTACACAGCAATGCAAATAAGAAAATGCAGCAGCATGAAGTTTTTGTTGAAGAAATGAAAGGTAATGGACAACAGCAGATGTAAAAGAAATTTTTTCTTTACAGCAGTAAATGTAAGTATAGTGAATGTGTTGTTCATTGAATTGAAATGCAACATATGCAACAGCAGTGAATGTAAGAAATGTTTACACACAACAGTGTAAATTTGTAAGGTGGGACAGAGTAATTGTTCCAGAAAAGACAGAGTATTTTTTCTTTGAAGATTGCACAACAATGCAGAGTTTGCAAAGAAATGTAAGTGAAGTGCAGCAACACAACAACAAGTGTAGACACAGCAGTGTGGGGTAGACGCAGCAAAGAAGTATGCACAACAGTGTAATGAATGTTTTGTTTTGAAACTGCATCTAAAGCAGTGTTTGGCAGTAATCCCTCCGTGAGAGGAAGTGAAGTTCTTAGTGAATCCCTCTGTTAAAGAGGAAGGTGCTTTTCAGCACAGTGTCATGGTAAATCCCTCTGTCAAGAGGAAGATGCTTTTTAGCATACACATGGTAAATCCCTCTATCAAGAGGATGATGCTTTTCAGCATAGTCACAGGTGAATCCCCCTGTCAAGAGGAAGGTGCTCTTCAGCACATTGTTATGGCGAATCCCTCTGTCATGAAGAAGGTGCTCTTAAGCACAGTTTCAGCTTAATCCCTCTATTAAGAGGAAGACTACTTTGATTGTTTGTGGAACTGCATCAGAAGCAGTTGGTGAATCCCTCTATGTGAGGAAGATGTCTTTGTAACAGCAGTGTTGGTGAATCCCTCTATGTGAGGAAGTGTTTGGGTATGTTTGAATGCCCAGCAGTTGAAATTAAAGGGGAGTGTTGGAATGATAATTCCAACTGCAGGTTGCAGGTTACAGGCGGACGTGGGCAGCGACGAATGCCAACTCAGTAAGCGCAGCGATCGTGCGTTTTCCGGCCGCCCGAAACTTTTCGCACCAGCTTTCCGGGGAAGGAATATTCCGGCGATCGACTCCGATACGATGTGGTGGCGGCACGTGTCTCTCGCCTGACGTCAGCCAACGCAATTTTTCGGGCGCTAATGTTTAGCAGCAAACTGGCTCCCGATATCTCTGTCCCCCGTCCGATCTGCTCCAGCATTCTCGTCTGTTGATCTATTCAAACCTGCATACGAGCCAGAATTTAATGCATTGCGTGGAGTGAATCAAACGTTTTGAGTTTGACTGCCGTCCTATCTGCAAAGGAAATTAAATGAAAATTAAACCTGGTTCGTAAGTGTTTGGTAAAAACATTGAATTTCAACCACATGGAGGTATGGGCAAGTCAACATATATTAAAATGATTTTATATATGTTTTGTAAAAAAAATGTTTTTACATATATAACGAGAAAAATGAAAAGGGGCGTGTGGGTTGTAATGTTTTTAATGTTTTTGCACAAAGGTTGTAATATTTAAAAAAAAAAAAGGAATGTGCGTTGACCATTTTGAAATAACGCACGGGTAAAATAAAGAAAACAGGGAGCGCATGTATTTGGTGGGTGTTGCTCATTGTAATGTGAAGCGTGTAGTGTGAGAGAGGATAATGCACAGCAGTGCTATCCGCGAAGATCAAGGGAGCAGCATGCTTTTTGTTGACTGGTGGTGAAGCTCGTGGCAGCGAAAGAATAAGGGAGATGCACAGCAGTGCATAGATCAGAGTTTTTTAATGTATTGGATATGCATTGAAATGCAAAAGAAAAGAATGCACAGGTATTCTTGAAATTGTGAATGTAATGTAAAAGTTTACTGCATATGTAAAAGTTTGTTTTACAGCATTATGTGTAAAATATTTTTACAGCAGTATGTGTAAAAATAGTTTTACACCAGTAAAGTAAAAAGGGGTTTTACTGCAGTAAACCCAGCACAGTGAATTCTCAGGTGGAGACAAAGTTTTGCTTTTGATGGGTGAATCCCTCTCAGCAAAGAGGATGAATATGTATCAGAGTTGGCTGAATGTATTTTTGGTAAATCCCTCTGAGTGAAAGAGGATGAATGTGTATCAGTGATTTTTGTTTTAATGAATAGAAATTTTTTTATGGTGTGTAGTACTCTATTCCTCAGTAATTTTTTTTAAAGCTTCCCTGTGCACAAAAGATCCTGGAGAGAAGGAAATAGAGCATTGCCTCTATGGAGTTTATTTTTTTTGGTTTTGGTATTTTCCCACCCAAAAATACCCAACACTCCAGAGCTATGGAAGAATGGTTATCACAGATCCCAATGCCGATTGGGCAATGGAGAACATGCCTGCTCTCGGAGTTCTGGGAGATATGCTGCTTCTTCCCACCGGTGAAATTCTGATTATCAATGGAGCGGAGAAGGGATGTGCAGGTTATGGGCAAGCAACCAATCAAGCTCTTGCTCCTTATTTATACAGACCTAATGCATTTCCAGGGCAGCGCTTCTCAGTACTCGCAAGTTCCACTGTTCCAAGAATGTATCATTCCACTGCAATTGTATTGCCTGATGGTAGGATTTTTGTGGGAGGTTCCAACCCCAACAAAAATTATAATTTCACCGTTATGTTTCCCACAGAGCTTCGTCTGCAAGCATACAGTCCTTATTACTTAGACGAATCTTCCCTGAGGCCCACCATCATTTCTGTGCTGCGTGCTTCGGTCACTTATGGCGGTAGCTTCAAGGTTCAATTCGCTGCAAATAATCATCATAACATTTCCATTCAGTTCAACATTTATCCTCCGACCTTCACTACTCACTCTTTTTCCATGCATCAGAGATTGCTTCTGCTTGCATCTGCCACCCCACAATTAGAATTAGTAGGAGGAGCAGGGCAAAATATTTATAGTGCCCTAGTAACGGCACCTCCCACGCCTGTTGCAGCACCGCCTGGGTACTACATGCTATTCGTGCTCAACAGTGGAATACCCAGCGCTGCCACTTGGATTCATTTGTCTTCTAATTAGACTCATCCTTCCGCTTTGACATTCTCAATAATCTCCTCATATGTACTGTACTCTACCCTACTCTAC
The DNA here is from genome assembly GCA_031772625.1 of Pinus tabuliformis. Classification (NCBI taxonomy): domain Eukaryota; kingdom Viridiplantae; phylum Streptophyta; class Pinopsida; order Pinales; family Pinaceae; genus Pinus; species Pinus tabuliformis. Next base: position 1,376,714,174 of record CM062805.1, on the reverse strand, counting down.
TGTACTGAGTGAGCGCTGTAACGGTAAGCTCTGGTACATTACATTTCAGAGCCATAAAAGTTTTGGGTTTCTTTTCTTTCTGTGTGGAAGAAATTTGAAATTTGTTAATCAAAATTGTACATTTTTTTCATCGATGTAGTGAAAAAGCAATAAAAGTTTTGGGGATGAAATTTGAAAATTGTTCTGAAGTGTCTCTTTTCAAAATTGTGCATTTCTTTCACCAATGTAGTGAAAAAGCAATAAAATTTTGAGTCTTTTTTTGTCTTTTTTCATGTAAAGAAATTTGAAATTTGTTTTATATATTTATTCTTTTAAAATTAATCCACTCTCATTAATGCTAATAAAATATCCATCATATTCATGTGTATTAAGTATCAAGATATAATTATTATTATTTTAAATTTGATTAAAAAATATTATAATTTAAACTTAAAAAAACACATGTTATAATTTTAAAACTCAACCTACTATTATGAATCACAAATTTATAAATTTAAAATAATTATTTTTTTTAACAATAAAATTTGAGATTAAAATCATATAATATAAAATTAATTAATTACAATACCTTATTTACCTTTATTATCCAAAAAATTGTATAATTAATTTGATTATATATTTTTTCAATTAAAACCAAATTGTCTATTTGACACAAGTAAATATAATATTAACAAAATTTAATAAACACATTTACCAGTGAGTTTTTAAGCATTTGTAAAATTATATAATATTATAAGATAAATTTATTTTTATTGTTTATAATGGTAAATTATAATATTAAATAAACAATTATTGTTAACGATCAACTAAACACTTAGATTACTCTAATAATAAAAATATCTAATAAAATATTATTATAATTAATGATGTAGTCTAATTGTTTCATGCTTTATTTTTCTTCACTAGAATCTAGATTGTCATTTTCCAATGTTTAAGATATTTATTTTTTTTCCAATATTGTATTCAACTCATTGAAAAGCTTAGAAAACTAGGATTAGGTGGACTACATAGATCCAGCCTTCAAGCTAGTGATTACAACACATTATTATAACAAAAAAAAATCTATGGATTGCCTAGCCAATCCATTATACCAAAATCCTTCCACCTTTATATGCACAGTTCAATCAATCAATCCCCATTGGAGATCCATTGGCCAAAAATGGCCAAAGTGTAATGTACCTCAATTTACTCAACTATTTTTTTCTTTCTTTTTGCAATAAATTCAAAAATACTCATTATATGAATCTAAGGTTTTACCTCATCATACATCTCATTTCAAAACATTTTTTCTCTAACACAATTTACATTTTCCATAGCTAGTGAAAAGAGAATTCTAGATGGTCCCTTGCTCACTAGTCTAGACACAACACCATACTCGTTCAACGCATAACTTCTTGGTCAACCCGATCATACTATAGGGATCCATCTCGATTTTATTGGTTAACATATAACACCCTTCCTAAATGCCACATGTGATACTTGTACCCTTTTGTTCCAATATAATTTAACATAAGGGACTTAGGATTTATGAATAATAAATTAATTGTACTATATCTTATATACTTATGGTGTATCTAAGTCTCTCCTTTTTCTTTCCCATACTTTATATATTTTTCCCATGGCATTAAGCTTCTCCATGGTATCATACCCATTTATGTTACCTCCTTGCTTTGCATACTCATAATTTTGTTTATGCACTAAAAATAAATTACTATTTTGTCCACCCTTAGCTCACTTATCTTTCTTTCTCGAATTAGGTTAAAAACATTATCCTTGGCATATATTATTATTACCATTTCGAGATAATTATATGACATGCAATTATCATAGTAAACCACCCCTCAACCTCTAACTTCAATGCTAACTTGGTCAAATGTGATGTACCTTCCTCAACCCTTAGTTCTTGTTTTCTTGGAATTCATGGATCAATAATTCAATTGGGGGACTGATGTGATTAGTTATAAAGCTTGGTGTGTGTCATGTGACCATGCTACATGGTCTCGTAATACTGGTTCACACCACGACTAGCACGTGGACCCAATGTGGTTGATTATTTGGATGGTGAGGATTACTGTATAGGGGGATTGTCACAAGTCCACTTTCTAGAAATATAAATACTTTTTTTAAAGAAATAAATACTAATGTAGTTCAATAAGTTCATATTCATTAGGTTTCCCTACCCCTATAACAGTGTCTAGTGTGTAGACTGGGTAGGGGGATGTGTCATAAAGTTATCCTTCTTCCTCATCCTCTAACCATTAGGGCAAGTCATGCTCAATAGAAGGTTGAGCAGGAGGGCACATCACAAGTTTTTTTGATGGATGCCCATTCTTTATGGTCATGTTCCCAACCCTGCAACTAATGAGGCATCAAAAGTGGCCAACCAAGGTCTTCCTAAGATGATAGGATAACCATTAAATTTGGTTTTGGGATGCAGGACAAGGAAATTAGTGGGATACTCCCATGAGTCAATGGAGACCATTACATCGTCAATAAATCCCTCGGGAGCTATTATGGATCTATCTGCAAGTTGAAGTATGTAATCGGCCTCCTCCCAAATCTACCCAAGTAACTGTCCAACCGTGGTAAACGTGTGACGAGAGAGGTAACTATAAGGGATTCAACCTCCTTGGTGACCTTAAAGAAATGGAATCGACGGAAACAAATCAACCATACCTTCCACACCAGCAGCAATACCCCCAGGGGACATCCCAGCCACTCAAGCATCCTGCCCCTAGGTCCCAATGACCTTTTAGACCTCTAAACATTTGGACGCTCTCATGCTATGGGCATGATAGCATCTAGGGACCTCTTGACACTTTCACAGGCCTACAAGCCACCATCCAAGGACTTTTCCCAGCGGACCTGTGCCAACATCCCTTGAAATCAAGGCACTTTTCTGGCCCAGAATTTCGGCCACTCCCTAGAATTTGTGTAACTTTTAGAATCCACCGAAGACATCATGACAAAGATAAAAAAACTGAGAAATAAAACTCAGGACTAAGCCTAACCATCCCCAACTGGGATTGACATTCTGTCAAACACTTGGAATCAATGCAACCTACAGGTTTAGGATACAAGACAAAGCATGAATGACTAAAAGCACTTATGAACCATGGCAAGAAGGATCACCAATGTCTCCATTGAACTATTATAACATCAATTAGTTCTTGCATCCATCATTTTAACATTCAAATGTAAATACATGAAATAACCATTAAATGAATCAACCAATTAACCATGCTTATAACGAGCATAAAACCATGTAAATTTCAAAGATATGACATCCTTTAAATCCACATATAAACAAGTGAAAAAGTAAGAGAACTTAGCTTTCATTAATAATATAAAAATCTGAAAAGGTTCAGTACTTCCATGTACCACCCGACTTGAGATATTGGTGAACCAAATATTTCTTTTAGCCAACCACCCCCATGCCATATTCCAAATGTGAATGTGGGATCTCATAGGAATACCAATCCAAAAACAACCAAGGGAATCCAAAGGTGAAACCACCTCCACCCTCATCAAATTGTGATCACACCGAAACTGGTGCTCCGATCATAACTGAACCGAACTATGAATTCCATTTGGACTCCATCACTATCCTTGAGGAATTTTTGACTCCTTGCCTCTCAGGCTTTACCGCAATCCAACCACGGATCACTTGGCCCTAAACTGAGACCAGTGTCTCAGGCTTTACCACAATCTAAACCGGATCATTAGGTCATAAACTAAGATTCCTCCCTCAGAGTTTACCGTGTATCCTTCAAAAACAGATCAAGGGATTCCTAGGCCTTTGGGAATGAACCTTGAGACCAACTCCACCTGAAATTCTGAAATTCATCCGAAAAACCAAAGATCCAAACCGAAAAAAAATATCCCAACACCATGGCATCAGGAAAACGGCTAGGCTAGGCTGAAAACCACTGTCATAACCTGGAAAAACCATGCCACCGACAACAAGAGAACCATACACCAACATGCAAAGCCATGCATGTCCAAACCAACTAGGAAATCACACATGAAATATGCTACCTGCAAGTATTCCTGATGAAGCTCCCTGATCCTGCTCTTCTTCCTTGATCCTTGCTTTCCTTCCTTTCCTTTCCTTGCTCTAAAACCTAAGCAAATACTTGAGCTAAGTGTTTAAATTGACCAAGATGTTGCCAACTAATCCTCATAAGCCTTTTTATCAATGAGTACTCTATTTTCTTCAATTTCCATCATTTTCATTCAATTTCCTCATCACATGCAACATATGACCTTTTACCTCACTTTTCTCCTAATTTCATTTCTTTTCATAAACAAATGTGCCAAAATTCCTTTTTTCCTTTTAATGCCTTTGCCTTTGCCTTTGCCTTTGCCTTTTCCTTTGCCTTTTCCAATCTCCTTTGCCATAATAAAATGCAATCTCCTTTCCCATAGTAAACTGATTGAACACCCACACCAAGATGTCCTACCTAACATTAATCTTGGAATAAGTGTCCCTTGCCCATGGTCTTATTCTTTCCTTTATATACCTTATTACATGGAATTTTCATGAGGGTTGTTACACAATATCATAGTAGTCTTCCTCAAGCCCCCTTGGAGGTTGAGCTCGAGAATGGTTTCCCTAGTCATCACATTGATTGCAGCCCCAAGGTCAATCAAGGTATTAGGGACCATAATTCCATCAATGTGCACAAGCAATACTGGGCTACCATTATCCAAGTACTTTGGGGAGATTACCCTCCCAAGCATTAGGTCAAAAAATTGTCCAACAAAATGGATATTGGGGTATCTATTCTTCTTCTCCCAGGTATTTTGAAACACTCTTCCTTGATAAGCTTGTTGTAAACGGGGACATCTTTGATAGCTTGGAGAATGGGTATTTTTACACACAAGTTCTTCAATTCTCCCCGAAGTTAAGCCTCTTCTAGGGCGTGTTGTTTAGGGTGGACCAACCATTCATGGTAAGGAGGTGCATTGTCTTGAGGGGCAGTCTATTCATTCTCTTCAATCTCTCTATGTGGAAAATGTGGGTTATTATCTAGGATCACCTTCCGAGAAGGAAGGTTGATCTCATGGATTTCCATAACATAAGCATGCTAGGATGTCTCCCCACTATAAACCTATTGTTCCTACTTATTATTCAGGTTCAGATTGGGTTGAGAAAGCATTTGAGGTTTCTTAAGTGGGGTATGGTGAGGGAGCTATGGTTGAGGTTGAGGTGGAGGTAGTAGAGCAGGAGTTTGGGTTGTTTGAGGCCTCCACCCTGGTGAGAGGTTTCTCCATTGGGAATATTGTGGTGGATATGGTTGGAAAGGAGGGTTAATAGGACAAGGAGGATGTTGAGGAGTATAAGGCCAAGGAGGAGGTGTGGGCTGTGATGGATGAGTGGAAGGTAACCAAGGCTGGAAAGGTGCATTCTTATTTGGATTTTAATGAGGATAGTGCACACCTTGCATTCCCTGCTAAAATGGTGGAGGACCTTAAGGCCTCCTCTGGTTAATAAAGCAGAGTTTCTCTGAACCACCTTTTTCCCCTTGGTATATAGCCTTCAGACCTATCATAGAGAGACGTTCTTCTATTGCATGATTTTCTTTACAAACTAGGTAGACTTCTTTGACATTCAGTGGGCACTCATTCCTAGGGTGTCAGTGCATCTAGGGTAGAAGATACCTAGTGCCCTTTCTCCTTCCTCTTGGTTCCTTTTAATTTGCGTTGTATCCATCTGTAGGGGAAACGTATGCAACATGCCACTCTTAAAATCCTCCAACATACTTCCTATCCCATGTTTGAGGGCTGATGTAAAGGGAGATGAACTAACCAAACCTTGGCTAGACCCACCCTTTTTTCTAGCAGCCCTAGAGTGATTCGTATATATTGTTTTGATGACATCATAAAGAAATTAAGAGATGTCTAGACTCGAGACAAAATGTTGAGGGTTTCTATTATGTTACACAGTAATTTGTCACTGTCTCCCTGTCAGTCTTCCTACTGTGTCATGAGTCCAAGTTAATCACGCCCATGTTCTTTTCGTCTCTTCAAATTCTCCTGAGTCCCGAAATGACTCTCCTAACCCAGCTACTCCCGAAGATTCTCCTTCGGTTCCTTTAGCACATGGGGGCAATCATATGATTCCCCCACCAAGTAGTATGGTCGCTTCCTTTGATTGGAATCGCCTGATCGCCGGTCGCCTTCCATCCCATTTGCCTTTCCAGATCACAGTACATGCCTGTGCTAAGGCAGTACCTGGCACTGTTTTGGATGAAGGGGCGTCTGTCAGTCTTATGCCGTACACTACTTGGCAAGCTTTAGGTTCCCCGCAGCTCGGGCCAGTCACTCAGAATCTGTTGGCCTTCGACAGAGGAGCCTGTCCATCTCTAGGAGTTCTCCCTAAGTTCCCTATTACTTTGGGAGGCAAACCGTCTATATAGACGTCTTGGTTACCCAAGGTGTTTTAGACTTTAGTCTTCTCCTTGGTCGCGACTATGTTTATGCCATGGGGGCCCTCGTTTCTTCGCTTTTGCGTGTGGTTTGCTTTCCACACGATGGAAGAATTGTGACTATCGATCAAGTGTCATTCGTTAGTCCCCCGATGCCTCCTGCGCCGTTGTCGCCCCCTCCTAGTTTTCATCCACCAGTTGCATCTCCCCCACCACAGATCAACTACGTGGCCACCTATCCCATGCCTGGATCCAGTGATTCCGCCATCATGCATAGTGTCCTGGGGGCATTGGGCCCTGACTTCCAAGATGTTTCCCTTCCACCGGGAGTGGCAATCTTGGAAGCCCCGACTTTTTATTCATTATGATGAAGTTCGGGCGGAGCATAGTTCCTTTCCTATGTCAAGCTCCTTAAAAAATGAAACTAGGCTTGGTCCGAGCATAGTTCCTGATCTTGTGTCAAGCTCATTAAAAAATGAAACAAGGGTTATGAGGATAGTTCTTTTACTGTGTCAACCTCATTAAAAAATGAAACACCTCCCTTTCCAAATCGAGTCTTTTGATTAAGATCTCGTAAAATACAAGTCGAGTCTTTCATCAATCTCGAGAGTGAACCTTCATTCCATCCACTTTGTTGAATGTAATGAACCTTGGGGGGCATGTACCTCGATTTGCGTTATTATGCTGGGGGCATGCAAACTTATAACAAGCATAGTTTTTCGTTTCAAGCTTGTGTACACATGAAACCGAATCCAAGCAGAGTTCTCCATGGTTCAAGCTTGTGTAAAAATGAACCTATACCCGATTTACACCTCGTGATTGCCATTTTTATCCGTTGAATTCTGCTAGATGAACCTTGGTTGTTTCATTCCATTGCTACCATCTCTTTTGCCGATCATATGCTCTCACTTGGTTGTTTATCCTTTCCTGAGGAACCGCAGCGATGAGTGGTTTTATTAGCCAGCCTCTTGACCATTATATGTTTGAGCAGTTCCACCATTGCTGGAACCAGTTGCTACCTTTTATACCACTCGTTCCTCTAGGACGAGTCACCTTTAAGCTCTTTTCTGACTCGTAAAATGTGAAAAGATTGCCGAGTATTTTTCCCTTTTTGACTCGTTAAAGAGAATAAAAATGGAGGTCTGCTTTCAGCTCTTTTCTGACCGTTTAAAGATGAAAAGATTGCCGAGTCCCCCTCTCGACTCGTTAAAGAAATGAGAGGCGGTCGCCTTTAAAGCTCTTTTTTCGACCGTTTAAACTAAAAAAGATTGCCGGGTTTTTGTCGTTTCGAACTCGTAATTGGCTCCAAAATGACGTACTTCTGACCGCTTTTCTACTTTTTCGGGTCGAAGTCACTACTTACGAAAAGTACTCCTCGATCATACTGGTCGGGCAGTTCTTTCGAGCATTTTTTTATACTTTTTCGGGCTCAGGAGACACAACTTTACGAAAAAGGACCCCCTGGAGTTTTCTTTTCCGCTGTCTTTTCAGACTCTCTAAACAGGAAAAGACGCCGAGTTCTTCCTCTGTCAGACTCGTTAAAACTTAATGACATCGGACACCATCGAAATGATGCTTTCCAAGCATATGCTATCCCCGTCAAGCTTGTCGTCCAAAAATAATCTGGGTACCTGCCAGAAATGGTGGGGAAAATGGAACTGTAATAATTGTCGTGTCGACAGTATGTCGCTCTTGAACATGGCACTAGTCTGCATTCGTGTCAGGGTGGGGATTTCTCATCTTGTTTTACACTAGCCTCCGTGGGTTTGGGTTATCCTATTTGGCCTCTCATCTGCTCATTGCCTTGTCACCATGACCTCTGCTCATTTGATGTCAGATACTGCCAAATCCACTGTCGTGCCGCCGATATGTTCAAGAGAAGTTGACCTCTGCAAAATTACAACCTCCCTCTGATACCTCACACAAACAATCTTATCCTTCTCTGTCTCGTGTCGATGATGTGAGAAGCATTATGGCCCACCTTCGATCAAGGTTACTTCCTGTCGACTTCAACTCATTATCCAGGAAGGTGACTTAGAGACTCCCTTCAGGTGCCTTAGAGCCTGCATGCCTCAATGGCAGGTTCTTCGTGTTCGACGTGAGGTTTTCATCATTGGCCTCCGATCGGATGATTCTGCAGGTGTTCGACACCAGCTCATTGATTCACACGCCGCAGATTGTACCTATAAGTGCCTTGAGGACCATTGTCATTATTGGTGGTACCTCTCGCGTCTGTTAACAGTTTTCATTATTGACTGGTAATCGGACGATGTTCATGCATGTTCGACTTCAGCTCATGTATTCACATGCTTGAACTTGTACTCTGTTCGGGTCGAGATGGAGTGCAAGACCCTGGATTTTTGTCTGTTGCAATCCAGGTTGCGATTTTGTGGATTATTATTACATGACTCGTTGATGGATGGCTGTGCCCATACCTGAGTCTTTTGGATGGCTGCGACCATACTTTATTATCATCATGGTCTCTTCAGCTGGGTGGCTGCATCCATACCACAGACCTTCTTCGTACGTCTTTTGGATGGCTGCGCCCATGCCTAGACTACATGTGATAGATTCTCAGAGATATCAGTTGTACATACGTGCATATTCTTCCTGGTGGTGTTCCAGTTCAGTGAGTTTTGTAAAGCATTTCACCCCTCCCACTCTCTCGGGCTTCATGCTTTAGGGGGCATCTGTTACACAGTAATTTGTCACTGTCTCCCTGTCAGTCTTCCTACTGTGTCATGAGTCCAAGTTAATCATGCTCATGCTCTCTAATGTTGCCAAATGACCCACTTTGCCAAAGTTTTTGCTATCAGCGCGACTTTTGTCAAAATAACCGCGCTGATGGGCGCTCCATAACAGACCGAATGCGCTGCCAGCGCGAAAGCACACGTGTTTCCCGCGCTGATCGAATTTCATGAGCCAGCGCATTTGTTATTCATTTCTGATCACGCTGACTTGACCTTCTTTGTTATTCAGCTGCGATGTCAGCGCTCCAGTGCAGCTATGGACCCACGCTGATCCAGTTTGGGCGAGTTTTTTCTAACAGCCGGCCATCCAGATGACTCCAGACCTGGTTGTTGGCCTTGTAAATGTCGCCCTCCCTTCTTTGGCATGTCTGTTTCGTCATTTGAGCCACCTTCCTTGGAGATAAGCTCATCCTCCCACCATTCATGGAGACTTCTCCTATTTAAGCCTCTACCATTGCCATGAGCAGCTAGTTTTGGAGAGTTTGGATAGTGTGGAATTCATAGTGCTTAGTGTGCTGCTGCTAGTAAGTAGTTGGTGTGACAAGTGTGGATTTGTTAGAGAGAGCTTAAGGAAGGTTGTGAGTATTGCTTGTGTGAGAGAGAGTTTTTGTCTTGGGAGATCTACCTCCAAGGGTGAATGCTTAAGAGACTTGCTGGCTGGACCCTCTTGAGAAGGACTCAATGTCAGAACTTTGGTTGTACCTTTCTCTGTTATTGATTAATAAATAGATGATTACTATTATGGTTCCATTCTCATTTGTCTTTGTAATGGTTAATGTGAATTACATCCTTTTTGACTGATGTATAATTGCATTTATTAGATTTCACGCTTGTGTTTGTGTTTCTCTTCGTGTCTGCAGGTATCTATCTACGGGGATCGTGGAAGATCATGACCGGCCAAAGTGAAGGAGCGAGAACGACATCTCTTCATCAAAAAATAGCTTTGGAATCCAAGTAGGTGTTCATTGCCTATCTTTTATTTGCAATTAGGAACTTGCATAGTAGCATTGACTGATTGTTGCTAGCCCCATTTTGGGCTAGTAGGGATCGCCTCTATCCGTAGAGGGGATTTACCTCTCCAACACATTACATCCTCCCTGATCCCCCATAGCAGAACTAGCTTGAGTGATTCGAGATCAAGGGTACAATTAGCCCTCCTATAATTGAGTGGGAATCTTTCCTCATAGTCCTCTAAGGATTCATTTGTTCCTAGGGTCATCCTAAAGATTTCCTCCTTTGTTTCCTTGGAACTGCAGTAATCAGTGTACTTGTCATTGAAGGCTTGTTTCATTTGGGCCTAGGTAGTGATGTTGCCTTTAGGTAAATCATGAATGAGTGCAAGGGTACATCTTTGAGGGTAGATGGAAATAAATTTAGCTTATGTTCATCCAAGGCATAGTCATAGGTCCTACAAAAAACAAAAAATTCAAACACGAAGGTGTGAGGATCTCCAGAGGTTAGGCCATGGAAATGTGGAAGGGAAACATGGCTTATATTACTCATTCTGGCCTACCCATTTGTTTCCCTGATAGGGAAAATCTCATCTTATCTGTTTTTAGCCATGGTTTGTGTAGGTGAGATATGTTTTTCTTCCCCTATGGGTTCCTAAAAAATTCCAGGTTTCTCACCTAGAGGCTTTTCTAATTCCCCTATAGTGAGAGAGGAAAGTTCACAATCACCAAAGAAGAATACAGGTTGACTGCTTGAAGGGGTGGGGGTTTTTGGTAAGAATTTCCCTTGATTTTCCCTACTCCTACGAGGCATGAAAGAACTAGCTATGTTTTCTGAATTCTTTTTCTCCTTTTTTTTTTTTCATGAACCTTTAAAACCAATAAGACTAATGCAAAGCAAAAAGCAAGTAACTCCTATGTAGAAACAACACCTACTTGAACACCTCCCTGACAACAGTGCCAAAAAATGATGAGCTATGGTATTGCACCAAGGATGTTGCAACTCCCATTGCTTATCAACCTAAATTATCAACTTGGGGTTCATACAAACTTAGAGGTGATAGTGCTATATGCACAACATGTTACGTTCTACTCATGTCCTCCTCAGTCATTAGATTAGATCACGGTATTCAAATACCACTCCTTCGACTAACTACAAATATAATTTCTTATGAAAGCATATCGTGATTGCAAGGAGATGAACTTGATTCTAACGACAGAAATGAAAATTCCATTAATTAAATGTAAATGCTAATTTAAATGTCATGAAAGGGAAAGGCTAGTCTAGTTGCAAAAGTAAACCCCGCCACCCTATTTTCACACTGTTGTAGCGGCTACAACTACCCTCCAAAATTTTTCCTTAGATTCGTTTTGGAGCCTCCTTACCAACCATCCTCAACAGCATGTATTGCACTATCAAGTACATGAGATTTAGTGGTTTTCTAGCAGCTTCCGAGCCTCTGCATGATAGCTTGTTGCACTCCTGTCAGAGGCTGCTTCTGTAGAGTTGGTCTAGCTGCTGGCTGAGCAACTCCCTCAAGAAATTGCGCAATACTAGAGGGGAACCAGTCTTCCCTCCAGAAATTGCGCAAATATGACTCGCAGCCAACTGGGCTCAGAAACTACGCAATTTCTATATGAAATACCTATATGTTATGTTGTTATCATTGTAAACTGCCCCTCAACCTCTTATTTTAATGTTATATTGGTTAAATGTGATGAACCATCGTCAACCCTTAGTCCTTGTCTTGATAGAATTCATTGATCAACCATTTAATTGGGTTACTCATACAATTTTTGAAACAGTGTGGTGTGCATCACATGAAAATGCTACATGGTCATGTAACATTGGTTCACACCAGTGCTAGGGCATGGCCCACATGTGGTTAATTATTCAAATGGTCAAGATCACAAAGGGTGATCCAACGCTATAGAAATTTGGATAGATAACCTATCTTTATTTCCTTTCAATTTCTTCATTTTGTATTTTTTGGCCACTTGACACGCTTCTTTGCAACTAAGAGAGTTGCGTTGACTTATGACCATGGACTTTCCCACTCAATTATTGGTGTGGCCATTTCATTCCCCATAAGAGATCTTAATATTCTCAAGAGAACAACTTGAATTCATTTTTGAGCTACTTAAGAGGTAAAGCTTTGACCATGGGAATTCGATTTTTTCCTCTCACTAGATTTATGTCATAACATGTGGGTGTCGTACATTAATTTTCTAAAAGTATATACTCTTAAACACAAACATGCACACACACACAAATTTCATTTAATATGTTGATCTTTTTTGAATTTTTAAGGTAAATGAAGTTTTAGAATTTTAAAGAAAATTAATAACTAATAAAAATTTATTAAATTTTTTTTAAATAATGAAATAATATCAAGTTCATTTAAAATAATTAAAATAATTGTCAAGTGGGTGTAGCTTAGAGAGGAGGTGATATTATCCTCCCCACTAAGGATTCCAACCCCATCTATATTGACATGCTCACTCCTTGGGAATCACTTCTACATAGATAATTTGTCTATTTTATTAGATATGAAGCTAAATTAACATTGAAACTCAAAGAGAAATATAGTGATTATAACGTTCAAGATACCCCAAGTGATAGAGCACAGAGATATCTTAAAGAGAGGGAATGGATTATTGGGATGAGATTGGATGGACCTTCTTAGTTCATATTTTATTAGGGACTATAATTCAAGTGCATTTACTTGGATATTATAGGATGCATAAAATAGTATTTCTCAAGGGAGAGTATACCTAGTAGGCTATGTGCTATCCATGTTGTTGGATTCTTTAGCTCATTTTAATTTACAATTCTAATTAATACCAAATCGTGTGAAAAGTTTAACATTATAATTTTTTCTAAACATTTTTAAAGTATTAAAATTAGAACTCTATTGAAATCTTGATTAATAATAAAGTAACAATATTTTCCAATTTAAGAATTTTAATATTTCCTAAGAGAAGAAAACCTTACACACACACACACACATATTTTCCAAACTAAGATTTTTAATATTTCCTCGGAGAAGAAAACCCCTCTCTCACACACACACACATTACAATTGTAAAAAAATTGTTTTTTAATATTTAATAAATTTCCACAATTTTTTATAATTTTATTAAAATACACAATCAATACACTAACCTTATAATTTATTAGTAAATAAAAAATCATTATAAATTTAGTTATAAACGTAATATATAAACTATTCATTTAATTCAAATTTGAGTACTCTTTAAGTGTGACTTTTTATGGGATTCCCCAAAAATATGCTCAAAAATCCAAAAAATCGCACTTAAAGCCTACTCCATCAAAATTACATCTCATTCTACACATTTTAAATAAGCATGTGTAAGAGAAATATTATAAAGAATTAGATCCCTTATTATATACCATTCTCATTTAAAGTTTGTTATATGGATATTGATGTTAGCATTTATGGTCATGGACATGAATAGTATGCATACAAGACTTCATTTTGAGTTGCTTATATTTGGTGAACCGAGTTGTTTGATATTTTAATGTAAAGACTAAAAAATTAACAATCCTTTAGTAAGATTTTTAATGGTGTTTTAACTAGCATTAATGAATTTAATGATATTTAATTTAAAGATTCAATTTACTTGTTTTGGTGTTTTTTTTGTTGTTGATACTGTTCTTTATGATATTATAACTTTTTGATATTTAATATTTATTTTCAAACTCAAACATAAATAATGATCACATTTTTAACATAGATGAAGCTATTTAATTTATATACCAAAATTTTCCAATTTATATTGGAATATTTAAATAAGAAATATATCCATATTTTAGCTATTTTAAGTTTTGGAGATTTAATAGGTATAATTTTCGGCCAATTTTAGTTGTATTAGGCAAGATATTTTTTAAAATTTTGAAGTTTGAGTTGCATAACTTGCACAATTTAGGTGATGGAGGAGTTTTCAAGGTGTTGAATCCATTTGTTTAGTCAAAAGCACATTTTAAACAACTAAACATCACAATCTCGCTCACAGTTGTGTGCAATAATTAAACAAAACCACAATTTAACATATAACATATTCACAATTTACTTCACGATATATCTTGAGGTGAGTGATATTTAATGTTTTTGAAAATGGGATTTTGGAAATAATGTTTTAATTTGTATTAATGAATTTAATGATATTACTCAATTTTACTTGTTTTATATAATTTGGTAAATTTTTGTTGATGCAATTCTTTATGATGTTATAATTTTTTTGTTATTCAATATGTATTTTTAAACTCATAAATATATCACATTTCTGTCTTGTTAAAAGAAGAACATAGAATAATTAGATGGAATTATTTCATTTACATGACGCAATTCCCTAGTTTTTGGTGGAATATTTAAATAAGAAATATAATCGTAGTCTCGCTGTTTTAAGTTTTGGAGATTTCATAGGCATATTTTTTTGTCAAATTTTCCATTATTAAGGCATATATATGTTAAAATTTAGAAGTTTGAGTTCTATAATCTACAGAGGTAGGTGCCTAAGGAGTATTCAAGGGGTTGAATCCATTTATGTAGTTAAAAAAACGCACTTTAAAGAACTAATATCACAATTTCCCCCACAAGTTTGTTGTAATCTTAATGAGTTGTTTTTAGTGAGACTTTTTGGAATCTTTTCTGGTGGGATTTTCCCGTCTAATGTCTCTAAAATCCTGCAGGAATTTATTGAAATCACATTTCAGGGTGGGTGCTGAATCTATATATACAGTGAAAAAGCCAGTTTAAATAACACAAATCAAGATTCCGCCTCAATTTTTTTTCAGCCAAATTCTACAGTAGAAATTCCAAAAAATTGTACTAAAAAAAACTCCTCACCTTAATATATTATTGTCACCTTAAAATATAAATGTGAGAAGTTTATTGTGATTGCGAAAATAGAGTTTTGGAAATGCTATTTTGCTTATATTTTCCATTCCAAGTTGGTCTAGCCATGTTTATTGTGGTCTGTGATCCAGCCAGAAATGAAATAAGAGTGAGTTTTAATTGAGGTTGGCCACGTTGAAAGAGCAGATACATCCACGATGACTATGGCTGGAATGTGGAGATCGCTTACAACTCTACATTTGACATCACCTCTCTATAAAAACTCAGCTTATGAACTCGCCTTTGCAGAGCGTACCAACAGCAATACCGATTTCTGGATATCATATCATGGAGTCCAAGTGTTGCATTTGGATTCAATTTGTGGTGTATATTCTGGTAATCAATATTTGCAGGGCGGATGGCCGTGATACGGTAAGCACTGGCCCTGGGAGATGGGAAGTCGTGATTGAAAATGGAGGTGTGTCGGTGATGCATATGGCCACCACCATTATGGGTACAGTGGTGATGTACGATTACACAGATTTTGGTGATTCTAATATAAGCCTCGCAAATGGAATTTGCATAGGTAAATCAGCCGGTTATCATGATTGCTCAGCGCACTCCATAGAATACAGCATTGCTACAAACAAGGTGAGACCGTTGACACTGAGGACTGATACTTGGTGTTCATCGGGAACCTTTGTTGCGGACGGTACTTTGGTTAGCACTAGTGGATGGGGCGATGGAAACATGAGCGTTCGTAAATTTGTACCTTGTGAAACTTCTACATGTGATTGGGTTGATCCAGCTGGTGAACCTGGATCTGGGCTTCTGAACGATCGATGGTATGCTTCAAACCAGATCTTTCCTGACGGTAGAAGTATTGTTGTGGGGGGAAACTACACCTTTACCTACGAATTCCTGCCACCAAGGAAGCCTGGTGAGGTAGTTTACAATCTGGCGTTTCTAGAAGACACCTATGTGTCCCAAAACCTGCAGAGCCTGTACAATCTCTATCCTTTTCTTCATCTCTCATCATGGAAATCTCTTCATCTTCTCCAACCGTGATTCCATCTTGCTTGATTACCAAAGAAATGTTGTGGTCAGGCATTTTCCAAGAATCCCAGATGGCCCAAGAAATTACCCCACCACCGCCTCATCTATGATGTTGCCACTGTCCGCATCTGATGCATTTCGGAGGACAGAAATTATGATCTGCGGTGGTGCTCCTGTTGACAGTTACAATTTGTCACTTGCAAGGATATTCATTGACCCGCTCCAGAGCTGTGGAAGAATGGTTATCACAGATCCCAATGCCGATTGGGCAATGGAGAGCATGCCTGCTCCCAGAGTTCTGGGAGATATGCTGCTTCTTCCCACCTGTGAAATTCTGATTATCAATGGAGCGGAGAAGGGATGTGCAGGTTATGGGAAAGCAACCAATCCAACTCTTGCTCCTTATTTATACAGACCTAATGCATTACCAGGGCAGCGCTTCTCAGTACTCGCAAGTTCCACTGTTCCAAGAATGTATCATTCCACTGTAATTGTATTGCCTGATGGTAGGATTTTTGTGGGAGGTTCCAACCCCAACAAAAATTATAATTTCACCGTTATGTTTCCCACAGAGCTTCGTCTGCAAGCATACAGTCCTTATTACTTAGACAAATCCTCCCTGAGGCCCACCATCATTTCTGTGCTGCCTGCTTCGGTCACTTATGGCGGTAGCTTCAAGGTTCAATTCGCTGCAAATAATCATCATAACATTTCCATTCAGTTCAACATTTATCCTCCGACCTTCACTACTCACTCTTTTTCCATGCATCAGAGATTGCTTCTGCTTGCATCTGCCACCCCACAATTAGAATTAGTAGGAGGAGCAGGGCAGAATATTTATAGTGCCCTAGTAATGGCACCTCCCACGCCTGTTGCAGCACTGCCTGGGTACTACATGCTATTCGTGCTCAACAGTGGAATACCCAGCGCTGCCACTTGGATTCATTTGTCTTCTAATTAGACTCATCCTTCTACTTTGAGATTCTCAATAATCTCCTCATATGTACTGTAGTCTACCCTTCTCTACTGTACTGAGTGAGTGCTGCAATGGTAAGCTCTCGTACATTTCAGAGCAATAAAAGTTTTGTTGGGAATATCTGGAGATTTCAAACATAACAGAAATAACACAGAGAACAACGCTTTGGTTTTATCCAGGATCTTAATAATATAAAATAATAAAAAAAACTGTTACAGAATTGTCTTCCTCAACTCAGAGGGATTTATAACAGGAACTTCAGTTCTAGAATCTGATTCCACTATCTCAGAAAATTATATCTTCAGCACTGCTGTGCGTTGCAGAAAAAAAAAAAAAGTCTATCTATCTATCTCTGCTCTCCTTTTTTATATTGAACAACACAAAAATATCTTTACAATACGTGTTGCTTTTCCCCATACTTGCGTGAAATAAAAAATAATAAAGTTTAAAATTTCACCTACATTTACCAACCCTAGTAAATATCATTAATTACATGGCTCAAAATATCTTACTGGAATTTAATGCATGGCTTATCACACCATCACATCGCAAGAAGAGAAAGGATGTTCCACCACTCTTATAACCTTTAAATCATGCGATTTGCGATATGCGATCAGATCGCATCGCGAAATCGCAATCGCAGACAATCAAAGGATACGGTGAAGGTTGACAAGAAAGGAAGTGCGATATGCGATCTGCGATCGCATCGCAGAGAAAAAATCTGCAGTTTGAAATTATCATTCCAACACTCCCCTTTAATTTTAACTGCTGGGTTTTTTCTGCATACCGAGGCATTTCCTGAAATGATCAAAGCTTTTCTTTGCTAATGGTTTTGTCAAGATTTCAGCTAGCTGATCCTCTGTTCTGCAGTGCTGCAAAACAATCTCACCATTGTTAACCAATTTACGTATGAAGTGAAATTTGGTGTCTATGTGCTTTGTCCTTTTATGAAAAACAGAATTTTTAGACAATGCTGTTGCTGAGCTATTGTCACAGTAAATGGTTGTGCCCTTTTCTTGTTCATGACACAAATCTCTGAGAACTCTTCTCAGCCACACTGCTTGGCATGCTGCTACTGTTGCTGCCACATACTCTGCCTCTGCTGTTGACAAAGCCACAACTGGTTGCTTCTTGGAAGCCCATGAGATGGCTCCCGATCCCATATGAAACACATATCCCGATGTGCTTTTCCTATCATCAACACTTCCAGCCCAATCACTGTCAGTGTATCCTGTCAACATGAAACTTTCAGAAGATGAGTATAAAATACCAAACCCCTTCGTTCCATTCACATACCTTAGAATCCTCTTGGCTGCTTGCCAATGAGTCTCTTTTGGTCTTTCCATAAATCTGGAAATTAAACTCACAGTGTGCATAATGTCCGGCCTAGTTGCAGTCAAGTACATAAGGCTGCCAACTATGCTCTTGTATAGTTTTGGATCAAAATCCTTACTGTTGTCTTCTTTGGTCAATTTCAACCCCATTACAGTTGGAGTCACAGCTGCTTTGCTGTTTTGCATGTTAAATCTCTTTAACACTGCTTCTACATATTTATCTTGAGAAATGAAAACGCCATTTTCACTTTGGTCTACTTCAATTCCAAGAAAATATCTTAAGAAGCCCAAGTCAGTCATTTCAAATTCACTTTTCATGACTGCTTTAAAATCAGCAATGAGAGAAGCATCATTGCTTGTAAAAATCAAATCATCTACATATAGAACAACGATAAATCTTACCGTCATTCTGCTTTATGTAGAGTGTGGGTTCACCATCACACTTGTCAAACCCATTTTCAATCAGATAAGCATCTATTCTGCTGTACCATGCTCTTGGAGCTTGCTTCAACCCATAAAGAGCCTTTTTCAGTTTGCAGACTTTATGCTCTTGGCCTTCAACTTCATAGCCTGGAGGTTGTTCAACATAAACCTCTTCTTTTAACACTCCATTCAGGAATGCAGATTTAACATCCATCTGATAAATCTTCCACCTGTGTTGTGCTGCAATAGACAACACTGTTCTGACTGTTTCCATCCTTGCTACTGGCGCAAAGGTTTCATCATAGTCTTTGCCTTATTGCTGCTTGTAGCCTTTCACAACAAGTCTTGCTTTGTGCCTGTCAATCTTGCCTTCAGCATTGCTTTTGGTCTTATAGACCCACTTAACTCCAATGGCATCTTTGCCTTTAGGGAGGTCCACTAACTCCCATGTTTTACTCTTCTCAATTGCACCAATTTCTTCATTCATTGCTTCAATCCATTTATCTTCATTTACAACATCTTCAAAATGAGCTGGGTCATCAACATGACAATACAAAGCGAATAATGAATTCAGACCGGTATTGTTACTTACCTCTCCTTGTTCATAAATCTCATTCAGATCTCTGAATCTTTGGTTGAGGGGAAAGTACCCCTAGGGTCCTTTGGGTTAAGACTCTACCAGACTGAAAATTGCTTATTCAAAGAAACACACACACAGCCATTATCTTTACTGTAAGCAAATTCTAATGTTTAGGGTACGTACCTAAGGTCCTACGTTCGAGAAGGCCTTTAGGGTCCAAACCCTTCTTGGAGTTCCCTTCTTCTCCTTTGACCTGTAAAACAAACAAATCAAAGAACACAACAGTACATGGACAAATACTTATATGAAAACCATCTTCATGCTATAAAGTTAGTTATAAAAATCTTTAAGTAACTACTTGCATAAGAATTCAAGACAAGAATCTCATAAGCATAAAGAAAGATTGTTTCGGGAACCAAGACGTGTTTCTTTATATAAAGGAAAGTAAAGTACATATAACGGAAAGATTTCACCTGAAACACCTTCAGCAGGCTCCAAGCAAAGCTTCCTCCCGGATTCGTTCCAGCCTCAAGCCTCCAACAAGAGCTCCTTCCAAGTCTTACTCAATGGTGATATAAAGGATGAATGATCACCAATACACATGGAAACAAGGGTTTCCTATGCAAAATGGGGGAAGTGCAGAAGGCACCAAGGACTTCAAACCTGGTCTAAGGGGAAAATCTCAGCATAATAATCTTGCTCTTCTTTTCTCTCTCCCTTAGGCCTTCCCTTTGATGTCTTTTTATACCATCTCCAAAGTAGTTTTTTAGTTACGAGTTGGTTGGGAACAGTTGGGCCACGGGCACTAACAGGTGATCAGCAGGTAAAACCCGCGATCTCCGCTCGAAAATAAGGAATTATTTATTTTTTTAAGTGTTTTAATACATACACGCGGGTTGGTTATGCACAGACCCGCGTGTACACGCGTTTAACTCAGGGCAATGTCGCGTATAGGGGATAAAACACTGTTTTTTAAATTTTAGGACCAGGTCTGGAAGGAGGGGTTGCCCTAGGCCATGAGTGCAGCATCACAAACCATAAGAGTGAGATTTGGAGCTATAACAGATGCCCCCTAATGTATGAGGTCAGAAGGGGAACATGATGGCCGAAATATATTATGTAAGAACATGGAAAGGAAGTCTTGTCGAGAAACCGAGGAGGACTTCACCAGAATTCAGCCTGCCAAGCCACCAAAAGGAGATCAGAAAGAAACACTGTCTGAGGCGGGCATACCCATGCTCAGAAAAAGTAAAGCATGTCCGCATATCAAGTACAAGTGGATCCACTAAATATACAAGTATAAATGACTGGAAGATACATAATGGATCATCTGATCATAAGGAGCAAGTACATGTCTGAATATCACATATAAGACTGTCAATGATGCTGAAAGATGCAACGGATCACTGATATCAAAGACTGATCCCAAAAGGTACCAACTGAACATGATGGAATAGGATGGTACTACACTGCAAACTTAGGTGCCAGCATATAGAATGTCGCCATGACTGACTGCAACATATAAGGTGGAGTGGTGTCAACTAGCAGCAACAGGAGCAACTGTCAAGTGAACCAATGAATGCTGATACAACCTGAGGTCTTCACCGACCGCCGTGGTACATTTCTACACCATGGGAATAAATGATCTGAAGTCGACCATGTGAGAAATCGTTTGATTACTGGTCATTGATGTATACCGTTAACAAACACGAGACTACTCACCGATAATGATAATGAGCGTCAAGGTACCCAGTACAATCTAACAAGTGTGAATAGATGAGCTGAAGTCGAACACCTGTAAGAATCTATCGATCAGGAGACAATGATGGTTTCCCACTGTCGATAGTGAGGAATCTGTCACTAATGACTGCAAACCCCAAGGTACTGCCAAATGGACTCTAGATCTTTGCCCCAGAGCAATGAGTCGGAGTCGATAGGGAAAGATCCGCTAGAAGGAAGGCATTAAGGCATCCTCCATCAATCTAGCACGAGTGTAACCCGTAGGCCAATAATGTGGAAGGAATCGGACGAAAAAGATGTAGTAACCCAACCGAAGTACGTTTCCGGCATACACAAGATGTGGCTAGCGCACGGCAGAAACCCTCTGAACCAACCAATAATGAAAGCTGACACAGAGGCGAGGTATCCACCAATAGGGTCAAATGGAAACCAAGGTACTGCACGAATCCCAATGTGTGATAATGTATGCTGATGTCGAACACAAGGGAAACCACTCAGTCAAAGACCCATGATACTGATCGATGCTAAGCACAAGGTGACCTATCAATAATGAAAATAGGGCCAGGATGCGGCTCTAGGCCTGTCCTCAGAGCAAGGTGTCATCGTCGATAAGGACAAGACCCACCAGCAAGAAGTCAATGGGGACCTTCTCAAACCAGCACGAGTAAAGGGCCAATATAGCTGATGTGATGATAGACATGATACTGACAACCAGGGATGGCCGACTGAAAAATGAGTCAAGAGACACCGCAGAAGGGCCGACTCAGGCTAACTTCCCTTGAACAAAAGCACGACTCAATGTGACTATATGGCAGCATATGATGACTCTATATAATTTCGCCATGCAGGAGGCACGAACGAACCCTCCATATGATTGGAAGAGATAACCAATCGGGGGAGAACTGACTCAATAACAAGGTTATGGCGTACCTAAGTCAAACGAAATCCCACCCATGCGGAGGAGACTTTGTTTTGAGTGCTTTGTTCAAGGGCGACACGACTGACTCTAGCTGCCAACAATAAATGGAAATAATGTCCCTGTTCCCGCTCTTTTTTGGAATATTTAATTTTTTTGTCTTTTTCTGTTAAGCCGGAAAAAGAATAAAAGAATGCTATGGTACAGTGGAAAGAACGAGTGTCGGTGAAACAGATGATCTAGTTCCTGGGAAAGGAATGTTCCTATGCTCAATGCAGGGAGGTGAAAACTGGTCAGTGACACTCAGAGGTATGTTCCTTCCACGGATCAGGGTATGTTAAGCTGCAGAAGTCAAAGGTATGCAAGGTTGATTTTGCAGATGTCATGGTCAAAAGTTGGCTTAAACACGAGTCCAAGTGAAGCCGGCTCTAGGCCAAAAGGTGCAAATGGTCAATCATGCAATGCAGAAGTACAACTCAACACACATAGGAGCCTCTAGGGTATAAGGCCAGAACGAAGTGAAGAAGCAAAGAGGAATGAGTCTTCAACGCATAAGTCATGGCGGGACTACAGAGGACTCCCGAGCCTACTCAAAATGAAGCAGCATGGGCAACAAATGTCAGTGAGGTGCTAACTACGATGCCCATGTAAAGGGATGGCTCTACCATCATGTCATGATTTAAAGAATCGGCGAGTGAAAATGGCTTACGAACCATAACACGATGGGGTGGACCCTACGGCAGATGTATCGGTCATATGGAGGCTAGTATGCATAATGCAACGGAAAAATTGTGTCCCTAACCTATATGCCAGTGAAAACACGATACCTGCCATGACGGGTCAGCGGTCATGGAACCGTCTCGAACTGTCGAAAAATGTCAAAAATGTCCTGAAAACAAACCAAACTCGGCATTCCAAGCTCCCAAGTTAAAAGTGACATGAGGCCAAACAAAATAAAATTTTGAAAAAATTTTGCATTTTCAAAACTTATAAAAGGCATTTTTGACTCACCATTTTCACCATTTGACTTGGAGAGCAAAAATTGTGGAGCAAGAGGAGCAAACTTCCCTGTGATCAATTCAACCGTTCAAACTTGCCGAAAACTTCCAGGTAAGCCTCAAACTTGTCTTGCAATTAATTGTGATAGTTTTTAGGAATTTCAGTTAATGTTTTACCGTTGAATTTTTGTAAAAAATTCTTTCGCGGCGTACACGCGGGTTGGCAATATTGAACTCGTGTATACGACGGCCCTACACGCAACTGTGTATATAGAAACTCGCGTGTGCGCAGCGAACTAATTTTATAAACAAAACTAACGGATGAAAATGATTTTTTCTTCCAGGATGACTATCACATGGCGTGAAAGAGAGCACTCAGCCGTGGATAATGAAGTTATGAACAATGATGAGGCATTAGATGCCCTACGGGGATGTGGATTACTTAAATTCTTCAAGTTGCCAAATATGAAAGCAAACACGCGTCTGCTCGAGAAGCTCATTGATTATTGGGATGTCGATGAGGAATCATTCGTGATTGATCAGATGCCACTCAGGATAGAAGTGGAAGACATATATTTTATCACGGGCCTTTCCCGAAGGGGAGAGGTAGTACATTCCCGGGGTAGGACACAGAATAGCCTCAGTGTAGATGACTATGTACAGATTTTCTGCCTGGGTCATCGGAAGGTCGGGAGCCAGATCTCTATCCCACATGTGGCGAGTTTGTCACTCAGGATAATCTTGTTCACCATAGCTCGAGTGAACGGATCATCCTCACTACATCAGGCATCACGGGTAACCATGAGTGTGGCAGTGGACTGTCTCACTACTGTGTTTGACTGGTGTACTCCTCTTCTTGCCAATATGAAGGAACAACTCACTTCTATCACAAGGGGACAGACCAAGAACTTTGGGTTCGGAACCATCTTGTGCACTTTCTTCTTTGAGAAGGTTCCCACACTCCGCCCCAAGGTAGCTGTTGCCATCAGTAGTCCACGTGATCCACGCATGGGCCGGTGGGCTGACTTGATGAGACGTCTGGGGGGTGGGGAAGTCCCAAGGAATGCATTTGACGATGACTTCTTTGCCTGGTGGGAGCAGCAGATCATCGCCGTGGATGATTACCCCTATGCTGGGCTGGATTTCCGAGGAGATCCTGATCTAGTGTTACCACCGGATGCAGCATGGGGCGAGATTGGTAAGAATTTTTTTTTATTATTATTTTATGATATTTTGGATTTTTCAAATATAATGATGAATTTGAAAAATATTTTTTGATGAGATTCAAATGACTAATATGATGATCATGTTCCAGACATTGGGCCAGTATAACCAGATGGATTCCCGCGACATGGATGGCGTGGCCAAGGAGCCGAAGAGGCGGCTGCGGATACGGAACGGACCCTGAACAACGTCCAACGACACTTGGCGAGACTGGGCGGCCGAGTACCGATGGCCGAGATAGAGGACCTTCCTCCGGATATGCAGCGTCATGTGGTTGGCATGCCACGTGACTGGGTTCGCGTCTTTCGGCGCGTGGCCAACGCTATAGTGACATACTTAGATGCTCATCCTGAGCCGAGGCGTTAGATATGCCTGACATGATTATGGGCATTTGAGTCCCAATTTTGTATATTTTTGGACACACATATGTACACTCGAGGCGTTTTATGATATATATATATATATATATATATATATATATATATATATATATATATATATATATATACAGTTTGACTTTTTGATGTATGATTTTATGATGATGAATGATTGATATGCCAATCTAATGCTTGATTAGCGATAGAATCAGCTAACCAATTTTGGGATCTTGGAATGTGCAAATAATTAATGTAAATGAATGATCTTTGCAACAACCTCACCCTTAAAAATTGGCGATACAATAAAGGATCCCTAACCCGATAAATGTTATTTAATTGAGACACTATCAATTGAGAATCAAGATATACTACCAACGAGTCAATTCCATAAAAGATTGCCTCGGATAATAAATTGATAACAGCTGTATACTCGGCCATATTGTTTGAAGCAGGACCGATACACACGCCTCTCGATACCATCAATTGACCAGTTGGATAATAAAGTACCCAAGCTGCGGAAGCAAGATTCCGAGTGTGTCGACTAGCACCATCGACGAACCCAAAATAGACCAAATCATCCATCAGCACCTACCACAGCAAACCAAAAAGCACTGATATCAGAAAACGCTCGACAATATATGTATAAATATATACATAAAGTACAAAGAAGTCATTGCCCAGCCTGAACTAAGCAAAGTACTTCTTTAGGTAGAGCCCATTTCGGGGCTCCGCCAACTTACTCCTAGGGATGTTTATAGGTACGACGATCGAACCAATCAATATACTCTCTTCGGCAAATAAATGTGTTGGAGCCAAAGGAACCGTACAAACATCACTAGTCGAACTGGAGGACCGAGATTCTACTTCATGCACAGGGGAATGAAAGTGTAACCGACGATGTAAATCTTCCAAAGGTCGATCTACGGCTGTCATTGCTTCGAATACCGCTTCATCCAATGGAAAAAAAATATCCAAGCAATCCAATGCAGAGGAGGAATCAAGGGTCTGAAAATGAGCCACATCATCATCTATTTCTTTCCCAGAGGAAATAGTAGAATGGTTATCTACAGAGTTATCGATAGATTCACATCTAGGTTCTACTGTAGATATAAGAGATTCTATTCCACCCACCTTGTCGTCACCTGATGTGGTCGCAGATGAAGCTAAGGTTCCAGGATTCGAAGAATAAGGAGTTTGGACAAACTCTCTCCGTAAAGGATCCCTGGAGGATGAAATTGTATCTATACCAGCTGTAGGAGGGGGAAGATTAAATGTACCCATCAATGAAGAGTACATCCCAACTCCTAGACTCTCGGTAGGCGGACGGGAGTTACCCACTAAAGGAATAGTAGAGTCAGAGTTTGCTTGAGGATCAACTGGACAATAGTCCAATTGGTCAACCTTAACGATTTTCCCCTCATGAGGAAAGCAAATGACACGAAACAGAGTCGAAACCACGGCATCCATCTCGTATACCCAGTTCCTTCCTAATAGGAGATTATAGTCCAGGTTAGCGTATATGACCTCTACTTCAATATTAACGACCTTTCCTCCAACACATACAGGAAAAGCTGGGATAATCCCGTATGGCCTATGAGAATGACCATCAAATGCTGTCAATAGGGTGGGTGAAGGAACAACCGACGGTGATCCAATGGCCTTCCAGCATGACATAGACATGACACACGTGGAAGCTCCCTCATCTACAACCGTCCGAAAAATATTTGTTTTCTGGTAGGTAGACTTTATCTGGAAAGCCATGTGATGAGGAAGTCTCTTTTTGACATTACTCATATCAAAAGTGAGAGCTAAGGAGTTACTTGGATCCACTGCCCCCATTGCCGATAGCAAGGCACTTCGTTGAGCAGGACATGACTGGAGAACCTCTAACGTGGACATAGCACATGGACTCTGGGCCAGATCCTCAACAATGGAGTAATTCTAGGCTGCCCTAATATTAGGGTTGATAGTCACGCGTTTTGCGGAACCTTTCGGCACCCGAGGTATAGTCTCAACAGAAGGTCGCTCAATATGAAGTGGGTTGTTAGTTTCGGGAACTGATTTACCCTTAGAATTTTCACCTTCACCATAATCGCGTGACCGTGTGGCCACATTAGTGTGAGCACCCATCATGAAAACATTCGATGACTTGTCCCCTTCCTGGTTGCCCCCTGAGGAGGTCCCAGGGTTCGAACTCGCACCAGCAAGAAGTTGTTGCCCTTGGGGAAACGGGTTAGTTAACACAGCTTGCGAACTAGAAGTCCCTTGCTGTCCTAACAAGCGCTGAGCGTCTTCAATCCTAGGGCAGAGATGAGTTAGATGGTCTCCACTGCATAATTTGCAAGGAAACTTGACTTTCTTTCTCGACTCATTTCCACCACTACCAACGTTGTTACCGGATTTATTTGCATCGGGCTTCCCATCCGAGTTCTTCTTCTTACCACGTCCTTTCTTTTTCCCATTGGAATTTTGATTTCCTTTGGGGTTATCGGATTGGACGGCATTAATTGAAGAAGTTTGGGAAGCGGGAGGATTAGACAATGTGACTTGGTTGTTAGAAGCAGTTTGCAAAGACAACTGCTGCAATTGATTCAACAAGTTCACTGTAGATGTGTCTACTGACCCAACGATACCATCCGCGTGCGGACCTGGCTTCGGCTTAGCTAAATCAACCTTAGATCCAGGAGCATCTGGCAAGTACTTTTGTAGGATCCCAGACTGAGAGTAGATCAATTCTAATTGCTGGGCCCTAAAAATGGCTTGCTCCTCAGAATAGACCCCAGACATGGAGACATCCTTGGAGATCTCGGGTTGTAAAGACTTCAAAAACCACTCTAGACGGTACTTCGGAGGAATTTCGGCTTTAATGAGCCTCTTTCTCCGTCTCCATTCCTGAATGTGATCGGAAATGTGAGTAGCCTTATCCTGACGAAAGGTGGCCAGAAGTTCAGTTTCGGCATCATAGCGGACAGGCAACTGAAAGTGATTTAAGAAAATATTGGCTAAGTCGGTGAACGATGTAAAGCTGCCCCCTGGAAACTCTATATACCACTTGGCCGCATTACCAGTCAAGGTGCGCTGGAAAAGTCTCAACCTAATCGAATCCTCGATGAGGGAGTTGGATGAGCACCATAGATGGAATGTGGTTACGTGGTCGCCCGGGTCCTCACCACTCTTCCCTTCGAATTTTGGAATGTCCGAAGGGAGTTTGGTTGGGATCGGAGGCCAGGCCAGATTATACCTGATTGGGTCATTTGTTAACTTTGTGAGATCTGGCAAGTTTAACGTTGCCAGAAACGGAAGCCTAGGAGGACCTAGGGGATTCCACCCAGATTGGGCAGAACTCCCAAAGCTTTGAAAAGATTGTCCTGGAATTTGGGAGGCACCAGGCTGCTCGAAGTGACCAGTAGAACCGGCTGAACCAAAAGGCAAGCCTTGTGGTCTAGCAAAATTCGGAGTTTGACCAACTCCTGCCGTATAACCTCCATAACCCGCAAAGTTTCCTCCTAGAGAATGGTAAGGAGTTGATAACCCCTGATATGGATTCCAAGCCGAAGCAAGGGGAGGAATACTTTGAAACAAACTAACCGTGGTGTACGGCCTATTCCCTTGTTGGCCGATAAACGGATTCCCAGTTCCCACGCTACTAACCCCAGGGTTATTCCAACCTTGGAAAGGATTGCTGCTTTGTCCTATAGAAGAAAAAGGCATGGATCCTACCGTTGGGTTGGAATGTGGTATATGACCACTTCTGAAAGGAAAACCCTGGAATGAAGCCAATCCGCCCATCATGGACGTAGCGGCACTAAACGGAACCGATGGAATACCCTGTGATTGGGTGCCAAAAGAGAAGAGTCCAGTACCAAAAGCATTGGTTTGGGAATTTCCACTCGTGGACGGAATGGAGGTAGACCCAAGTAGAGATGTGCTCGCAAAAGATCCAAACAAGGAAGTCGAGGGGATGGAAATGGTTCCTCCCCCTTGCACCGATGTAGGGGTTTGCATAGTCGTAGCACTCGTAGAAGCCATGCTTCCAGTAGTGGTCATGAATGGTAAGCGCGTAGCGTAACCTGGACTTGATGGTCTATGTGACGGAGTCCCAACGTATTGCAATATGTCTGGATGACTAAATGGTAGGGGAGAATTTAGAGCCCTAACGACTCTGAGAATTCTTCTACCTCTACGTTATTCTCCGCTTGAAAAAGAACTCGAGAAAGGACTGGATTATCCCTCTCTTGTTAAGAAGTACTGGGCCTTGCTTGGGCAATAATGCCTCCGCTAGGAGGATCAATCTCCGATGCGTCAACCGGCGTAGGACGAACCCCACCGGTGGTACTCCCTCTGCGCCTTCTCGGAGAAGGCTCTAAACTTGGCGGCGAAAGACCACGAAGTCTTCGAGACCGTCTTGGAGATCGGTCAGCCACTTTGAATTTTTTGTTATGATCTAACTAAAGACTCAAAAAATTGAAAGCTAGGCCAACTAGGAGCATGAGCACACACTATAAAGTCCCTAAAGACAT
The DNA here is from genome assembly GCA_031772625.1 of Pinus tabuliformis. Classification (NCBI taxonomy): domain Eukaryota; kingdom Viridiplantae; phylum Streptophyta; class Pinopsida; order Pinales; family Pinaceae; genus Pinus; species Pinus tabuliformis. The sequence goes on along the minus strand of CM062805.1, from coordinate 1,376,685,040 downwards.
AGCCAATCAAACAACTTCCAAGTATTTCCGCTCCGGGTGATTAGGACCGAACACCAAAATACGAGAAAGTGAAATAAGGGGCCTTCCGAAGATAGTCTGGGATGATGAGGGCCCAGTCCTATCAGCAAAGGTATCAGAGGAAGTTACGCTAACTTCCTAACAACAGCCTGTGCCGGTGCAAGCCCCCAAGCTTCGCAAGGGTGCCCTCCAGTAGTACTGTCGAGAGTGATACAACGTCAACCTCAGGTGCCACGGGATTCCCCTCCGCAGCCACCTGTGTAGATCCCTAGGAGAGGCAACTATGGGTACCAACTCATCGCAGAAGCCAGGCAGAACAGTCGTGAGGTAAGTTCGGACAAGTAGGAGAGGGGGTATCTCTCTTCCCTGTCTTCACAGACCCTCGTGCTTAACTCCCAGATCCGGAGCTTTCCTGGTCTTCCTAACGCTATTGGATTTTCTCTCTTTATTCAGACTCTTATGTTTGACGTTTTATGTGGCCTTGGAGAGTTAACTCTCCACTCGCCTAATCCAAGGCCCTAAAATCCTAAACTTGTTGGTGTAACTGACTAAAACAAAAAGTTCTAGTGGATTTTAATTAGTGCTTGATTTTATTAGGTTGTTCTTTAAGTCACAAGGTAATGGAGATGAAACTTGTGGCGTTTTTATGGACGCAAAAGAAATTAATAAAACTTAGCTACATGCACATGCACTTTTTGTTTTCGATGAAGAGCAATTTCTATGAGGTTCAGAGGTACTTCTAATATAAACAAATTTTCCTTTTCTTTTCAGAATCCACACTCACAAAAACTAACAAAACTATATATGCCTAAAAAGAGATGCAATCTATCCTAATGCAAGAACTATATGTGGATGCAAGATTTAAAGACTACTCTAAAAACAAAGAAGGAAAGTTGCTGCCTTATCAAATTTGTCTTGCCACTAAAATGCTTAGATAGAAGATGATGTGTTACCAATCATTTCGTCCAAACAATAAAAACAAGTTCTAAGATAAACACAAAGCACTTTCACTTCGCAAAAAAGGAAATCAAATGAAAAGCAAGTTTAAGAAAGCGAAACTCAAAACTTTCAAAAGATTTTCTTTCAATGAAGCCAAGAAGTCTTTTTTCAAAGAATGCTCTCAAAAATACTGACACCAATGATTGATGAATGGGCAACCAAACACTTTTGTGAATTGACACCTTTCAAATGATGAAAACCCAACAAAAATAAATGCGTTTGAAGTCGCTCATGACAATCAAAAGCAGCAATGAAAGTCCAAAAGATCAAAAGACAAGTTTCAAGAAAATGGTAACAAACAACTTTCCCGAAACGAAGGAGCAAATGGTCACAAAAATGGTTTCGTTAAGCAAACAAAAGGTCACCAAAAAAAAATGAACACAAAGATTGAATCCAATCTTCCTACTCTGCCAAAACAGAGCAGTCAAGATTCTTAACCAGAAATCTTGTGTGTCAAAAAACAATGACGCTTGCAATCAACGAAAACAAGACTGATACTCCTTATAATTAGAAAGAGTTCAAAACAAGATGCCCCCTGTTAAACAGAGGACTATTACTGGAAAATGACTGCTTCCAACTGACCCAAACTACCAGACAGACATTCAGCAAAAAGAAAATTTATAAATCTTGAAAATTAGATAATATACGCGCCTGCAGTGATGTGCAGAGTGCATGTACACGCGACTGTAACTGAGGAAACCTGCGTATACGTGGGTTCACTTAGTACAACTTGCGTATATACGCTTCTGTAATCCAGAAAAACAGCGTATCTGAAGATTTTCAAGAAAAATAAAAAACACAGACTGAAAAACTGGAAAAGCTTAGAGTTCAAGAACAGATTAGACAGTCAGAACCAGCAAACAGAGGGGCTGAGCCTTGATTGGCTTGAAGACTACCCAAACTAGGAACAACAAGAGTGTTGTTCCCCAGCGGAGTCGCCAATTCTGGTTGAGGGGAAAGTACCCCTAGGGTCCTTTGGGTTAAGACTCTACCAGACTGAAAATTGCTTATTCAAAGAAACACACACACAGCCATTATCTTTACTGTAAGCAAATTCTAATGTTTAGGGTACGTACCTAAGGTCCTACGTTCGAGAAGGCCTTTAGGGTCCAAACCCTTCTTGGAGTTCCCTTCTTCTCCTTTGACCTGTAAAACAAACAAATCAAAGAACACAACAGTACATGGACAAATACTTATATGAAAACCATCTTCATGCTATAAAGTTAGTTATAAAAATCTTTAAGTAACTACTTGCATAAGAATTCAAGACAAGAATCTCATAAGCATAAAGAAAGATTGTTTCGAGAACCAAGACGTGTTTCTTTATATAAAGGCAAGTAAAGTACATATAACGGAAAGATTTCACCTGAAACACCTTCAGCAGGCTCCAAGCAAAGCTTCCTCCCGGATTCGTTCCAGCCTCAAGCCTCCAACAAGAGCTCCTTCCAAGTCTTACTCAATGGTGATATAAAGGATGAATGATCACCAATACACATGGAAACAAGGGTTTCCTATGCAAAATGGGGGAAGTGCAGAAGGCACCAAGGACTTCAGACCTGGTCTAAGGGGAAAATCTCAGCATGATAATCTTGCTCTTCTTTTCTCTCTCCCTTAGGCCTTCCCTTTGATGTCTTTTTATACCATCTCCAAAGTAGTTTTTTAGTTACGAGTTGGTTGGGAACAGTTGGGCCACGGGCACTAACAGGTGATCAGCAGGTAAAACCCGCGATCTCCGCCCGAAAATAAGGAATTATTTATTTTTTTAAGTGTTTTAATACATACACGCGGGTTGGTTATGCACAGACCCGCGTGTACACGCGTTTAACTCAGGGCAATGTCGCGTATAGGGGATAAAACATTGTTTTTTAAATTTTAGGACCAGGTCTGGAAGGAGGGGTTGCCCTAGGCCATGAGTGCAGCATCACAAACCATAAGAGTGAGATTTGGAGCTATAACAATCTTGGTCTTCTTGGTGTGCTAGGAGTTCCATCCGAACTTGAGGGTATTTCTGATCCCTGTGGTGTGCTTGGAGAAGCACTTCCTTGACTTCTTAAGGCTGTTCGAATTCAAGTTTGTGGTGTGGTTTGTTGTACTTGCTGTGGTGTAGGAGGAGCCACCAAGGAAGGATTATTTGCTTCTGTCCCTTCCTCTTCTTCTTCGTGAGACACAATTGTCTTCACATTCACTGTCTTCTCTAAGCTTCCATCCCAAGCTTCATCTTCAATGAACTGCACATCTCTGCTTACTATTACTTTCTTGGTGGTTGGATTATAGAGTTTGTATGCTTTTGACTCATCACAATAGCCAATAAAGACACACTTCTCCCCCTTACTATCAAGCTTCTTCCTTAGCTGATCCGGTACATGTGCATATGCCACACAACCGAATACTCTCATGTGAGTGACAGTTTGCTTTTGACCACTCCATGCCTCTTCTGGTATTCTGTTCATGACAGCTTTAGTTGGGCATCTATTCAAGATGTAAACTGCGCAAGTAACAGCTTCTTCCCAATACTCATGCGGCAAGTGTTTTGCCTTCAGCATACTTCTGACCATGTCAAGAATGGTCCTATTCTTTCTTTCAGCAACTCCGTTTTGCTGAGGTGTATACCTTGTAGTGAACTGCTTTTGTATGCCATTCTCTCTGCAAAAATGTAGAAAGTCTTGGGAGATGTACTCTCCTCCTCTATATGTTCTGAGCACTTTGATATAATGCCCACACTGCTTCTCAACAAGAGTTTTGAAGTGGCGGAATTTCTCAAACACTTCACACTTCTGTTTCAGCATATACACCCATGTATTTCTGGTGTAATCATCAATGAAAGTTAAAACATATTTATTTCTAGCAAATGATGGTGTTTGCATCGGTCCACACACATCAGAATGAACAATTTCCAATGGTGCTTTTTCCCTTATACTCTTTCCTGCTGGAAAGCTTTCTTTGTGTTGCTTGCCCAAGATGCAGCCTTCACAAAGACTATCCGGTTTCTCGATCAATGGTAATCCCTTTACCATTCCCTTTCTGTGCAACAGATTCAGGCCTCTGAAATTGAGATGTCCAAATCTCAAATGCCACAACCAATTCACATCTTTCAATTGTTCCTGAAAGACTTCTTGTGTTACAGCGACAATAGTTCTTCCTTCCTTCAAATCTGCCCTGCGTTTGAGAGGAAACATTCTATTGCTGGTCATCTGCACCTGTGCAATGATCTTCTTACTTGGAGGTATGTCTCTGATAGTACACAAATCATCTTTGAAGAACACGTTGTAACCTTTGTTTATGAGCTGTCCAATGCTCAAAAGATTACATTTCAGACCAGGTACATAGTATACATCTGGCACAATCATCTGTTCTCCATTTTTTGCTCGAATACTGACTCTGCCCTTACCCTTGATAGATATCGTATCATCAGTCCCTGTTGTTACCTCAGATTTCACATTTTCATCCAGATTGGCAAACATTTCAATGTTACCAGTCATGTGATTACTACAACCTGAGTCTAAGAACCAAAAATCTTCTTGTTTGTCTTGTGCTATGTTACATGTTAACAGCACATTCTTTGGGTTCTTATCTTCTTCATTTGCAAAATTTGCATTCTGCCTATTATTCATGTCACTTTGTTTTTTCCTACATTCATTTGCATAGTGCCCATATTTCTTACAATAATGACATTGGACTTGAGATTTGTCATACTTTTGTCCATGAGCTTGCTGTTTGCTTGAACCTTCATCTTGGTTCTGATTGCAGCTCCTTCCGCTTGAGCTTGCAGGATAATTTCTGCCTCTGTTTTGGCTTCTTCCAAGACCTCTGTTATTTGCTCTGCCTCGACCTCTTCTTTGGCCAAAAGACATCTGAGTCTTGAATGCTTGCTCAAATGAGGAATCTGTTCCTCTACTCAGTCTATGTTCATGAGACAAAAGAGAAGCACTCAGTTCATCTACCATGAACTATGAGAGATCCTTTGTTTCTTCTATTGCTACCACAATAGATTCAAACCTTGAGGGTAAACATCTCAAGATTTTCTCTACAATCCTTCTATCTTCAAGAATCTCACCATGAGATCTTATCTAGGTTATCAAGCCAATAACCTGAGTGAAGAATGAATCTATTGTATCAGATTCCTTCATGCTGAGATTTTCGAAGTCTTTCCTCAACATCTGCAACTTTGCAGTCTTCACCTTCTACATGCCTTGATAGGCAGTTTTGAGAATATCCCATGCCTCAGATTTTGTTGCTGCTGCAATCCGTGGAAAAGCACTTTCATGTACTGATTGGAAGAGGAAAAAGAGGGCTTTGGCATCCTTCTTCTTGTCACTCTTCAACTGGTCTCTTTCTGCTGCTATCAAAGCAGCCAACGCTGTTGCATCTGCTAGTTCAGCATAGCCAGTTTCAACCAGCTCCCATATTCCTTGAGAAGAAAACAATGCTTTCATTGTTATGGACCAATAACTATAATTTTTTCCATTAAACTGTGGCAGTTGGGGATTTGTCAAACCAGTTCCAGCATCTGCCATCTTAACTTGTGAAAAATAAAGAAGATATACAGACTGTAAAAATAACAAAAACTTTCTCTGTTGAAAAAAAAAATGCTCAATAAGCTTCTTACAGCTCCTACAGTGAAAAAACAAAACTCTGTTGTTTTTTTTTACTCACTGAGTGCCTAGATTTGCTTTGATACCATGTTGGGAATATCTGGAGATTTCAAACATAACAGAAATAACACAGAGAACAACGCTTTGGTTTTATCCAGGATCTTAATAATATAAAATAATAAAAAAAAACTGTTACCGAATTGTCTTCCTCGACTCACAGGGATTTACAACAGGAACTTCAGTTCCAGAATCTGATTCCACTATCTCAGAAAATTATATCTTCAGCACTGCTGTGCGTTGCAGAAAAAAAAAAGTCTATCTATCTATCTCTGCTCTCCTTTTTTATATTGAACAACACAAAAATATCTTTACAATACGTGTTGCTTTTCCCCATACTTGCGTGAAATAAAAAATAATAAAATTTAAAATTTCACCTACATTTACCAACCCTAGTAAATATCATTAATTACATGGCTCAAAATATCTTACTGGAATTTAATGCATGGCTTATCACACCATCGCATCGCAAGAAGAGAAAGGATGTTCCACCGCTCTTATAACCTTTAAATCATGCGATTTGCGATATGCGATCAGATCGCATCGCGAAATCGCAATTGCAGACAATCAAAGGATACGGTGAAGGTTGACAAGAAAGGAAGTGCGATATGCGATCTGCGATCGCATCGTAGAGAAAAAATCTGCAGTTTGAAATTATCATTCCAACAAGTTTTGGGTTTCTTTTCTCTCTGTGTGGAAGAAATTTGAAATTTGTTAATCAAAATTGTACATTTTTTTCACCAATGTAGTGAAAAAGCAATAAAAGTTTTGGGGATGAAATTTGAAAATTGTGATGAAAGGTCTCTTTTCAAAATTGTGCATTTCTTTCACCAATGTAGTGAAAAAGCAATAAAATTTTGGGTCCTTTTTTTTTTTCTTTTTTTCATGTAAAGAAATTTGAAATTTGTTACGAAGCGTTTCTTTTCAAAATTGTTATATAAAGTAAAGGATATTATTATATAAAGTGTCATGTTAGATTGTTATTATAGAAAGTGTGATGTTAAATGTAAAAGACGAGGATGTTTAAAATGTTAATTATATATTTATTCTTTTAAAATTAATCCACTCTCATTAATGCTAATAAAATATCCATCATATTCATGTGTATTATCAAGATATAATTATCATTATTTTAAGTTTGATTAAAAAATATTATAATTTAAACTTAAAAAAACACATGTTATAATTTTAAAACTCAACCTACTATTATGAATCACAAATTTATAAATTTAAAATAATTAATTTTTTTAACAATAAAATTTGAGATTAAAATCATATAATATAAAATTAATTAATTACAATACCTTATTTACCTTTATTATCCAAAAAATTGTATAATTAATTTGATTATATATTTTTTCAATTAAAACCAAATTGTCTATTTGACACAAGTAAATATAATATTAACAAAATTTAATAAACACATTAACCAGTGAGTTTTTAAGCATTTGTAAAATTATATAATATTATAAGATAAATTTATTTTTATTGTTTATAATGGTAAATTATAATATTAAATAAACAATTATTGTTAACGATCAACTAAACACTTAGATTACTCTAATAATAAAAATATCTAATAAAATATTATTATAATTAATGATGTAGTCTAATTGTTTCATGCTTTATTTTTCTTCACTAGAATCTAGATTGTCATTTTCCAATGTTTAAAATATTTATTTTTTTTCCAATATTGTATTCAACTTATTGAAAAGCTTAGAAAACTAGGATTAGGTGGACTACATAGATCGAGCCCTCAAGCTAGTGATTACAACACATTATTATAACAAAAAAAATTCTATGGATTGCCTAGCCAATCCATTATACCAAAATCCTTCCACCTTTATATGCACAGTTCAATCAATCAATCCCCAGTGGAGATCCATTGGCCAAAAATGGCCAAAGTGTAATGTACCTCAATTTACTCAACTATTTGTTTCTTTCTTTTTGCAATAAATTCAAAAATACTCATTATATGAATCTAAGGTTTTACCTCATCATACATCTCATTTCAAAACATTTTTTCTCTAACACAATTTACATTTTCCATAGCTAGTGAAAATAGAATTCTAGATGGTCCCTTGCTCACTAGTCTAGACACAACACCATACTCGTTCAACGCATAACTTCTTGGTCAACCCGATCATACTATAGGGATCCATCTCGATTTTATTGGTTAACATATAACACCCTTCCTAAATGCCACATGTGATACTTGTACCCTTTTGTTCCAATATAATTTAACATAAGGGACTTAGGCTTTATGAATAATAAATTAATTGTACTATAACTTATATACTTATGGTGTATCTAAGTCTGTCCTTTTTCTTTCCCATACTTTATATATTTTTCCCATGGCATTAAGCTTCTCCATGGTATCATACCCATTTATGTTACCTCCTTGCTTTGCATACTCGTAATTTTGTTTATGCACTAAAAATAAATTACTATTTTGTCCACCCTTAGCTCACTTATCATTCTTTCTCGAATTAGGTTAAAAACATTATCCTTGGCATATATTATTATTACTATTTCAAAATAATTATATGACATGCAATTATCATAGTAAACCACCCCTCAACCTCTAACTTCAATGCTAACTTGGTCAAATGTGATGTACCTTCCTCAACCCTTAGTTCTTGTTTTCATGGAATTCATGGATCAATAATTCAATTGGGGGACTGATGTGATTAGTTAAAAAGCTTGGTGTGTGTCATGTGACCATGCTACATGGTCTTGTAATACTGGTTCACACCACAACTAGCACGTGGACCCAATGTGGTTGATTATTTGGATGGTGAGGATTACTGTACAGGGGGATTGTCACAAGTCCACTTTTAGAAATATAAATACTTTTTTTTAAAGAAATAAATACTAATGTAGTTCAATAAGTTCAATAAGTTCATATTCATTAGGTTTCCCTACCACTATAACAGTGTCTAGTGTGTAGACTGGGTAGGGGGATGTGTCATAAAGTTATCCTTCTTCCTCATCCTCTAACCAGTAGGGCAAGTCATGCTCAATAGAAGGTTGAGCAGGAGGGCACATCACAAGTTTTTTTGATGGATGCCCATTCTTTATGGTCATGTTCCCAACCCTGCAACTAATGAGGCATCAAAAGTGGCCAACCAAGGTCTTCCTAAGATGATAGGATAACCATTAAATTTGGTTTTGGGATGCAGGACAAGGAAATCAGTGGGATACTCCCATGAGTCAATGGAGACCATTACATCATCAATAAATCCCTCGGGAGCTATTATGGATCTATCTGCAAGTTGAAGTATGTAATCGGCCTCCTCCCAAATCTACCCAAGTAACTGTCCAACCGTGGTAAACGTCTGACGAGAGAGGTAACTATAAGGGATTCAACCTCCTTGGTGACCTTAAAGAAATGGAATCGACGGAAAAAAATCAACCATACCTTCCACACCAACAGCAATACCCCCAGGGGACATCCCAGCCACTCAAGCATCCTGCCCCTAGGTCCCACTGACCTTTTAGACCTCTAAACATTTGGACGCTCTCATGCTATGGGCATGATAGCATCTAGGGACCTCTTGACACTTTCACGGGCCTACAAGCCACCATCCAAGGACTTTTCCCAGCGGACTTGTGCCAACATCCCTTGAAATCAAGGCACTTATCTGGCCCAGAATTTCAGCCACTCCCCAGAATTTGTGTAACTTTTAGAATCCACCGAAGACATGATGACAAAGATAAAAAAACTGAGAAATAAAACTCAGGACTAAGCCTAACGATCCCCAACTAGGATTGACATTCTGTCAAACACTTGGAATCAATGCAACCTACAGGTTTAGGATACAAGACAAAGCATGAATGACTAAAAGCACTTATGAACCATGGTAGGAAGGATCACCAACGTCTCCATTTAACTATTATAACATCAATTAGGTCTTGCATCCATCATTTTAACATTCAAAAGTAAATACATGAAATAACCATTAAATGAATCAACCAATTAACCATTCTTATAACGAGCATAAAACCATGTAAATATCAAAGATATGACGTCCTTTAAATCCACATATAAACAAGTGAAAAAGTAAGAGAACTTAGATTTCATTAATAATATAAAAATCTGAAAAGGTTCAGTACTTCCATGTACCACACGACTTTAGATATTGGTGAACCAAATATTTCTTTTAGCCAACCACCCCCATGCCATATTCCAAATGTGAATGTGGGATCTGATAGGAAAACCAATCCAAAAACAACCAAGGGAATCCAAAGGTTAAACCACCTCCACCCTCATCAAATTGTGATCACACCGAAACTGGTGCTCTAATCATAACTGAACCGAACTATGAATTCCATCTGGACTCCATCACTATCCTTGAGGAATTTTTGACTCCTTGCCTCTCAGGCTTTACCACAATCCAACCACGGATCACTTGGCCCTAAACTGAGACCAGTGTCTCAGGCTTTACCACAATCTAAACGGATCATTAGGTCATAAACTGTGATTCCTCCCTCAGAGTTTACCGTGTATCCTTCCAAAACAGATCAAGGGATTCCTAGGCCTTTGGGAATGAACCTTGAGACCAACTCCGCCCGAAATTCTGAAATTCACCCGAAAAACCAAAGATCCAAACCGAAAAAAAATATCCCAACACCATGGCATCAGGAAAAAGGCGAGGCTAGGCTGAAAACCACTGTCATAACCTGGAAAAACCATGCCACCGACAACAAGAGAACCATACACCAACATGCAAAGCCATGCATGTTCAAACCAACTAGGAAATCACACATGAAATATGCTCCTTGCAAGTATTCCTGATGAAGCTCCCTGATCCTGCTCTTCTTCCTTGATCCTTGCTTTCCTTCCTTTCCTTTCCTTGCTCTAAAACCTAAGCAAATACTTGAGCTAAGTGTTTACATTGACCAAGATGTTGCCAACTAATCCTCATAAGCCTTTTTACCAATGAGTACTCTATTTTCTTCAATTTCCATCATTTTCATTCAATTTCCTCGTCACATGCAACCTATGACCTTTTACCTCACTTTTCTCCTAATTTCATTTCTTTTCATAAACAAATGTGCCAAAATTCCTTTTTTCCTTTTAATGCCTTTGCCTTTGCCTTGGCCTTTGCCTTTTCCTTTGCCTTTTCCAATCTCCTTTGCCATAATAAAATGCAATCTCCTTTCCCATAGTAAACTGACTGAACACCCACACCAAGATGTCCTACCTAACATTAATCTTGGAATAAGTGTCCCTTGGTCATGGTCTTATTCTTTCCTTTATATACCTTATTACATGGAATTTTCATGAGGGTTGTTACACAATATCATAGTAGTCTTCCTCAAGCCCCCTTGGAGGTTGAGCTCGAGAATGGTTTCCCTAGTCATCACATTGATTGCAGCCCCAAGGTCAATCAAGGTATTAAGGACCATAATTCCATCAATGTGCACAAGCAATACTGGGCTACCATTATCCAAGTACTTTGGGGAGATTACCCTCCCAAGCATTAGGTCAAAAAATTGTCCAACAAAATGGATAGTGGGGTATCTATTCTTCTTCTCCCAGGTATTTTGAAACACTCTTCCTTGATAAGCTTGTTGTAAACGGGGACATCTTTGATGGCTTGGAGAAGGGGTATTTTTACACACAAGTTCTTCAATTCTCCCCGAAGTTAAGCCTCTTCTAGGGCGTGTTGTTTAGGGTGGACCAACCATTCATGGTAAGGAGGTTCATTGGCTTGAGAGGCAGTCTATTCATTCTCTTCAATCTCTCTATGTGGAAAATGTGGGTGATTATCTAGGATCACCTTCGGAGAAGGAAGGTTGATCTCTTGGATTTCCACAACATAAGCATGCTAGGATGTCTCCCCACTATAAACCTATTGTTCCTACTTATTGTTCAAGTTCAGATTGGGTTGAGAAAGCATATGAGGTTTCTTAAGTGGGGTATGGTGAGGGAGCTATGGTTGAGGTTGAGGTGGAGGTAGTAGAGAAGGAGTTTGGGTTGCTTGAGGCCTCCACCCTGGTGAGAGGTTTCTCCATTGGGAATATTGTGGTGGATATGGTTGGAAAGGAGGGTTAATAGGACAAGGAGGATGTTGAGGAGTATAAGGCCAAGGAGGAGGTGTGGGCCATGATGGATGAGTGGAAGGCAACCAAGGCTGGAAAGGTGCATTCTTATTTGGATTTTAATGAGGATAGTGCACACCTTACATTCCCTGCTAACATGGTGGAGGACCTTAAGGCCTCCTCTGGTTAATAAAGCAGAGTTTCTCTGAACCATGTTTTCCCCCTTGGTATATAGCCTTCAGACCTATCATAGAGAGACGTTCTTCTATTGCATGATTTTCTTTACAAACAAGGTAGACTTCTTTGACATTCAGTGAGCACTCATTCCTAGGGTGTCTCTCAGTGCATCTAGGGTAGAAGATACCTAGTGCCCTTTCTCCTTCCTCTTGGTTCCTTTTAATTTGCGTTGTATCCATCTGTATGGGAAACGTATGAAACATGCCACTCTTAAAATCCTCCAACATACTTCCTATCCAATGTTTGAGGGCTGATGTAAAGGGAGATGAACTAACCAAGCCTTGGCTAGACCCACCCTTTTTTCTAGCAGCCCTAGAGTGATTCGTATATATTGTTTTGATGACATCATAAAGAAATTAAGAGATGTCTGGACTCGAGACAACATGTTGAGTGTTTCCATTACATCCTCCCTGATCCCCCATAGAAGAACTAGCTTGAGTGATTCGAGATCAAGGGTACAATTAGCCCTCCTATAATTGAGTGGGAATCTTTCCTCATAGTCCTCTAAGGATTCATTTGTTCCTAGGGTCATCCTAAAGATTTCCTCCTTTGTTTCCTTGGAACTGCAGTAATCAGTGTACTTGTCATTGAAGGCTTGTTTCATTTGGGCCTAGGTAGTGATGTTGCCTTTAGGTAAATCATGAATGAGTGCAAGGGTACATCTTTGAGGGTAGATGGAAATAAATTTAGCTTATGTTCATCCAAGGCATAGTCATAGGTCCTACAAAAAACAAAAAATTCAAACACAAAGGTGTGAGGATCTCCAGAGGTTAGGCCATGGAAATGTGGAAGGGAAACATGGCTTATATTACTCATTCTGGCCTACCCATTAGTTTCCCTGATAAGGAAAATCTCATCTTATCTGTTTTTAGCCATGGTTTGTGTAGGTGAGATATGTTTTTCTTCCCCTATGGGTTCCTCAAAAATTCCAGGTTTCTCACCTAAAGGCTTTTCTATTTCCCCTATAGTGAGAGAGGAAAGTTCACAATCGCCAAAGAAGAATACAGGTTGACTGCTTGAAGGGGTGGGGGTTTTCGGTAAGAATTTCCCTTGATTTTCCCTACTCCTACGAGGCATGAAAGAACTAGCTATGTTTTTTGAATTCGTTTTCTCCTTTTTTTTTTCGTGAAGCTTTCAAACCAATAAGACTAATGCAAAGCAAAAAGCAAGTAACTCCTATATAGAAACAACACCTACTTGAACACCTCCCTGACAACAGTGCCAAAAGATGATGAGCTATGGTATTGCACCAAGGATGTTGCAACTCCCAATGCTTATCAACCTAAATTATCAACTTGGGGTTCATACAAACTTAGAGGTGATAGTGCTATATGCACAACATGTTACGTTCTACTCATGTCCTCCTCAGTCGTTAGATTAGATCAAGGTATTCAAATACCACTCCTTCGACTAACTACAAATATAATTTCTTATGAAAGCATATCGTGATTGCAAGGAGATGAACTTGATTCTAACGACAGAAATGAAAATGCCATTAATTAAATGTAAATGCTAATTTAAATGTCATGAAAGGGAAAGGCTAGTCTAGTTGCAAAAGTAAACCCCGCCACCCTATTTTCACACTGTTGCAGCGGCTACAACCACCCTCCAAAATTTTTCCTTAGATTCAATTTGGAGCCTCCTTACCAACCATCCTCAACAGCATGTATTGCACTGTCAAGTACATGAGATTTAGTGGTTTTCTAGCAGCTTCCGAGCCTCTGCATGATAGCTTGTTGCACTCTTGTCAGAGGCTGCTTCTGTAGAGTTGGTCTAGCTGCTGGCTGAACAACTCCCTCAAGAAATTGTGCAATACTAGAGGGGAACCAGTCTTCCCTCCAGAAATTGCGCAAATATGACTCGCAGCCAACTGGGCTCAGAAACTACGCAATTTCTATATGAAATACCTATATGTTATGTTGTTATCATTGTAAACTGCCCCTCAACCTCTTCTTTTAATGTTATATTGGTTAAATGTGATGTACCATCGTCAACCCTTAGTCCTTATCTTGATAGAATTCATTCATCAACCATTTAATTGGGTTACTCATACAATTTTTTAAACAGTGTGGTGTGCATGACATGAAAATGCTACATGGTCATGTAACATTGGTTCACACGAGTGCTAGGGCATGGCCCACATGTGGTTAATTATTCAAATGATCAAGATCACAAAGGGTGATCCAACGCTATAGAAATTTGGATAGATAACCTATCTTTATTTCCTTTCAATTTCTTCATTTTGTGTTTTTTGGCCACTTGACACGCTTCTTTGCAACTAAGAGAGTTGCGTTGACTTATGACCATAGACTTTCCCACTCAATTATTGGTGTGGCCATTTCATTCCCCATAAGAGATCTTAATATTCTCAAGAGAACAACTTGAATGCATTTTTGAGCTACTTAAGAGGTAAAGCTTTGACCCTGGGAATTTGATTTTTTCCTCTCACTAGATTTATGTCATAACATGTGGGTGTCGTACATTAATTTTCTAAAATTATATACTGTTAAACACAAACACGCACGCACACACAAATTTCATTTAATATGTTGATCTTTTTTGAATTTTTAAGGTAAATGAAGTTTTAGAATTTTAAAGCAAATTAATAACTAATAAAAATTTATTAAATTTTTTTTAAATAATGAAATAATATCAAGTTCATTTAAAATAATTAAAATAATTGTCAAGTGGGTGTAGCTTAGAGAGGAGGTGATATTATCCTCCCCACTGAGGATTCCAACCACATCTATATTGACATGCTCACTCCTTGGGAATCACTTCTACATAGATAATTTGTCTATTTTATTAGATATGAAACTAAATTAACATTGAAACTCAAAGAGAAATATAGTGATTATAACGTTCAAGATACCCCAAGTGCTAGAGCACAGAGATATCTTAAAGAGAGGGTATGGATTATTGGGATGAGATTGGCTGGACCTTCTTAGTTCATATTTTATTAGGGACTATAATTCAAGTGCATTTACTTGGATATTATAGGATGCATAAAATAGTATTTCTCAAGGGAGAGTATACCTAGTAGGCTATGTGCTATCCATGTTGTTGGATTCTTTAGCTCATTTTAATTTACAATTCTAATTAATAGCAAATCGTGTGAAAAGTTTAACATTATAATTTTTTCTAAACATTTTTAAAGTATTAAAATTAGAACTCTATTGAAATCTTGATTAATAATAAAGTAACAATATTTTCCAATTTAAGAATTTTAATATTTCCTAAGAGAAGAAAACCTTACACACACACACACACACATATTTTCCAAACTAATATTTTTAATATTTCCTCAGAGAAGAAAACCCCTCTCTCACACACAAACACATTACAATTGTAAAAGAATTGTATTTTAATATTTAATAAATTTCCACAATTTTTTATAATTTTATTAAAATACACAATCAATACACTAACCTTATAATTTATTAGTAAATAAAAAATCATTATAAATTTAGTTATAAACATAATATATAAATTATTCATTTAATTCAAATTTGAGTACTCTTTAAGTGTGACTTTTTATGGGACTCCCCAAAAATATGCTCAAAAATCCAAAAAATCGCACTTAAAGACTACTCCATCAAAATTACATCTCATTCTATACATTTTAAATAAGCATGTGTAAGAGAAATATTATAAAGAATTAGATCCCTTATTATATACCATTCTCATTTAAAGTTTGTTATATGGATATTGATGTTAGCATTTATGGTCATGGACATGAATAGTATGCATACAAGACTTCATTTTGAGTTGCTTATATTTGGTGAACCGAGTTGTTTGATATTTTAATGTAAAGACTAAAAAATTAACAATCCTTTAATAAGATTTTTAATGGTGTTTTAACTAGCATTAATGAATTTAATGATATTTAATTTAAAGATTCAATTTACTTTTTTTGGTGTTTTTTTGTTGTTGATACTATTCTTTATGATATTATAACTTTTTGTTATTTAATATTTATTTTCAAACTCAAATATAAATAATGATCACATTTTTAACATAGATGAAGCTATTTAATTTATATACCAAAATTTTCCAATTTATATTGGAATATTTAAATAAGAAATATATCCATATTTTAGCTATTTTAAGTTTTGGAGATTTAATAGGTATAATTTTCGGCCAATTTTAGTTGTATTAGGGAAGATATTTTTTAAAATTTTAAAGTTTGAGTTGCATAACTTGCACAATTTAGGCGATGGAGGAGTTTTCAAGGTGTTGAATCCATTTGTTTAGTCAAAAGCAAATTTTAAACAACTAAACATCACAATCTCGCTCACAGTTGTGTGCAATAATTAAACAAAACCACAATTTAACATATAACATATTCACAATTTACTTCACGATATATCTTGAGGTGAGTGATATTTAATGTTTTTGAAAATGGAATTTTGGAAATAATGTTTTAATTTGTATTAATGAATTTAATGATTACTCAATTTTACTTGTTTTATATAATTTGGTAATTTTTTGTTGTTGATGCAATTCTTTATGATGTTATAATTTTTTTGATATTCAATATGTATTTTTAAACTCATAAATATATCACATTTCTGTCCTGTTAAAAGAAGAACATAGAATAATTAGATGGAATTATTTCATTTACATGATGCAATTCCCTAGTTTTTGGTGGAATATTTAAATAAGAAATATAATCGTAGTCTCGCTGTTTTAAGTTTTGGAGATTTCATAGGCATAGTTTTTTGCAAATTTTCCATTATTAAGGCATATATTTGTTAAAATTTAGAAGTTTGAGTTGTATAATCTACAGAGGTAGGTGCCTAAGGAGTATTCAAGGGGTTGAATCCATTTATGTAGTTAAAAAACAAACTTTAAACAACTAATATCACAATTTCCCCCACAAGTTTGTTGTAATCTTAATGAGTTGTTTTTAGTGAGACTTTTTGGAATCTTTTCTGGTGGGATTTTCCCGTCTAATTTCTCTAAAATCCTGCAGGAATTTATCGAAATCACTTTTCAGGGTGGGTGCTGAATCTATATATACAGTCAAAAAGCCAGTTTAAATAACACAAATCAAGATTCCGCCTCAATTTTTTTCAGCCAAATTCTACAGTAGAAATTCCAAAAATTGTACTAAAAACAACTCCTCACCTTAATATATTATTGTCACCTTAAAATATAAATGTGAGAAGTTTATTGTGATTGCGAAAATAGAGTTTTGGAAATGTCATTTTGCTTATATTTTCCATTCCGAGTTGGTCTAGCCATGTTTATTGTGGTCTGTGATCCAGCCAGAAATGAAATAAGAGTGAGTTTTAATTGAGGTTGGCCACGTTGAAAGAGCAGATACATCCACGATGACTATGGTTGGAATGTGGAGACCACTTACAACTATGCATTTGACATCACCTCAATATAAAAACTCAGCTCATGAACTCGCCTTTGCAGAGCGTACCAACATCAATACCGATTTCTGGATATCATATCATGGAGTCCAAGTGTTGCATTTGGATTCAATTTGTGGTGTATATTCTGGTAATCAATATTTGCAGGGCGGATGGCCGTGATACGGTAAGCCCTGGCCCTGGGAGATGGGAAGTGGTGATTGAAAATGGAGGTGTGTCGGCGATGCATATGGCCACCACCATTATGGGTACAATGGTGATGTACGATTACATAGATTTTGGTGATTCTAATATAAGCCTTGCAAATGGAATTTTCATAGGTAAATCAGTCGTTTATCATGATTTCTTAGCACACTCCATAGAATACAACATTGCTACAAACAAGGTGAGACCGTTGATGCTGAGGACTGATACTTGGTGTTCATCGGGAGCCTTTGCTGCGGATGGTACTTTGGTTAGCACTGGTGGATGGGGCGATGGAAACATGAGCGTTCGTAAATTTGTACCTTGTGAAACTTCTACATGTGATTGGGTTGATCCAGTGGGTGAACCTGGATCTGGGCTTCTGAACGATCGATGGTATGCTTCAAACCAGATCCTTCCTGACGGTAGAAGTATTGCTGTGGGGGGAAACTACACTTTTACCTACGAATTCCTGCCACCAAGGAAGCCTGGTGAGAGAGTTTACAATCTGACGTTTCTAGAAGACACCTATGTGTTCCAAAACTTGCAGAGCCTGTACAATCTCTATCCTTTTCTTCATCTCTCATCCGATGGAAATCTCTTCATCTTCGCCAACTGTGATTCCATCTTGCTTGATTACCAAAGGAATGTTGTCGTCAGGCATTTTCCAAGAATCCCAGATGGCCCAAGAAATTACCCCACCACCGCCTCATCTGTGATGTTGCCACTGTCTGCATCTGATGCATTTCAGAGGACAGAAATTATGATCTGCAATGGTGCTCCTGTTGATGTTAGAATATTAATTCCAACTGCAGGCACCGTGGACGCAGCGTGGACAGCAACTGAGCCAGCACGTACAACCCCAAAACCACCGCAGCGAAACCACAAACCGCCTGACTCATTTCGGACCGCTTTTGCGGTGAAAGCAGTTTCCGTATAATCGAGCCCGATCCAATTATCCTCAGCCACGTGGTCCTCTGTATACGTCAGCAGAACTGACATTTCGGAGCCTAAAGTTCAGCATAAAAATGCCTCCCGAAATCCTCCACCGCCGTCCGATCCACTTCATCGTTCTCCGCCGTTGATTGTTTCAACCTGCATACGAGCCAACATTAAATACTTGTGTGGAGTAAATCAAACGTTTGAGTTTGACCACCGGTCCTATCTGCAAAGGGAATTAAATGGAATTTAAACCTGGTTCGTAAATGGTTGGTAGAACATTAAATTTTTTTTATACCGGAGGTATGTGCATAGTAAATATGCATTTTAGGAGTTATATTTGTATTGTATTGCATATACATTATAGATGTTATGCTTTTTGTTGTGCGTTGACCATTCTGAAATGAAGCCACTCAGCACACGCACGGGTGAATAAAAAAAAGAGAACGAAGATTGAAATGAAGTTTTTACTGCAGCAAAGAACCTGTGTTGATTTTTGTAAAGTGACTTGAGGTGTGCACAGCAGTGCAAGAGTGAAGGTGTTAATGAAAAGAATGAAGACCAGTGTATGATGCAAAGAGTGAAAGGAACGCACAGCAGTGCATAAAAGAAAAATAGGGGAGCGCATATGTTTGTGTGATTTTTTTTTTATCAGCGTGAATCAAGGTAAATATTGCACAGCAGTGCATAAGTGAAGAAGCACGGGAGTTTTGTTTGGTGAATGATTTTGTATTTTATAAAACTCACAGCAGTGAACAGAGGTTGAAATGTAATTTTTGTTGGTTGCCCAAATGAAGGGAAAGAAGCAAGAGCGTATGGTGTGAGTAAAGTTTTTTTTGTGAATGTAATGTAAAATTTTCCTGCATATGTAAATTTATTTTACAGCAGTATGTGTAAAAGATTTTTACACCAGTAAATGTAAAAGAGATTTTTAAACACCAGCAGTGTAAAATCTCAGGTGGAAAACAGAGTTTGTTTTTGTTGGCTGAATGTATTTTTTTGGGTAAATCCCTCTGAGTGAAAGAGGATGAATATGTATCAGGCATTTATGTTTAATGAATAGAAATCATTTTTCTGGGTATGTAATACTCTGTTCTCAGACAAATTTTTTGAAGCTTCCTTGTGCACAAAAGATCCTGTGGAGAGAAGAAAACAGAGCATTACCTCTGTGTGTTAATTTTTTTTATTTTTGGGATTTTACCAGAAAAATCCCCAACAGTGGTATAGGAGCAGGTTTAGGCTCTTTGAAGGTGTTAAAGAAGCTGAGGGAAAGAATCTTGTTGCACCAGCAAGTCTTCTCCAGGAGAGTGAAGTCTCAGGCAAAAGAACCCATGTATTCCTCAAAGTTTTTTTTCTGTGTTGCTGTTGAAGAAATAGTGAGTCATTTTAAAAACACAGTCAGGTATTTTAAACATAGTTAAGAATGGCAAGGTCAAGGAAGAAAGTGTCCAAACCCCCTAAGGTTGTGTCTCCCTCTTCTATTAAAATAGAAAACAATCTATTTGAAAGCATTCTATTTGAGGCTCCAAGGTTCGATGGGAACTTTGATATATGGGAAATAAAAATGAGGGCTTTCTTACAGTCTGAAGGGATTGAAATCTGGGAATCAGTGATTGATGATAGCAAGATGGATAGAGAATCCAAGGAGTGTAATGCACAAGCAGCAAAAATAATCTTGGATGGACTGCCTGATTCTGTAAAGAAGAATCTAGGAAAATATTCATCAGCAAAGGATATATGGGACAGACTTCATGACCTTCATGCAAAGGGAGCACTGACCATGACCATCAGTGAAGAAGAAAATTCTGAACCCATCATAGAAGCTGAATGTGAGAAGGTTGACCTCATTAAACTTCAAGTAAAATAAAGGGATGAGGAGCTCGTCAAGCTTAAGAAGGAACTCGATGAAAGCAAGAGGAAGCATCATGAAGAAGTCATCTCCATGACAAATCAGTTGAATAAAGTAAAAAAGCAGGAAGATGTCTTGACAA
Source organism: Pinus tabuliformis (assembly GCA_031772625.1). Classification (NCBI taxonomy): domain Eukaryota; kingdom Viridiplantae; phylum Streptophyta; class Pinopsida; order Pinales; family Pinaceae; genus Pinus; species Pinus tabuliformis. Next base: position 1,376,664,592 of record CM062805.1, on the reverse strand, counting down.
GTCAACTTGAACAAAGGCACAAGAGAGTGAATAAGCTTGTAGAAGAGATTGGATAGTACAAGGTAGAGGTCTCCTCCCTTAAGTCTGAATTACAAGAAGCCAGGAAGCAGGCACAAGGAGCTGAAAACAAAATGGAGAGCAGTCAAGCAAAGAATGAAGAAATCTCCAAAATGAAGTCAGATATTATCTCCCTTAAAATAGTAGCAGTTGAAGCTACTCGTAGCAAAGAAGAAACTGAGGAACAACTTGCAAAGAAAAATAATGAGCGTGAAAGATTGGAAGAAGAAATAGTCCTCCTCAGGAAAAAGGTTGAAGGGATGAACAAAATCATGAAGAGCTCTCAAGCCTTGGATGACATGCTCAGCTATCACAGATCTCCATCTGATAAATCAGGACTTGGGTATGTAGGTGAACCCTCAAACAAGAATGAAAATGCTTTAAGCAAAGGAGATGCAAAGAAGCCAGAAAGAAATTGTGATGCTCCTAGTTCCAGCAAAGGCAAGGAGAAAAATGAAGGCTACAATAGAAGAAATCCTACTCCAAGAAGAAAACCAGCTCCAAGAAGAAATGTAGCTGATGTCAAAGAGGCAAGATGCAATGGTTATCATCAAAGAATCTCAAGGCAGCAAGGCTTCAGAAGTACATCAAGGAAACCTCCATCTCCCAGGTACCAAAGTTCATTTTATGGTTATTGTTACTCTTGTTCAAACTTTGGTCATATGGCAAAAGACTGTAGAGCATTTCATAGAGATAGATGTTGTAGTCTCCGACAATCTCCAAGAAATAATTTTATAAGAAGAAATCATGAATTCTTATTCATGAACAATGTAGAATGTTTCAAGTGTCATAACATTGGGCATATGGCACGTGATTGTAACTTAACATGGGCTCTTACACAAGCTAGACCCATGCAAAAGAAGAAAGTTACACAAGTATGGAGAAAGAAGGAAATACAGCCTGAAAGTCCTTTGAGCTCTCAAGCTAATCTAAGTTTCTTTTGAGAAAACTTTGCTGAAAGAAGATGATGCATACAGTTAAGGGGAGCCTGTAATTTTTTTTTATCATAATTGTTGAACTGTTTTAACAGTCATTCTTTGATGAAGATCTTGTTATAGGGGAGAGATATGGAATTAAATCTGCCATAAAAGCAGAGAAAAAAAATCTGCAGGGCATGGAGGCTGCGTGGAGGATGTATTGCAGCGCAGCAGAGCGCAAATGAAATCTTTTTGTTAATCCCTCTGAAATGTAATACGCAGCGGTGTTGAAAAATGTAATGTTTTTGCTTTGTTTTTTATCACATATGCAATGCAATATGCACAGAAGTGCGGAGAAGAAAAATGGGCAACGTTGAAATGTGAAGTGCAGCAGCGCGATAAGAAAAATGAGAAGCAGTAGAACGCACAGCAGTGTGCGAGTGAAGATGAAGATGAATTCGATGTGAATCATATGCATTGTATATGCATTGTAATGCAAAGCAAGGAGACCCACACAGCAGTGCGAAGGCAGAACATAGAACAGGGGCAGCGTGGAAACTTTTGTGTGTGGAGCACATGGATTAGAATGCACAGCAGCATGAAATTTTTTTTGTGGAGCACATGCATTTTAATGCATAGCAATGGAACATAGTTTTTCCTTTTATGTAATGTGAGAGAATATAATCACAGCAGAGTGAGTGTAATACACAGCAGATGGAAATGTTTTGTATTGGCAATGAAAACGCAAAGCAGTGAGAGGAAAATGAAGGAGGAGCATGTAATGTAGAAAATGGAAGCACACATTAGTGCAACCATGAAATTTTTCACACAGCAGTGAAAAGAGTAATGTAAGTTTTGTGGTTGTCTGTTGAGAGAGAAGGTAGAAGCGCAGCAACGCATATGAATGCAGTTTTTGTTGTTTGCATCTGAAATGCAAGTGAGACACAACAGCAGTGCGATTGTAATCAATGAAGGGGAGCAGGCAGCAGCGTGAAGTTTTGGTTGTTGTTCATTGTGAAAACAACAGGAAGGGAATGCGCAGTAGCGCAAGTGAAATGTAATGCAAAGAAAACACAACAGCGTGAAATCTTTGCAGTTGTTCTGTTGAGAAAACAAAAGGCAATACGCTGCAGCACGTATGTGCTAAATGAATGTAAGAGACAGATTGAAGTGCCTCTGAAGAAGGCATGTTGGAGAATCCCTCTGTCAAGAGGAAGGTGCTTTTCAGCACAGTGTCATGGTGAATCCCTCTGTCAAGAGGAAGATTCTTTTCAGCATATATTGGTGAATCCCTCTGTTAAGAGGAAGGTGCTCTTCAGCACAGTCTCAGGTGAATCCCTCTGTCAAGAGGAAGGTGCTCTTCAGCACAGTCTCAGGTGAATCCCTCTGTTAAAGAGGAAGGTGCTCTTCAGCACAGTCTCAAGTGAATCCCTCTGTTAAGAGGAAGACTATTTTGTTGTTTGTGGAACTGCATCAGAAGCAGTGTTGGTGAATCCCTCTATGTGAGGAAGATGTCTTTGTAACAGCAGTTGGTGAATCCCTCTATGTGAGGAAGTGTTTGGGTATGACTGAATGCCCAGCAGTTGAAATTAAGGGGGAGTGTTGGAATATTAATTCCAACTGCAGGCACCGTGGACGCAGCGTGGACAGCAACTCAGCCAGAACGTACAACCCCGAAACCACTGCAGCGAAACCACAAACCGCCTGACTCATTTCGGACCGCTTTTGTAGTGAAAGCAGTTTGCGTATAATCGAGCCCGATCCAATTATCCTCAGCCACGTGGTCCTCTCTATACGTCAGCAGAACTGACATTTCGGAGCCTAAAGTTCAGCATAAAAATGCCTCCCGAAATCCTCCACCGCCGTCCGATCCGCTTCATCGTTCTTCGCCGTTGATTGTTTCAACCTGCATATGAGCCAACATTAAATACTTGCATGGAGTAAATCAAACGTTTGAGTTTGACCGCCGGTCCTGTCTGCAAAGGGAATTAAATGGAATTTAAACCTGGTTCGTAAATGGTTGGTAGAACATTAAAAATTTTTTATACCTGAGGTATGGGCATAGTAAATATGCATTTTACAAGTTATATTTGTATTGTATTGCATATGCATTATATATGTTATGCTTTTTGTTGTGCGTTGACCATTCTGAAATGAAGCCACTCAGCACATGCACAGGTGAATTAAAAAAAGAGAACGAAGATTGAAATGAAGTTTTTACTGCAGCAAAGAACCTGTGTTGATTTTTGTAAAGTGACTTGAGGTGTGCACAGCAGTGCAAGAGTGGAGGTGTTAATGAAAAGAATGAAGACCAGTGTATGATGCAAAGAGTGAAATGAACGCACAACAGTGCATAAAAGAAAAACAGGGGAGCACATATGTTTGTGTGATTTTTTTTTTATCAGCGTGAATCAAGGTAAATATTGCACAACAGTGCATAAGTGAAGAAGCACGGGAGTTTTGTTTGGTGAATGATTTTGTATTTTATAAAACTCACAGCAGTGAACAGAGGTTGAAATGTAATTTTTGTTGGTTGCCTAAATGAAGGGAAAGAAGCAAGAGCGTATGGTGTGAGTAAAGTTTTTTTTGTGAATGTAATGTAAAATTTTCCTGCATATGTAAATTTATTTTACAGCAGTATGTGTAAAATATTTTTACACCAATAAATGTAAAAGAGATTTTTACACACCAGCAGTGTAAAATCTCAGGAGGAAAACAAAGTTTTGTTTTTGTTGGCTGAATGTATTTTTTTTGGTAAATCCCTCTAAGTGAAAGAGGATGAATATGTATCAGGCATTTATGTTTAATGAATAGAAATCATTTTTCTGGGTATGTAATACTCTGTTCTCAGACAAATTTTTTGAAGCTTCCCCGTGCACAAAAGATCCTGTGGAGAGAAGAAAATAGAGCATTACCTCTGTGTGTTAAGTTTGTTTGTTTTTGGGATTTTACCAGAAAAATCCCCAACAGTTGACAGTTACAATTTGTCACTTGCAGGGATTTTCATTGACGCGCTCCAGAGCTGTGGAAGAATGGTTATCACAGATCCGAATGCCGATTGGGAAATGGAGAACATGCCTGCTCCCAGAGTTCTAGGAGATATGCTGCTTCTTCCCACCGGTGAAATTCTGATTATCAATGGAGCGGAGAAGGGATGTGCAGGTTATGGGAAAGCAACCAATCCAGCTCTTCCTCCTTATTTATACAGACCTAATGCATTGCCAGGGCAGTGCTTCTCAGTACTCGCAAGTTCCACTGTTCCAAGAATGTATCATTCCACTGCAATTGTATTTCCTGATCGTAGGATTTTTGTGGGAGGTTCCAACCCCAACAAAAATTATAATTTCACCGTTATGTTTCCCACAGAGCTTCGTCTGCAAGCATACAGTCCTTATTACTTAGACGAATCTTCCCTAAGGCCCACCATCATTTATGTGATGCCTGCTTCGGTCACTTATGGCGGTAGCTTCAAGGTTCAATTCGCTGCAAATAATCATCATAACATTTCCATTCAGTTCAACATTTATCCTCCGACCTTCACTACTCACTCTTTTTCCATGCATCAGAGATTGCTTCTGCTTGCATCTGCCACCCCACAATTAGAATTAGTAGGAGGAGCAGGGCAACATATTTATAGTGCCCTAGTAACGGCACCTCCCACGCCTGTTGCAGCACCGCCTGGGTACTACATGCTATTCGTGCTCAACAGTGGAATACCCAGCGCTGCCACTTGGATTCATTTGTCTTCTAATTAGACTCATCCTTCCAATTTGACATTCTCAATAATCTCCTCATATGTACTGTACTCTACCCTACTCTACTGTACTGAGTGAGCGCTGCAACGGTAAGCTCTCGTACATTTCAGAGTAATAAAAGTTTTGGGTTTCTTTTCTTTCTGTGTGGAAGAAATTTGAAATTTGTTAATCAAAATTGTACATTTTTTTCACCAATGTAGTGAAAAAGCAACAAAAGTTTTGGGGATGACATTTGAAAATTGTGATGAAGGGTCTCTTTTCAAAATTATGCATTTCTTTCACCAATGTAGTGAAAAAGCAACAAAATTTTGGGTCCTTTTTTTTTCTTTTTTCATGTAAAGAAATTTGAAATTTGTTACGAAGCGTTTCTTTTCAAAATTGTTATATAAAGTAAACGATATTATTATATAAAGTTTCATGTTATATTGTTATTATAGAAACACTACAACAAAACCAGCGATTTGCGCCAGATTTAGCGCCAGATTTTAGTGCATTTTTTTTGTAATTGTGATGAGCAACCTGGCGCTAAATCTGGCTCTATTGTACAATTTTTAAAGCGTCCTTTTTTGCACCTGATTTTGCATCCCTTTTCACGCTAGATTTTGCATCATTTTTTACACCAAACTATGCATCATTTTTTGTGTCAAATTTTGAACCAAGATTTGCATCTTATTTTATGACAGGTTTTGCTTCTAGTTTTGTGTCATTTTTTGCATCTATTTTTCATTCTCTTTTGCTTCCTATTTTGTGTCATTCTTTGCTTCCATTTTTGCACCATCATTTGCATCAAGTTTATACTGTATTTTGAATCCAATTTAACGTCTTTTTATGCATCCATTTTGTGTCAATTTTTGCATCTAGTCTTACGCTAGGTTTTGTATCTAGTCTTACACTAGTTTTTGCTTCTATTTTTGCACCAGCTTTGGTGCCTATCTTTGCACCATGTGTTGAATTTGATTTAGCACCAAATTTTGCATCCATTTTTGTGCCCATTTTTGCATCTTTTTTTGGACCATTTTTTACATCCACATTTACGTTTGATTTGTCTCCATTTTTCCCATCTCATTTTGCACCATATTTTGCGTCATTTGTTTCATCCAATTTTGCATCATTTTTAACACCATCTCTTGCATCTAATGTTACATCATTTTGAGCATCGTAATTTGCATTTATATTTGCATCTTATGTTGAGTCATGTGTTGTGTCCACCTTTGCATCTTATTTTGTGTCTAATGGTACATTCAATTTAGAGCCATTTTTTACGTCTACTTTTGTATTTGTTTTTGCACCAAGTTTTGCATCCAATTTTAAGCTATTTTATGCCCCTTTTTGCACCATTTTTTTGTGTCTACTTGTGTCCAATGTTGCACCATTATTTACACCGACTTTTTCATCCAATTTTGCATTTTTTTGGTGTCTAGTTTTACATCGTTTTCACCATCCAAATTTGCATCTTTTTTTGCCTCATTTTGTATCCACATTTGCATATAATTTTGTGTCTGAGTTCGAGCCTAAATTTGCATGTGATTAGGAATCATTTTTTACATCCAATATGGCATCCTTGGTTTCACCTTTTTTCAGCCCCATTTTGCATCTTGTTTTATGTCTTTTCTTACATCTTTTTTTTTTCCTTTTTTGCACCCAAGTTTGCATCCCAAATTTACACCATTATTTGCATCATCATTTGGCATATTAATTTGTAACGTTTTTTGTTTCTTTTTAACGCTCAACTTTGCATCTTATTTTACATCTAGTTGTTGTCTTTTTTTGCATCTAATTTGGTGCCCATTTATGTGTCCTTGTTTTTGCCCAATTTGATATCCTTTTGTATGCCATGTTTTGTTCCCTTCTTTGTGTCAACTATTGCACAATTTTTCACTTCTAATTTAAAACACTTTGTATGTCAATTGTTTGCATTTTGTATTAATTCCTAGTTTAACATCCAATTTTACTTTCAATTTTGCATCCATGGTTACATCCGCATTTGACTTCTTATATAGAGTATATTTTTCTTTACATATATGACCCCCTTTATAGATTCATAGAGAAATATATGATAGTTTCTAAATATCATTAAAGCAGATATCACAATTCAAAATCATTTGTAAAGAAATTTAAGAGAAATTGACAACATCCATCCAAAAAAATAACAATGTGTCATTAACAATTTTCAAAACATGTATAAAATAGCAACATAATACTAATAAAATCAGTATTATTTTTAATCAAAACAACTAAAATTCAAATATGATTAACAAATCAAAATATTTCATGAATATCGTTACGATAAATTAACAACATACATAAATCAAACTCATCGTATGATTACAAAATCAAAATGTCTCATTGATATAGGGTAAATTCACAACACCCATCTAAACATAACAATGTCATTCTACACAATAATTTCTTCATAAAAAACAATGCATGTGCATGCCTAGCTACCACCACCAAGATCATCCTCATGATCATCTTGACCATCCTCATTACTCTTATCCACATCATCACCAACACCGCAACTATCATCATCATCTCCTCCTTCACCACCATCATCCTCATCCTCATCCTCATCATCTCCTGATATATGTTGAACATAATTTGGATCATCGTCTTGGCAATCATTACCTATAGCATTCTGACAAAAAAAATCAATATTACATGTTAGTATTAATTACATAACACAACGCATGTTTTTGTTATACAATGTTAACCATAAAATGAGGTAAGATATAATATCTAATAGTACTAAAAAATAAAATGAAAATATGGTTTAAAAGTATATTGGAAATCCAACTAAGATTACATACCATAGAGTCCATCCAAACAACAAATTCAACCCATCTCTTTTGCTGCAGCACCTCCTTTTCCAAATGATTTGGAGGTCTTCAGGGTAAAAATATATATCCCATGGTTTATATTTGGCCTTAAAAAACAGTAGAAAAAAAAATTGAGAACACAGGAGCAAGATGAAAAAGGAATTGCATGTCTAAACATTTTGAAGTCTCAAAAAGCATTCATCAACATAGAGAAGACTACAACACTACTCTTCACTTCCAAGTTTTCAACTAATGGATTTAACTGACCAGCGATGTTTTTTGCATGAACCATGCTCAAATGCTCAAGATGAGGTAATGAATGGATGTTATGCGCCTATCTGTGAATTGCAACCACAGGCATACATGTAAGTGCAAATTTGTAAATCTCATACCTAGATTTACCCATCATCAAGCACACAACTTTTGTGGGATCCATTTGACATATATTATGTTTAAGAAGGAATAACATCCTTGAAGAGACTCATGGCTTTTCTTAGGGAAGGATCTTTGCATGCAGAATCTAGATTAACTCTGAACATTTCAATCAAACTAAGGTAAATGAAAGGCAACAATCCATCGGTCAAACCTCACAGGTTAAAAGCACCCGCTGAGTTTCACACAAATGAGAAAGCCTAAGGGAAAAGATTTGAGACATGCATGCTACATGATTTCATGTAGGATAAGTACCTAAGCTTAAGGCAAAAGATTTGAGACATGCAAATGTATGAAGTACAAGATTCAGATAAAGAGAAAGAAGTTCCTTCATGCCATATTCTCACTGACAGTGAATCTCAGATTAGGTACTTATCAAGCATGAAATCATGTTGCATGCCAAGCATGAAATCATGAAGCACACACCATGATAAGATTATCTGACTCCAACTACTGCATCAAGATGAAAAATTCAGCACTCTAGACAGTCACATAAGAATAAAAAAACATTCAAAAGATATGAATGCATATTAGCCACTATAGAGGACCAAAACATAAACTTACGCCATAGATAGTGTGGCTGAACCTTTCCCTGATTTTGCTTCAACAACTTCAGTTCCTCCATCCTGTGTGCACTTTGTCAAGGCTTTAATGTCCTCCTCAGACAATACAGAGTTTGGCTTTGGTGTTGCCTAAAAAAAATTATCAAAACAAAAAAGTGTATGTTCCCTTTTTAACTGTATTGAAGGGTAGGTAATTTGATCTCATTTTATCTTTGATAAATTAATCTTCTAATATCCAAGAGTAAAGAACAAACTCAAGATGAGGATCCAACAAAGTCATATACATGTGAAAAAAGTGGAAGAATTGTAACACCCGCATGTCCACCTACAACAGGAACATCAACTTCTGCAGACAGCATAGGATGACATCAACAACAAACATAAAACTGAGAATTGTATCTAATGTTAAAAAAAGCATGATGTTGGTAAGATCCTGCAGCATATCATGTATTGGGTCTAGCCCAGATGGTTGTGTGCAAAGACTGTTATCCTTCCCACCCGGGTTCAATTCCCTCAAGTGACATCTTGAGCTGACTATATTTCTGATGGCCTTGAGCCCTATGATACCATCCTTGAAATGAGGAGAAGTGCCTGGCATGTTTGCCCAGGATGCATATTTCATGATTAAATTATAAAAAATAAAAATATTTTACAGAATACTAAATATTTGAGAGTAGCTAAGCATAACAAGCCAGAATTTTAAATACCTTCAACAGGAACTCCTGCTTTTGAAGCATAGAACGTCTTTGCGCGGACAACATCAAGAGTAGTAACACCAAAGAGTTTCTTTTCATTATAGGTCCCTGCCTTCTTAAAAACCTCAGCAGCTATTGGTACAGTAGAATTTACAGGATTGCTGATCATATTTACAATTGCCTGCCATGGATATCAAGTCCTCAGCAATGCCATAAAAACCAATTCTAGATGATTTCTTGAATCCAAATATACCATTCCTGATAGAAGGAAAACATTATCCAGTACACTCTCCCCCCTCTCCATATCTCTATCTATATAATATGTAACAATATACTATACATACTGTACACACACACCAGTACATGAACAAAACAAATAATTGTGAAACATACTTCTTTATCTATTAACTTGCCACACTAATGGTAGTACATACTGATTGTATGTAATATATAATGTTATAGAGGATACCTCGTGATCAAGTGGATTTGTGCACAGTTAAATAGAAGACCAAGGATATTTTTCATATTGATATTCATATGCCAATTTTCTCAAAAGTCCAAAAGCTAAGTTACTAACTACAAGAGGAGAAACAAGAATAACAGGGCTTTAACAGTGGCTGCAAACTTGCATTGGACTACACAGCTAATTACTCTTAAGTTCATTTCAATTAGTATTTCCTTCTTATGGGAAAAAGTTAGCTGCAATTTGTCTAAATAAAGAGTCAATAATGAGTCAATCACCTATTCGTTTGACTCAAAGAAGTCTTCAAGCTTCGTTAACCTCTCCAGTAGAATTGATTATATACAAGAACAATATGTAAATCTAGATCAACAACTTGCTTAAAGATTCTTGCAAATATGTATTTGTATATATTGCCATCTCTATAGATCTCAAACATACAAAGCCTTCGACAAAGCAACTTACAATGAACATCATGCTTATTCCTATGAAATAGTCAATAAGAAAATCGCATGAAAACAAAAACTTCAAAGAAGATCATAAATCATGACAACTTACCTCTGGGCAGTATTTTGCAATTGCAGAGCAAAGAGATTTAACAATCCCTGCATTGATGTTGAAGAGATCATCACGGGTCATGCCAGGTTTTCGAGGCACACCACCAGGAATGATCACAACATCTGCATTCTCCAATGCCATGCCAAGTTGTTCCTCTCCCATATATCCTGCAACCTGCACCCAGGTCACACTGCTGTGAATTACTGACAAGGTCGTGACACAAGCATGATAAAATCAATATGGCAGTACCAAATTAAATGATAAATATGTAGACCAAAAAATAAGAAAAGAAATTATTATCGCAAAGTTCCAAAAGAAGTAAAACTTGTTATCCTTGTTCCATGACCCAAGCAATGGTATGTCCTCCTCATAGTGAACAAGAATAGGATTATTTGTAATTGTAAATATAAGAAGTATTTTTGAAATTTAAAAAAAAGAGAGATCATCCGTAATCTCTCCAATTGCCCTTCTAGAAAGATCATTTTGGACAGATCCTCGACATCAATAGTAGCATGTAATTCTCTGATAATCATTCTATTGGAAGAAAACAAACTCTTAGAATAGGCAAGGGTTCTCTACTCTGTCCATGTCCTTTGATCAGTATCCCAAAAACCATGCCACAGAAAAACACCCTTCTTGTTGAGTTCCCTTGGCTAAAATCTTGTGAGTTCTAATGCATTGTTATTGCATTCTCCAAAATCTAAATAGGATGGAAGGTGAGATCTGATCCCCTCCTATTGCCAATAAAGTCCCAGTAAATACACTTAGTCATGGGCTTCCAGGCTTCCCAAAGTTCAAACACTCTTGAGGACAAGAAATTCCTATATTCTGAAGTATTGAGGAGCACAAATGATTCCACATAGTGAAAAGTGACCCTAAATTTTGCTGATATGACTGCATTACATAGTCTCTGTGGATGAGTTAAGCTTTCCAAATGGGGCTCTCCAACAAGACTCCTTACTACCCACATTGTTGCCAGAATCTTCGATATCAATAAGCCCTTGTCAACCTTCTAGCTTTGGCATGATGCAGAGATGCGAAGAGAGACCCCATTATCTTCCATACTTAGCCTATAAGAATGCTCTTAAAATCTTCTCCAGCTTCAGAAATTGAGATTGGATTGGAAACCAGCAAGAAGCATAATACATGTGACCATCTTGCAGAATCTTGGAAGTGATGGTGAGCTTTCCAACAAAAGGAAGGTCCTTGTAATGCTAATGTAGAAGCTTAAGCTGCAACTTCCTCATGCACCATTCCCAAAATGAAAGCAGGAAAAGATGAATTCAATGGAAGAAATCAACTGGGCAATTGAAAAAATAATCAGAATGATGACCATAATGATAAAGCCCAGTTAATTTCAGACCCAGCAGAGGAGAATCCATTTCTGGTGCAAGAATTAGTTCCAGCTGTTGTCACATTGTCTACTTCCTAGTACCTGCATTCTTAGCGTCAATAGGTATTCAGACAGTTGCAACACCAGCTTTTCTCTAATTTTTCCACAAAACCCAGTTAGTATTATGGTTTGCTTGACATCCACAATTTCCATAATTTCCACATCTGTTGGAACTGTCTCATCAGCCATGACTACATCTGATCTCTCAGAGGACTAATTATTTTTAACTATTCACAATCATGGGCTTTTTTGTTCTGAAGACGATGAGTTGAGTTCAGCAGTAAGTGGTGATAGCGTGCTTGGACCCAGACTGCAGCCCCTTTGGTCAGGGAAGTTGATGTCTCGATAATGTGACAGCAAGGTGAACTCTTACCTATCTTTCTACCCTTACAGGCCAAAACAGAGGGCCTTTTATTTGAGGAACAGTATGTTTGATATTTTTATGTAATTTTTAGCTTTCTCTACAATCTGCTTAATAACCTCTTATTTTATTTCATGTCAGATCCTGTGGGCGGTTGCCTCTATGGAAAACAAAATGGTTGCACAGTAAATCAGAAAGTCACTGAGGTAGACAATAAACTAAGGAGTGGGGATCAATTTCCAAATATCTCTTTTGAGTCTCAGAGTAATCCAGACAAATATGCTGCGGAGAAAGAGCTATATCTTGGTTCCCTCTGTGAAGTAAGGGACTCATCAAATCCATGGCAGTTTTGGATGATCATGTTGAAGAATGGGAACTTTGATACTAAATCTGAATTGTGTCCAGAGAATGGTAGAAAAGTCAGTCCGATCATTACAAGTAGGACCTTTCCGTGTTTTGGGAAAGGCTGCATGAATCAGCCTCTTGTGTACCACAACTGGACAAAGTCTCAAGAAAATGCAATTTATTCCTGTGATTCACAATCACCCAGTTTAAGGGGAAGCTTCTATGGCACTTATGATCTGAATGCAAGTCTAGGAGCTGACATTGATAATATTTCTTATTTTTCTGTTGTTTGGGAGAAGCAAGCTAGCACAGGCAGATGGATATTTTCCCATAAATTGAAAACGTCCAAGAAATATCCTTGGTTGATGCTGTATTTGCGTGCTGATGCCACCGAAGGATTTTCTGGGGGATATCATTATGACACTCGTGGGATGATGTTGAAGGTCTTTCCTGAGTCCTTATTTGTCTTACTGTTTAGTATTTAGGAAAATGCATTCAGCATACTTCATATGCTCACTTCAATATTTTTCGTTTAGTTGCCAGAGTCACCAAATTTCAAGGTAAGATTGACACTCAATGTTATACGTGGAGGTGGTTCAAATAGCCAGTTTTATTTGATTGATATCGGTAGCTGCTGGAAGAATGATGGACAGCCATGTGATGGTGAGGTTGAAACAGATGTTACTAGATACAGTGAGATGATCATAAATCCTGAGGTGACGAGCTGGTGTAGACCTGATAACCTTGCTGTTTGTCCACCTTATCACATCAATTCCAATGGTAGCAAAGTCTACAGAAATGATACAGCTCATTTTCCATACTCTGCTTATCATTTGTACTGTGCACCGGGCAATGCAAAATATCTTGAGGCACCTTTTGATCTTTGTGATCCATATAGTAATCCTCAGGCACAAGAACTGGTGCAATTATTACCACATCCAGAATGGGCTATTCATGGTTATCCAGCTCATAAGGGAGAAGGGTGGATTGAAGATCCTAGAACATGGGAACTAGATGTTGGGGCGCTGTCAAGTCGTTTATACTTTTATCAAGTAAGTTTTGCATTTTATATATCAATCTATTGCATTTGCTTTAGTAATAGAATTCCATTACCTTTCATGATTGATTTAGGGCTCTTCCAACATACCAATATCTATCTGTCAGTTTAGTCACAAACTTACAAATTTGATTTCTGTATCTCTGATTTCTGTTGGGTTTTGAATTCCTTAGCAGTGTTATCAGTAACTTATGTATAAATAAGCCATCCTTCAAGTAACTCATAGGTCAATTCAATCTGCAGGACAAGTTGTTAATGAATTTTAGTTAGGAAACACTTACATAAATATTGTTGTAATGTATAGTGTGAATAAGGACCACTTTGTTGATTCTTTAGTGATTTCATTGGCACTAAATGGTTATGTAGTTTATCCTTTTTAGTAGTTTGTGGCATACTACTCACAAGAGCTTGCCTAAATGAATTCAGAGAAGGCCAAGGCATGATTTGGATAGGCAACATTTGAACCAATGATCCCACCTATTATGTGGTCCTTTGATTTATCATTTGGCCAAGGAAAGTAATACTGTTACAAGCACACAGCAGAAGTGAGGAATTTAGAGAGGTGACTCTCTTAAATTCATTGTGAGTGCATTAACATATTTTTATAGTAAAAAGTTAGTACAAAATTGTTCCAGAGACTGGAGACGAAGATGGAATTATTAACTATATCTTGGTATGAGTATGACCTAACATATCTGATAAACTAACATGTCAAAATTAGATTTTCTCGTGAGAAGCAATAAAAATAACTTAGTGCTAAAAATGGTGCTGAAAATAGACAAAATGTAATTTTATTGCTCATTATTTCCTTCCTGCTTAGAGAAATTTGTTCCCAATTACTTCAAAAAATAATAAAACTATTTCTCAAAGGACAAGCTCCCTTTCCAACCAAGTATCTAATGGTCTGCTTGCTTTTAGTTGTTGCTGTCTTGCTATAGACCAACACGTCTTTCAGGAGGTGAAAATTTGGTCTGCTTGAACTGGGGGTTTGAACTTTGTGTCATGCTCGTATGTCTTCTAATGATAAATCACTGGATGTCCTCCTGGCTTAAGCATAACACCTATTGCCAAAGACTGCTCTATGCCAAGAAGTTCAAGTACTGGTGTAGAACAAAGTGTGTCATGGATCCATTCAAAGGCTCGTGGAATGTTAGGCTCGTTGCTTTGTGTGTCATTCTTCTTGACAGTATAAATAGAAAAATATTCTACTTGGATGCATTTTTGTTGCATACTTCTGCATTGTTTGATGAAAATCTAAATTTGTGCACCTTATTCTTCTTGTGCAATTTAAATTTTGTGGTAGCTGTTGTATATAGCCTTGTGATCCGATTGGTATGTCATGCCAAGGATCAAGTCATGGTGGTATATGCATAACTCATTGCATTCTGCAGTTTAGTTTAGCACATTCTATTCTGCAGTGTTAATAACATTCTCAATATCAAAAGTAACCTAAGTCACTGGATTCGTCCTAAACCCCCTACGAATCCCGAATCCAGTGAATCCGACATGATTCGGTCTGGATTCGTGTCCAAATAATATGACACGTCGAATCCAAGGTCGTGTCACGATTTTCAAAAGCGTGTCGCGATTTTGGGACACGTGTCCTGTTTCCAGGACTCGCTAAGCTCAGTGCAGGAATGAAAAGGGCATGTTTGCTCATTAATATTTTCATTTGGCAAGTGATTTGTTCTGTTGCAGCAAGGAGTAGAGCATTTTGGCAGCTTCATGATCAAGTCTAGGACCTAGTATTGATATGCTATTCATGGTAATGTTAAATTCTTAAATTCATCATTTTACTTAAATTTTTAACATTACCATGAAATGACTCAGGATGTTTGAGAGTGGTTCCAGCCTCATTGGATTTCATATGGAGAAAGTAGAATTTTAGATTTCATTCAAAATCCAACAAACTTATCAGTTTTTCAGGATTTTAGGATTGGGGGATTGCAATGTTTCCATTGAATTTTGTCATGTATTAGGGTATGGAACTCGTATTTAATCAAGAGCACCAAACCAAGAGCTTCTGAATATGTCGCTCCCGCTCCCGCTCCCCGCTTTCGCTCTCGCTCCCTAGTAACACTGTTCCTGATGATATGGGTCTGGACACCACTGTTGAGTTGGCATTGGCCAACATGGATCTCAATGATCCAGTGCTAGAGCCTGTTAGATTTGATGACTTAGAGGGGTTAACCTCCATGCCAGCAGATGTAGAGGCGACTATGGATATAGGGGAGGAGGAGGATGCAGAGGAGAGCAGTGGGGACCATGATGATGGGCACAGTGACGCTGATTCTGATGCTGATTGATGCCTTGAGGCTTGTATACTTGTAGTTGTTTTATATTTTATATTTCTATTTGCCATTGGCATTGCACCAACACTACCTATGTAACACATTTTGATTTGATGACTTAATGAGAAAACTACAGTGGTCAGTGTGTTTATCTTACTATCTTGTAGTTGTAAGTTGTCTTTCAGTTATGAATTATGAATCATGATTTAAATTTTTAATAGATTTATCATTTATGTGACAAGCACCACTGACATTTATTTGAATTTTGTATGTACTATGCATGCTAATAGCTATAGATGAAGATCTATGTTTGAAATCAATAAATTTGTATCATTAATTAAAATTTGTGTAAGAAATATGATAATATTTTATTTTTAATATATATGTATATTTTTTAAATATATATATATATATATATATATATATATATATATATATATATATATATATATATATATATATATATTTTAATAAAATAATATATAACGTGTCCTAACGTGTCTTGTTCTGGGGGGTCAGCGTGTCCGAATCTGACACCACGAATCTCGAATCCTACGTGTCCCGAATCCCCGTGTCAGGTGACTTAGAAAGTAACATATCACTTACAATCAACAAAATAGGTTCACTGCTAGTGTTAAGCCTTGTATATGGCCCATGTAACCCTAAAACCACTTATGAAGCCCTAGATATTGAGTGATTGCATTTCTATTGCTATATTGTTATGTATGCTAGAACCTAGCATAGTCCCATTTTATTACAATTGTACCCTTTTTCTTGTATATATACATTAAGGAGACATAGTCTTAGGATCATCAAATCTTGTCTTGTACATCGTATTCATTATAAAAGGAGGTTTCCTTCTTGAACATGATTGTAATTATTGGTTTTTATAATTTTAAAGGCGCAAGGTTCATAACATTTAGTAGTAGAGCTTATGATCCTAGGGTTATCCTACTTCAAATGGGTCATCTTGGCACTTTTGCTATAATTTTTTTTGGAAGGTTTCAGATGGTTAATAATGAAGAATATTGAGGAGAAATCTTGGGTAATATTTGGTTCAAATTTCAGATCTTAGTTCACTATATTTTCGGAGATATACTCTAAGGAAATCAGTTTCAAACTGACATAGCGTGCTCCATCTATGCCTATTCCATACTTACCACTGCCCATCTTAAATTATGAGCCCCTATTCCACCTCCCTTCTTCGGGTAAACTGACCATTGGTTCATTCACATTGGGATTTGGCCACCACATTTCCTCATGCCTTGGGTAGGGCCTGGAATGCACATTTGGAGGTTGATGTAGCTAAAAGAAAAGAAAAGATAATATGATGGCCACAAGAAAAACAAAGGAAAAATCAAAATGCAAAAGATGGCTGGGACTTACAAGTTATCACGCAGGCAAAACATTGAACCTCAGGCCGACTCCTTTGATCTTCTAAAAATAGATCCCAATACTTGAGTGCTGGCTATAAATGCTCTTTCTCATGCCTATTTATAGTGCATTTGGGGTCTAGGGTAGGGCCGATTTGTCCACTAGTTGGGCCAACTTGTGCAACTAGTGGAATGAATTTTCAAAAACTCCTTTCTCTTCAATTGTGAGGAGTTAGAAGGCATGCCATATATCGTTGGAAAGGTATCAGAACAAGTTTTCCAATCATATATTCTATGCTCCCATTTGAGCCAGGTAATTGGAGTGAAAATGCCTTCAGAGAGAGTGTATCCAAATGGGGCCTGCTTGGACAGCCTTTGACATCAATAACAACCATTTTCAACATGATCTTGATGCACACCTGAGAGTTGCCAGGCAGTTCATAACTGAGCCTTACCAGATATCTTTTACTGTTCACAATTAGTGTTTGAACTTAAAAGAAACTTTAGAACATTGTTATTCTAGTTTTTTTGGCATTTTTTTTCATTTTTCTATTTAAAATTGTGATTTTGTTCCATACAAATCATAAATCAGTATGCAATGTTCATCTATCTTATATGGTGGTATGCAATATGAAATAATAAAATTTGAAATCATATATGGAATTTAATCTTGTTTTTATGTATTATTCTGATTTATTGTGTCATTTTATAGTTAAAATGCAAGTCTTTTTCCAATTTCTGGAAACAGTTTCCTAGTGTTTATTCTGATTGTTTAATTTTATAGTTAAAATTTAAATCTTTTTCCAATATCCGGAAACAGTTTCCAAGTCTTTTCTGAGTTTCTCGCCATTCCCTGTTGCGCTACCCCTGTTGTTTCCTATGTTAAGTTTCTCAGAGTTCCTCTTCTGAAAAGTCTTTTCCTGCTGTTTCCTGTTTCTGTTTTCAAAAACTTGTGTAACATGGTTAAAATAGAAAATGTATTTAAGAGCTCATCAGTGGATTTAGCAGCCTTAGCTATTTTCTGGGAAACTAAGAAAACAATAATCAATTTGATTTATAGTCAATTTACAGCTGATTGCTGTCTTTGGGTTTTGAACTTTGACCAGTTTGTGACTGTAAGGGAAACATTAAAATTACAAATTTGAAAGCTACTTCATCTGAAATGGATTATATGGCTTCTGATACATCTCCTGTTTGGAGATCTTGTGATGATGTTTTGTTGGTTGGACAACCTCAATGGTTTTGTTGTTTAGAATATTCCAAGTTTCAGACAAACAATGTTGCCTGGATATAATTTGTGAAGGCTAAAATTTATACAATTGCTATGAAGCTACCCTACCAAAAGCAACTCATATATTTCTCATTTAATGTGTTTGAGCTCATTATAGATGTTATTGAAAAATGAAGCTCTGGCAGAGGAAAAATTACCATGATTTCATTATTTGCTACTGTTAACTGAGAGCTAGACTTTCAATATTAATTTGTTCACTTCCATTGCATCCAAGAGAAGTAAGTTGCATTGTGCAATATGGATGAAATATCTTACCCTTCATATTGTGATTAAGGTAAATTTATGATTGCCATCACATGATAGGGTTCTTAGGTTGACATATGGAGATGCCAATGGACTTGAGTTATACACCTTCAAATTTGATTGGAGATGATGCATTTTGGTCGAGCACATTATGAGTGCTCATGCCTCATCATGGTGTTGAATGGATATTATACATTGGTTTATACATGATGGTTCTAGTCCCCAAGGGTTGGAAAGGTATGTGAAGTAGCTGTTGTGGTGAATTGTCTTGGTACTTGGTTCTCTCTTCATTGTTGTATTTAATACTTCAGTGGATAGTTCTGATATGCTTTTTGATACTATAATGTTTTACTTAGCCCTTTATCGTGTTATAACTTTGACTTATAACAGAGTTTACTAGAAAATACCATTTCCAATAGTCATGATGCAAACCCTTATACCGACCATGGGTACAAATGTGGTGGGAAGACTATTTTAAGGAGACCATCCACCTTTTGTACTTTCATCATAGTGAAGGCATATATATATATATATATATATATATATATATATATATATATATATAGATATATATATATATATATATATATATCTATATATATATATATATATATATATATATATATATATATATATATCTATATATATATATATATCTATATATATATATATATATATATGAAAAAAGCACACTTAAAATCATATTAATAAAGTGGCCACCCCCTCATTACCTAGCCCAACCACTAAGTTAAGTTACGCTATGGCCCAAAAGTGGAAATGATGTCATTATTAGTTTTCTAAATTATTTTGGAGGGGCTATTGTCCGCTATTGTCATAACCACGGTGTATCAATTGTGCCCCTTTTGACTTGGGAGACATGCATTAGAGTTTGTTTTATATGCCTTAGTTTTAATTTTGTATTCTATAGTAAAATCCACCTTTTGGCTTTTACCGAGGAGATAGAGCACCAAAAGCAATGATTATGCTCGTAGGAGATTCAAGACCTATACCAACCCACGTTTCAATCAGGGTATAATCTTGTCCAATCCAGGTATACGACATTTCAATCAGGGTATAGTCTTATCCAATCCAGGTATAAAAGTGATGCTGTGATAAATAATTAGCATCTCACAAGCCACTTTAGGGAGTTTATTCAACCTTAGTTTAATTTACGCTGCGAAGACTATTTTGATTTAATCTACTCATGGATAAAGAGGCAAATCTAAACGACCCCAAAAAGGTTGGATATAGAGGCAAATCCAATATGCAGAGGGTCATCAATTCAATCCTCACAAAATAACAAATTGACAATGCAATGAGACTATTCTAACTTCTAAGTAGTCATTAGGCCAAGTATGACTTAGATCCATCAGATCAAAAAGTCCTATTAAGCAGAGGCATATGATCCAGCCGTGGATTCTGCTAAAAATATAGATGCACTTTTCATCAAAAAAATATGAACTACCTCGTCCATTGGGCTGTGGTTTAGTGGCAAGTTGTAGGGTGCTTGTCATGAGGATGACCCAGGTTCAAAACCCAGGAGGCATATTCCCATGATAATGCGGCTGCCCATGTCCTTCCAAAATATGAAGTCTGGTTAACGTGATAAACACCAGTTCAATGATAATGCAGAGGTGTTGTTAATGATGACCCCTGTGCTATTGAGGTTTGCACAGATGAGCCCATCTGCAAGTCATGTGTGACTTTGATGAATAGATGCAATTAAGGTGTTTCACCCACGCCAGTCAAAAGGCCTTGACCAAACAAAAACAATAATAGTGAGCCCAACCTCAATTTCAACCTTCTCCTATCAATAGAAAATACTACTACTGCTAATAATAATAATAAGCACAGCCCAAATTTCAATCTAGCCATAAATGTCAGGCAGATTGTAGTCAAGTAGTTAAATCATAGCACTTTCAGTGCCCTCTTAGAAGTATGTTGCGGCATTATCTCACAATCGGAGTTAACTACCATATTGAGATTCAACAGACAAGATCAGGAGCAAATCCTGCATGAAAGTGGTGGAATAGAGATTCTATGTTTGTAGCATCTACAATGAGGGCAAAACCCACTATGTTAACAGAAACACATTTGCCAACAAGAAAACAATCAAAAATAATAATAATGTAGCCCTCAATATCTGCCTCTTTTGAAATGGCCCAAAGAATGTCAGGTATAGTCAAATCCAATATTCACGGTGTACATTACAATCGTTTTAGAATGACAATGCGATGGGCGTTGCTTCAATGGATTGTTGGGCCAAATGTCACCTAGATCCATAAAATTAAAAACCCTAATCGAGTAGGTGCACATGATGCAGCCATGGATTTCCACGAAATAAATATCTAGGTGCTTTTTTTCATCAATCAAAATATGCACAAACACATTTACAAACTGACCATGAAAGTGAATTGAGTTGACCATTAACGTGAATTGGGTTGTGTTTAAGAAATTAAATCATTGCGCTTTTAGGGCTCAAACCCACGTTCAAAAGCCCCGGAAGGCATATTTCCTGCAAAAATGTGGCCAAAAGAATAAATTCCACATTCGAAGAATCCCAGAGACCTTGACAGGTTATAGCAGTGGAGTCTAAGCCTGGTATAAGGCCTGGTTCCTTTAAAAAAATAGGCGCTTACCAAAATAAATAAATTATCTGACCATGGACAATATTAGAAACGTAAAATCAAAGAACTAATAACAGGTAAAACACTAACGAAAAGTAGATCCTACCAAGTGGGTCATCGTACGATCGATCCCAATGGAGATCCCTTGAAACTAAAATCAAAACATCTCTATCGTTCGCAGAGAGAACAAATCCAGCACACAGAGAACGAAAAAAACACGGTAGGAAAAGAGGAACCCACCTCAACACGGCTGTTGATGTGGCCGACATCTGCAGCCACACCTGGAGTGCCAGCGATATCATAGAGCGCCAACTTTGACACCAGAGGATTGAGTTTCATCAGAAGAGCCAATGGCTGCCCGATACCCCCAGCAGCTCCCAACACAACAACCTTGCGTGGTGGACTTCCACCACTCGAATAAAACCTTCTCGGCATAACATTAGTTTTGAAAGAAGAAGATGATGCATTCTTCAGTGCAGATCCCACCAATCGTCGCATTGCAGAACTCATTTTTGCCACTGGTAACACTGAAAGAATGCAAGCTGAAGGCAGATGAAGAAGAAGGGGGAGATTCTAGAGCTTAAAGGCCGAATCAATGGAGATGTGTGGATACGAATTTGTTAAAAGGGATTTTAAAGCCTCACGGTACTATGCAGGGCTTTGGTTTAATCTATTTTATTGCGAAATTCTTAGTTATTGACAATCAGACAGCTCGTGATAGAAATCCCTCTTTTGGGGGGACGAGGTTCGGGAATGGAACATCATGTGATCGAAATTTTCAGTTGGTCAAATGTTAATTAAGTTATTATAAAATAGAGATATTTTTTATTTTATTTTTTTAAATAAATTTAATAATATTAGGAGATTTTTATCAAACTCTGGTTAGGGGTCAGACTAGTTTACAATGTATTTAAACATTGCAAATCTCGGTGTGTTTAAAAGGAAAGTGTTTTTTTTTTCAGGGGTGTTAGTTATTTATGGAATATGTCATATTGTGGATATTTTGATTGATATTGGACCATTTTAGTTGTTTGTTATGTATGTCGAATAGTCCAGTCCCAAGGAATCCTCGAAAGTGGTGAACCTTTGCAGAGAATCTTTAAAAGTGGTGAATATGATGTTAGGGTGTTTTTTAAAAGGGATTGATAATTGAGATAGCTATATATTTTAAAAGAATATGTTTTTAGGGGTTATAAGAGTGCGAAGGACTATTTTCCATTCTAGGGAAAGGGAAAGGTTTATATTTAGGGATTAGGATAGTTTTTAAATCTTTATTTCAAGGTAATAAGATCATTGAGGAAAGATATTATAAAAATATAATTGTTGATGGAGATTTATAATGATAATTAAATCTTTTTATAAAGGTATAAGGTAGGGTTAAAGAATGTTGTTATAAATAGTTTATAGGATAAATAAAGAGATAGAATTGTTTGAAAGAATGGAGTTATTTCATGCGCTTAGCGCAGTAAATAACAAGGTAGTTGGGTTAATGTAGCAAGTTAGATAAACGAGTATTTTAAAATAAAATCCGGTAAGTAAGGGTATTAATCCCATAAGAGTTCAGCCTTGAGCTAATAATGACATATTTTTGTAAGATTAGAGGATTTAGATTATATTACTGCGAGAAAAAATGTGATTATAACATAGATGGATTGGTTTGGTCTATCGTTAGGGAGGTCAAAGCAATAGCACATAAACAAAATTTTCATATTGCTCGCATTCTTTCTGAACTGAGAGTCTGGGAATTTAAACCAAAAACAAGGATATACATAGACAAAATTACATAAACTAAGAGACCAAAATACATTCTGAAACAAGTAGAAGAATAGAGACGGTATAGAGAGAGTTATCATTTTTCCTAGAGTTGCACTTGAGTTGTCATTCTACAGGGTGTTAAGTATGAGCTTGAGGGTGAGAGTCATCTCCTGTGGTTGATGGAGGCTGGGTAGTAGATAGAATTTGGTTGAGGTTGTCATCCATGTCATTCATCAAGTTCTCCATGTTGTTCATTCTGTCCAGGAGTTCTAACATCAAATAAGGAGCTCTTGTTAGGTGTCAACCCTGTCAGTAAGTACCCGGCCCATGAGTGTCTCAGTATGCCATTACAGGTTAATATTCTTAAGCAGAGGCCCTCGCCCTGGTGGAGTTTCTGTTATCATGAATATAATCTTGTGTTTCTCGCTCCACGTGATGATTTGGCACGTATCTTCTAGCCTAGCGAACTTGCCCTTTGATGTAAGCAATAGCTCACTACATGACCTCAAGAACGAGACGTTGATAATGGTCCACGATGGCTCCGGTGGAATCCTGAGCATGGGAGGCATGCAGGGAGGGAGGAGTAGGAGAGGGGAGTTGACTCGATCTGCCCCTATGTTCTGCCTCTGTGGATATGGTGGTGCAACATCGAACCATGACTGAGTGAGAGGTAGGGGCGGCAGAAAGTCGATTGAAAGGAGGAACAAGTCGATGGTGGGTAAAAATAAACTAGATAGAGGTTAACCTTTCTAACTGAAAGTGGGGGGGGGGAGGTTAAAATTGTGAGGAGGCTCAGGTGAGGAAACCTGCAACAAAAATAAAGCCAAGCATGGGGACAGAGAGACAAGATCCGAAATTCCAAATCGGAGCAAGAAGAGAGGTTGTGGAAAAGAACCAATCTTGAAGTGAGTTGCAAGGGGAGTAAAGGAGAAGACCAAACTTGATTGATAGAGATCCTTGTAAAGGAGAGGCATGGATGATAACCGAAAGTGGAGATCCTAAGGGGTTGATTGCAAGTGCAAACGTCGGGGATTACATGGCGCTTGCAAGCTAGAGTCATTGATAGAGTGTTGCAGGACCCCATGACCATATGCCCTATTTTAAAGGCTTCGAGAATTGGCTGTATTTTTCTCTTAATGATCCAACATGATATGCTTTGCTTCTTTAAATGACAGTGGTGTACTCACCTACACAAAACCATGAATGTGTGCTCGATTCGAAGAGTGTGAGATCTACGAAATGATAGTAGCCCACCTCCTTTCGTACAAATGCCTCTAATACCATAAATATCATCCTCTACTGAGAATTGTGATGGTGGTGGCAGATATGCCATGCAGGTCGCTAGGTGTGGGCATCTTGCCTCCCTCTCATATGATTACTACAGATCATGGTCAATCAGGAAAATTAATGTTGTGCACCCACCTTAGGGAACTTTGTCTTGTTCAACAATGTCCTGACATTCATGCTTCCATTGAGCAACAAAAATTTGTTCCCATAGAGATTCCATGACCTCTAAAGTGAAGTTGAGCCCTTCATTGGCAAGCATGTTTACCAACTTGTTGCCCTTTCTTAGTATGTGTTGGAAAGCAAGTGAATTGAAGTTTAGGAGTTGTTTTGTGATATTCTCTAGACTAGCCAAAAGTCTCCAACTCCTTTAGCTCGAGTAGCCCCGCCTACCACCATCTATTTGATCTCTGCAAAGAAATGTAGTAAGATCATTTCACAGACTAGAAAATTTGTTTTCCTTATGATTCACCCTCAGGACAAGAAGAAGATTGTGGCCACAAATTCCAAACATGGCTCCTCCACACAGTAGTAGCAGATGGACAAGGTCATGGAGGAGTACAAGGACATTTTCACCTCACCTACGGGGGTACCTCTCCATTGTCAGGTCAAGCACTCCATCGATCTGACCCCAAGCACGTCATTCCCAATGGATCAATATATCGACGTTGTGTTCTGGAGAAGAATGAGATCAAGAGGCAAATTCAGGAGTTGTTGCAGAAAGGGCACATTAGGAAAAGCTCATCACCCTGTGGGAGTCTGATTGTATTGGTACATAAGAAGGATGGGACCTGGAAACTCTATATTGACTATCGGGTGCCAAACAAAATCATTGTCTATAATAGGTACCCAATCCCATGGATTGATGACCTTCTGGACCAGCTCAAGGGGGCCAAATATTTCAGCAATATTAACTTGAAGTTTGGTTAATTCTGATGTGTGGAAGACTGCCTTCAAATCCAAGGAGGGACTTTTCGAATGGTTGGTCATGCCTTTCAAGTTGACAAATGTTACTGCAACCTTCATGAAGTTGATGGATGACATCTTGTGACCCTTCACCAATGCATTTGTGGTGGTGTATTTAGATGACATCTTAATCTTCAACCAAAGTTGGGAATGAATAAGAGGTTAGTCATGATGATAATACATGGAATGAATACTTTGATATAATTGTTATACTTTGTGGGTGTTATAAATAAGTTCAGTTATAAATTAATGGACGATATAAGTACATCATATAGTTTAATCTCTAACCTTGGAAAAAATAATGCATGTATCAATTATTTTAGGTTGGCAATGGAATCAGAACAAATGAGGAGTTTAATCATTTTGATAGACCAATACAAATACCTGCATATGGACGTGGCCTACGCCGTACAATTAAATCACGCAAAAAGAAATTGGTGGAAGAGGATATGACAATGGAGTTTGTAAATGAAATAGAAAATCAACACAATGAACAAGAGGTTGGTCATGATGATACTACATGCATAGATGAATAATTTGAGACAATTGTTGTTTTTGGATGTTCCTAAGGTAGAAAATCTAAGAATATGAAATTAATGTGGCTTGTTTTTAAAATAATGTGTTCAAAAATAATATTTTTAATTTATTGTATACATGTATAATGTTGTTTTGTTGAGTAATTTATTGCGTATATCTTTGAAATGGATCCATGTTCTATACAGTAATTGCTATCTAACATTAAATAATGGTTGCATTTAATTATAGGTAAACGATGTTGATGATACACCTATTAATGATCAAGATTCCAACTAGACCATTAAGAATTCAACGAGATGATCCAATTCATCCTTTAAACCATACTAGGAGAAGAAGAGAAGCATTGAAGAGAGCACTACCACGTGAAAAATTTGAGGAATTGATGAAATTAGCATACATTGATGACATGCCATCCACTACTCAGAGTAGAGATGTCGATGGAAATGTAATGCATGAAGAATGATAGTAATACGTATCCAGAAGATGGTATTGAAACTAGTAATTGTTCACGAATCCATAAGATTGTAAGGTCATTCTCATTATCATAATCATTGTCATCATCATCACCATCATCCTTCTAATTGTTATTGCCATCATTACATTATCATCATAATCACCATTCATGCCATCATCATCATCATTATGGGCATTGTTTGCAATTGTTCATAATTGTAGATGTTGTAAGAAATATCATCAACCCAAAAAATGTGATCAGTGCTAGAAAAGGGTTGTTTAGGACACATTGATATACGTAAGAGAAATAACAACTCTATTTTTGACAGATGATCGATGATGATCATCATCACCACCATTATCATCGTCATTGTCATTTTTATCATCCCCATCATCATCATTAATGTAATTTCTATCGACATTGTTGTAATCATGCATCATCATCATTCATGCCATTATTGTTTTTGATGATGACCTAGATGAAAATGATGATCATGACACCAAAGATAATGCTTATGATTATGACAATGACAACATCTAAAATTGGGAAGATTCGCCAACGTCATTAGCATCGTCATCATCATAATCATTGCCATCATCATCATTGTCATTGTAACCACTATCGTCTTTATCATCATAATCACAATTCATGTCATCGCCATCATCTTCATTTTCATCATTGTCAATATTATTGACATTGTCATCAATTGTTCATAATTGTCAATGCCATAAGGAATATCATCAATGCAGAAAATATGATGAGTGTTGGAAAAGGGATGCAAAAGCGAACATAGAAATGGGGGCAACAATAGAAGTAAAATTGGATGAAAAGTGGATACAACATAAGTAGATGCACAACAACATGAAAAACCTGACACAAAAGTGGATGCAAAAGTAGATGCAGTTGTCAATGCAAACTTGGATGCAACCATGAAGGCAAAAGTGGAATTAAACATGGGTCCAATGGTAGGTGTAAAACTTGGCAGAAATTGTGGTGAAACAAATGTGGATGCAACAACGGAAACAAAAGTATATGCAAAAATGGATGAAACAAAAGTGGATGAAAACGTGGAAGCAAATGTGGTTGCAATGGTAGGCGTAAGATATGGTGCAACAAAAGTGGATGTAACAATAGACAAAAAATATGCAAAATAAGATGCAAAAATGGATGTAAAAGTGGAAGCAAACATTGATGCAACAGGCAAAACAAAATTGGATGCAAAAAATGGATATAATGTAAGTAGATACGAAACGAGATGCAAAACCCAATGCATAAACCTGACATAAAAGTGGATGCAAAAATAGATGCAATATTTGAGG
Organism: Pinus tabuliformis; assembly: GCA_031772625.1. Lineage (NCBI taxonomy): Eukaryota > Viridiplantae > Streptophyta > Pinopsida > Pinales > Pinaceae > Pinus > Pinus tabuliformis. The sequence continues at coordinate 1,376,637,043 of CM062805.1, read as the reverse complement.
CAAAAGAGGATGTGAACATGGATGCAAAATTGGAAGCAAACGTGGATACAACAGTGAGTGCAAAACATGGTGCAAATTGTGGCATAACAAAAGTGGATGTAATGATAGATGCAAAAAAAGAATCAAAGTATGATGCAAATGAAGATGTAAAAAGGGATGCAAAAAGTGAAATTTAAAATGGGTGCAACAGTGGATGCAAAATTGTGTGCAAAAGTGGATGCAATAGAAGTCGATGCAAAAGTAGATGCAAAACGAGACACAAAACCCGATGCAAATCCCGGTCCAAAATTGGATACAAAAAGGGATGCAAAAATAGATGTAGTAGTTGATGAAAACCTAGACGCAAATGAGGATGCAAACGTGGATGCAAAATTATAATCAAAAGTGGGTGCAAAAGGAGGTGCCAAACTAGGCGCTAATTGTGGCACAAAAATTTTAGATGCAATAGTGGGTACAATAATAGATGCAAAAGAGGATGTAAATATGGATGCCAAACAAGAGGGAAAAGTGGATGCAACAAAAGTAGATGCAAAATTTTATGCAAAACTAGACACAAAACGCGATGTAAAACTTGGCGCAAAAGGGATGCACAAATGGATGAAAAAATGGATGCAAAAAATGATTTAAAAAAGGATGCAAAAAAGGATGCAAAAGTCGATGCAAAAGTTGATGCAAGTGTAGGTGCAAAAAGTGGATGCAAATGAGGATGCAAAAGTATGTCAAACAAAATTAGGTGCCAAACTTGATGCAAAACCTGGAACAAAACCTGGTGTAAAGGATGACACAAAACTTGGCATAAAATTTGGTGCAAAACGTGGTGCAAAACCTATTACAATACCTGGTGCTAAACTTGGTGTAAGATTTGGTGCAAAACTTGATGCAAATTTTGTGTCAAGTTTTGCACCATATTTGATAAATGGATGCAAATAGCACCAAAAATGGGCTCTAGATGCAAAAAAAGAAGTAAAAAGGGACGCTAATCACTGGTTTTGTTGTAGTGAAAGTGTGATGTTAAATGTAAAAAGACGAGGATGTTTAAAATGTTAATTATATATTTATTCTTTTAAAATTAATCCACTCTCATTAATGCTAATAAAATATCCATCATATTCATGTGTATTAAGTATCAAGATATAATTATCATTATTTTAAATTTGATTAAAAAATATTATAATTTAAACTTAAAAAAACACATGTTATAATTTTAAAACTCAACCTACTATTATGAATCACAAATTTATAAATTTAAAATAATTAATTTTTTTAACAATAAGATTTGAGATTAAAATCATATAATATAAAATTAATTAATTACAATACCTTATTTACATTTATTATCCAAAAAATTGTATAATTAATTTGATTATATATTTTTTCATTTAAAACCAAATTGTCTATTTGACAGAAGTAAATATAATATTAACAAAATTTAATAAACACATTTACAAGTGAGTTTTTAAGCATTTGTAAAATTATATAATATTATAAGATAAATTTATTTTTATTGTTTATAATGGTAAATTATAATATTAAATAAACAATTATTGTTAACGATCAACTAAACACTTAGATTACTCTAATAATAAAAATATCTAATAAAATATTAATATAATTAATGATGTAGTCTAATTGTTTCATGCTTTATTTTTCTTCACTAGAATCTAGATTGTCATTTTCCAATGTTTAAGATATTTATTTTTTTTCCAATATTGTATTCAACTCATTGAAAAGCTTAGAAAACTAGGATTAGGTGGACTACATAGATCGAGCCCTCAAGCTAGTGATTACAACACATTATTATAACAAAAAAAAATCTATGGATTGCCTAGCCAATCCATTATACCAAAATCCTTCCACCTTTATATGCACAGTTCAATCAATCAATCCCCAGTGGAGATCCATTGGCCAAAAATGGCCAAAGTGTAATGTACCTCAATTTACTCAACTATTTTTTTCTTTCTTTTTGCAATAAATTCAAAAATACTCATTATATGAATCTAAGGTTTTACCTCATCGTACATCTCATTTCAAAACATTTTTTCTCTAACACAATTTACATTTTCCATAGCTAGTGAAAAGAGAATTCTAGATGGTCCCTTGCTCACTAGTCTAGACACAACACCATACTCGTTCAAGGCATAACTTCTTGGTCAACCCGATCATACTATAGGGATCCATCTCGATTTTATTGGTTAACATATAACACCCTTCCTAAATGCCACATGTGATACTTGTACCCTTTTGTTCCAATATAATTTAACATAAGGGACTTAGGCTTTATGAATAATAAATTAATTGTACTATATCTTATATACTTATGGTGTATCTAAGTCTCTCCTTTTTCTTTCCCATACTTTATATATTTTTCCCATGGCATTAAGCTTCTCCATGGTATCATACCCATTTATGTTACCTCCTTGCTTTGCATACTCATAATTTTGTTTATGCACTAAAAATAAATTACTATTTTGTCCACCCTTAGCTCACTTATCTTTCTTTCTCGAATTAGGTTACAAACATTATCCTTGGCATATATTATTATTACTATTTCGAAATAATTATATGACATGCAATTATCATAGTAAACCACCCCTCAACCTCTAACTTCAATGCTAACTTGGTCAAATGTGATGTACCTTCCTCAACCCTTAGTTCTTGTTTTCATGGAATTCATGGATCAATAATTCAATTGGGGGACTGATGTGATTAGATAAAAAGCTTGGTGTGTGTCATGTGACCATGCTACATGGTCTTGTAATACTGGTTCACACCACGACTAGCACGTGGACCCAATGTGGTTGATTATTTGGATGGTGAGGATTATTGTACAGGGGGATTGTCACAAGTCGACTTTATAGAAATATAAATACTTTTTTTTTAAAGAAATAAATACTAATGTAGTTCAATAAGTTCATATTCATTAGGTTTCCCTACCCCTATAACAGTGTCTAGTGTGTAGACTGGGTAGGGGGATGTGTCATAAAGTTATCCTTCTTCCTCATCCTCTAACCATTAGGGCAAGTCATGCTCAATAGAAGGTTGAGCAGGAGGGCATATCACAAGTTTTTTTGACGAATGCCCATTCTTTATGGTCATGTTCCCAACCCTGAAACTAATGAGGCATCAAAAGTGGCCAACCAAGGTCTTCCTAAGATGATAGGATAACCATTAAATTTGGTTTTGGGATGCAGGACAAGGAAATCAGTGGGATACTGCCAGGAGTCAATGGAGACCATTACATCGTCAATAAATCCCTCGGGAGCTATTATGGATCTATCTGCAAGTTGAAGTATGTAATCGGCCTCCTCCAAAATCTACCCAAGTAACTGTCCAACCGTGGTAAACGTGTGACGAGAGAGGTAACTATAAGGGATTCAACCTCCTTGGTGACCTTAAAGAAATGGAATCGACAGAAACAAATCAACCATACCTTCCACACCAGCAACAATACCCCCAGGGGACATCCCAGCCACTCAAGCATCCTGCCCCTAGGTCCCACTGACCTTTTAGACCTCTAAAAATTTGGACGCTCTCATGCTATGGGCATGATAGCATCTAGGGACCTCTTGACACTTTCACAGGCCTACAAGCCACCATCCAAGGACTTTTCCCAGCGGACCTGTGCCAACATCCCTTGAAATCAAGCACTTTTCTGGCCCAGAATTTCGGCCACTCCCCAGAATTTGTTTAACTTTTAGAATCCACCGAAGACATGATGACAAAGATAAAAAAACTGAGAAATAAAACTCAGGACTAAGCCTAACCATCCCCAACTGGCATTGACATTCTGTCAAACACTTGGAATCAATGCAACCTACAGGTTTAGGATACAAGACAAAGCATGAATGACTAAAAGCACTTATGAACCATGGCGGGAAGGATCACCAATGTCTCCATTGAACTATTATAACATCAATTAGGTCTTGCATCCATCATTTTAACATTCAAAAGTAAATACATGAAATAACCATTAAATGAATCAACCAATTAACCATGCTTATAATGAGCATAAAACCATGTAAATATCAAAGATATGACATCCTTTAAATCCATATATAAGCAAGTGAAAAAGTGAGAGAACTTAGCTTTCATTAATAATATAAAAAACTGAAAAGGTTCAGTACTTCCATGTACCACCGATTGTAGATATGGGTGAACCAAATATTTCTTTTAGCCAATCACCCCCATGCCATATTCCAAATGTGAATGTGGGATCTCATAGGAAAACCAATCCAAAAACAACCAAGGGAATCCAAAGGTTAAACCACCTCCACCCTCATCAAATCGTGATCACACCGAAACTGGTGCTCCGATCATAACTGAACCGAACTACGAATTCCATCTGCACTCCACCACTATCCTTGAGGAATTTTTGACTCCTTGCCTCTCAGGCTTTACCACAATCCAACAACGAATCACTTGGCCCTAAACCGAGACCAGTGTCTCAGGCTTTACTGCAATCTAAACTGGATCGTTAGGTCATAAACTGAGATTCCTCCCTCAGAGTTTACCATGTATCCTTCCAAAACAGATCAAGGGATTCCTACACCTTTGGGAATGAACCTTGAGACCACCGCCACCCGAAATTCTGAAATTCATCCGAAAAACTAAAGATCCAAACCGAAAAAAAAATATCCCAACACCATGGCATCAGGAAAAAGGCGAGGCTAGGCTGAAAACCACTGTCATAACCTGGAAAAACCATGCCACCGACAACAAGAGAACCATACACCAACATGCAAAGCCATGCATGTTCAAACCAACTAGGAAATCACACATGAAATATGCTCCTTGCAAGTATTCCTGATGAAGCTCCCTGATCCTGCTCTTCTTCCTTGATCCTTGCTTTCCTTCCTTTCCTTTCCTTCCTCTAAAACCTAAGCAAATACTTGAGCTAAGTGTTTACATTGACCAAGATGTTGCCAACTAATCCTCATAAGCCTTTCTATCAATGAGTACTCTATTTTCTTCAATTTCCATCATTTTAATTCAATTTCCTCGTCACATGCAACCTATGACCTTTTACCTCACTTTTCTCCTAATTTCATTTCTTTTCAGAAAAAAATGTGCCAAAATTCCTTTTTTCCTTTTAATGCCTTTGCCTTTACCTTTTCCAATCTCCTTTGCCATAATAAAATGCAATCTCCTTTCCCATAGTAAACTGACTGAACACCCACACCAAGATGTCCTACCTAACATTAATCTTGGAATAAGTGTCCCTTGCCCATGGTCTTATTCTTTCCTTTATATACCTTATTACATGGAATTTTCATGATGGTTGTTACACAATATCATAGTAGTCTTCCTCAAGCCCCCTTGGAGGTTGAGCTCGAGAATGGTTTCCCTAGTCATCACATTGATTGCAGCCCCAAGGTCAATCAAGGTATTAGGGACAATAATGCCATCAATGTTCACAAGCAATACTGGGCTACCATTATCCAAGTACTTTGGGGAGATTACCCTCCCAAGCATTAGGTCAAAAAATTGTCCAACAAAATGGATAGTGGGGTATCTATTCTTCTTCTCCCAGGTATTTTGAGACACTCTTCCTTGATAAGCTTGTTGTAAACGGGGACATCTTTGATCGCTTGGAGAAGGGGTATTTTTACACACAAGTTCTTCAATTCTCCCCGAAGTTAAGCCTCTTCTAGGGCGTGTTGTTTAGGGTGGACCAACCATTCATGGTAAGGAGGTGCATTGGCTTGAGGGGCAGTCTATTCATTCTCTTCAATCTCTCTATGTGGAAAATGTGGGTGATTATCTAGGATCACCTTCCGAGAAGGAAGGTTGATCTCTTGGATTTCCACAACATAAGCATGCTAGGATGTCTCCCCACTATAAACCTATTGTTCCTACTTATTGTTCAGATTCAGATTGGGTTGAGAAAGCATTTGAGGTTTCTTAAGTGGGGTATGGTGAGGGAGCTATGGTTGAGGTTGAGGTGGAGGTAGTAGAGCAGGAGTTTGGGTTGTTTGAGGCCTCCACCCTGGTGAGAGGTTTCTCCATTGGGAATATTGTGGTGGATATGGTTGGAAAGGAGGGTTAATAGGACAAGGAGGATGTTGAGGAGTATAAGGCCAAGGAGGAGGTGTGGGCCATGATGGATGAGTGGAAGGAAACCAAGGCTGGAAAGGTGCATTCTTATTTGGATTTTAATGAGGATAGTGCACACCTTGCATTCCCTGCTAATATGGTGGAGGACCTTAAGGCCTCCTCTGGTTAATAAAGCAGAGTTTCTCTGAACCACCTTTTTCCCCTTGGTATATAGCCTTCAGACCTATCATAGAGAGACGTTCTTCTATTGCATGATTTTCTTTACAAACAAGGTAGACTTCTTTGACATTCAGTGGGCACTCATTCCTAGGGTGTCTCTCAGTGCATCTAGGGTAGAAGATACCTAGTGCCCTTTCTCCTTCCTCTTGGTTCCTTTTAATTTGCGTTGTATCCATCTGTAGGGGAAACGTACGCAACATGCCACTCTTAAAATCCTCCAACATACTTCCTATCCCATGCTTGAGGGCTGATGTAAAGGGAGATGAACTAACCAAGCCTTGGCTAGACCCACCCTTTTTTCTAGCAACCCTAGAGTGATTCGTATATATTGTTTTGATGACATCATAAAGAAATTAAGAGATGTCTGGACTCGAGACAACATGTTGAGGGTTTCCATTACATCCTCCCTGATCCCCCATAGAAGAACTAGCTTGAGTGATTCGAGATCAAGGGTACAATTAGCCCTCCTATAATTGAGTGGGAATCTTTCCTCATACTCCTCTAAGGATTCGTTTGTTCCTAGGGTCATCCTAAATATTTCCTCCTTTGTTTCCTTGGAACTGCAGTAATCAGTGTACTTGTCATTGAAGGCTTGTTTCATTTGGGCCTAGGTAGTGATGTTGCCTTTAGGTAAATCATGAATGAGTGCAAGGGTACATCTTTGAGGGTAGATGGAAATAAATTTAGTTTATGTTCATCCAAGGCATAGTCATAGGTCCTACAAAAAACAAAAAATTTGAACACGAAGGTGTGAGGATCTCCAGAGGTTAGGCCATGGAAATGTGGAAGGGAAGCATGGCTTATATTACTCATTCTGGCCTACCCAATAGTTTCCTTGATAGGGAAAATCTCATCTTATCTGTTTTTAGCCATGGTTTGTGTAGGTGAGATATGTTTTTCTTCCCCTATGGGTTCCTCAAAAATTCCAGGTTTCTCACCTAGAGGCTTTTCTAATTCCCCTATAGTGAGAGAGGAAAGTTCACAATCACCAAAGAAGAATACAGGTTGACTGCTTAAAGGGGTGGGGGTTTTTGGTAAGAATTTCCCTTGATTTTCCCTACTCCTACGAGGCACGAAAGAACTAGCTATGTTTTTTGAATTCTTTTTCTACTTTTTTTTTTCGTGAAGCTTTCAAACCAATAAGACTAATGCAAAGCAAAAAGCAAGTAACTCCTATGTAGAAACAACACCTACTTGAACACCTCCCTGACAACAGTGCCAAAAAATGATGAGCTATGGTATTGCACCAAGGATGTTGCAACTCCCAATGCTTATCAACCTAAATTATCAACTTGGGGTTCATACAAACTTAGAGGTGATAGTGTTATATGCACAACATGTTACGTTCTACTCATGTACTCCTCAGTTGTTAGATTAGATCAAGGTATTCAAATACCACTCCTGCGACTAACTACAAATATAATTTCTTATGAAAGCATATCGTGATTGCAAGGAGATGAACTTGATTCTAACGACAGAAATGAAAATGCCATTAATTAAATGTCAATGCTAATTTAAATGTCATGAAAGGGAAAGGCTAGTCTAGTTGCAAAAGTAAACCCTGCCACCCTATTTTCACACTGTTGTAGCGGCTACAACCCTCCAAAATTTTTCCTTAGATTCGTTTTGGAGCCTCCTTACCAACCATCCTCAACAGCATGTATTGCACTATCAAGTACATGAGATTTAGTGGTTTTCTAGCAGCTTCCGAGCCTCTGCATGATAGCTTGTTGCACTCCTGTCAGAGGTTGCTTCTGTAGAGTTGGTCTAGCTACTGGCTGAGCAACTCCCTCAAGAAATTGCGCAAATATTACTCGCAGCCAACTGGGCTAAGAAACTACGCAATTTCTATATGAAATACCTATATGTTATGTTGTTATCATTGTAAACTGCCCCTCAACCTCTTCTTTTAATGTTATATTGGTTAAATGTGATGTACCATCGTCAACCCTTAGTCCTTGTCTTGATAGAATTCATTCATCAACCATTTAATTGGGTTACTCATACAATTTTTTAAACAGTGTGGTGTGCATCACATGAAAATGCTACATGGTCATGTAACATTGGTTCACACCAGTGCTAGGGCATGGCCCACATGTGGTTAATTATTCAAATGGTCAAGATCACAAAGGGTGATCCAACGCTATAGAAATTTGGATAGATAATCTATCTTTATTTCCTTTCAATTTCTTCATTTTGTATTTTTTGTCCACTTGACACGCTTCTTTGCAACTAAGAGAGTTGCGTTGACTTATGACCATAGAATTTCCCACTCAATTATTGGTGTGGCCATTTCATTCCCCATAAGAGATCTTAATATTCTCAAGAGAACAACTTGAATGCATTTTTGAGCTACTTAAGAGGTAAATCTTTGACCCTGGGAATTCGATTTTTTCCTCTCACTAGATTTATGTCATAACATGTGGGTGTCGTACATTAATTTTCTAAAATTATATACTCTTAAACACAAACATGCACACACACACAAATTTCATTTAATATGTTGATATTTTTTGAATTTTTAAGGTAAATGAAGTTTTAGAATTTTAAAGCAAATTAATAACTAATAAAAATTTATTAAAATTTTTTTAAATAATGAAATAATATCAAGTTCATTTAAAATAATTAAAATAATTGTCAAGTGGGTGTAGCTTAGAGAGGAGGTGATATTATCCTCCCCACTGAGGATTCCAACCCCATCTATATTGACATGCTCACTCCTTGGGAATCACTTCTACATAGATAATTTGTCTATTTTATTACATATGAAACTAAATTAACATTGAAACTCAAAGAGAAATATAGTGATTATAACGTTCAAGATACCCCAAGTGCTAGAGCACAGAGATATCTTAAAGAGAGGGAATGGATTATTGGGATGAGATTGGATGGACCTTCTTAGTTCATATTTTATTAGGGACTAAAATTCAAGTGCATTTACTTGGATATTATAGGATGCATAAAATAGTATTTCTCAAGGGAGAGTATACCTAGTAGGCTGTGTGCTATCCATGTTGTTGGATTCTTTAGCTCATTTTAATTTAAAATTCTAATTAATACCAAATCGTGTGAAAAGTTTAACATTATAATTTTTTCTAAACATTTTTAAAGTATTAAAATTAGAACTCTATTGAAATCTTGATTAATAATAAAGTAACAATATTTTCCAATTTAAGAATTTTAATATTTCCTAAGAGAAGAAAACCTTACACACACACACACACACACATATTTTCCAAACTAAAATTTTTAATATTTCCTCGGAGAAGAAAACCCCTCTCTCACACACACACACATTACAATTGTAAAAAAATTGTTTTTTAATATTTAATAAATTTCCACAATTTTTTATAATTTTATTAAAATACACAATCAATACACTAACCTTATAATTTATTAGTAAATAAAAAATCATTATAAATTTAGTTATAAACATAATATATAAATTATTCATTTAATTCAAATTTGAGTACTCTTTAAGTGTGACTTTTTATGCCCCGAATGCGGGTGCCATGGGAGAGGAAATGGGACCGCCACCTGGTCACCATGGGTGGTACCAGGATTAAGGTGAGCATTCACTGCGAGCAGCCGTCGGGGACTGCAAGCGTGGGTGCTGAGGAGGGAAGGGACGGCAAATTAATGCCTGGTCCGGATCATAGTCTTGGTTGCTGTGTGCAGTTATGGAGGGCGAGGGCCGAGACGTTGCAGAGAAGCATAAATACAATGCAGATAAGGAATGTTTTGCTGTGGATCATTTACAGTGGGGGGAATTGGGATTTCGGTTGTCAATTTCCGGAGGTCTGGCTCAAGGCGCCCCTGTTGCAATTGGATTTGGGAGCAAGCCTGCTAGCGTGGGCGACGGGTGTGTGTCTGTTCACCCTGCTCCATTTCGCTATCTGGTATCCAAGACCACCATGGTCAAGCTCAGGCAACGCCTCATCAGCCGTAGAGGCTCAGGTAGAGGCGGAACTTCGCGCCCATCTGTGGATAATGTCTCTTCTCGCTGCTGCCGCTGTTTATGTCACCGAGTTGAGGAAGCCAACCCCTTGCAATCGCGCCAATTCATGGATGCTGGCAATTCTGAAGCGGGTTCCAATCCTCTCCCAGCGTTTGGAACTGCGGTTTTTTCCTTCAACAGCCCCCAGGCCAATTCGCGCATCAATGCCCATGTATCTGTTCTTTTTCTGGAAGAACCGGTGGAGGAGGTCGGGGAGCAGCCCCGCCCACAGCCGCATCAGGCCGAAAGCTCCAGAGCTGCTGAAGGATTGCCGGAGGACTGCCCGAGACCAGACACTGACCCTCCAGCGACTCAGCCAGCGCCCTCGTCAAAGAAAGCTAAGGCAGATTGGGCCCCCCCCCGGAAGGATTGTGCTGGATATATGAGGAGGAGCCGGACGATTAGTCGACCGCTCGCTCACTCTCTTCCTTGTCTTCGATGCTCTGATTTTGTCTACGGCAGCTGGTATGTTCTGAATGTCTCTGTTTTGTATGTGAATTCTACTGCTCAGTGTGTCTCCACGCCCCTGCGAGGGAGTTTGATGAAGATTTTCTTTTTCTTGTCCACGCCCCTGAACGGAATGACTACTTCTGCCCTCACTAATGTTCTAAGGTCTAAAGCCCCTGCGTGGGCATTCAATGTCTGTGGTAGCGCCCCTGCGTGGGCTCTCAATTTCTGTGGTAGCGCCCCTGTGTGGGTGTTGGGTCTCAAGGTTGCTGCCCCTGTGTGGGTGATAAGTTTTCACGTCAAGGCCCCTGCGTGGGTAGTCAATCGAGTGGTATGGACCCTATACGGGTGGTTTTTTTAGCGCTGTAAGTCCAGAGTGCCATCCACGGCCTCTGGCACATGACTTCATGGCTGTAACCGTTTTTCTGTTTTAATGTAAATAATAGCATAGCATAGTATTAACGAGAAAAAAAAAAAAAGTGTGACTTTTTATGGGACTCCCAAAAATATGCTCAAAAATCCAAAAAATCGCACTTAAAGACTACTCCATCAAAATTACATCTCATTCTATACATTTTAAATAAGCATGTGTAAGAGAAATATTATAAAGACTTAGATCCCTTATTATATACCATTCTCATTTAAAGTTTGTTATATGGATATTGATGTTAGCATTTATGGTCATGGACATGAATAGTATGCATACAAGACTTCATTTTGAGTTGCTTTTATTTGGTGAACCGAGTTGTTTGATATTTTAATGTAAAGACTAAAAAATTAACAATCCTTTAATAAGATTTTTAATGGTGTTTTAACTAGCATTAATGAATTTAATGATATTTAATTTAAAGATTCAATTTACTTGTTTTGGTGTTTTTTTTTGTTGATACTATTCTTTATGATATTATAACTTTTTGTTATTTAATATTTATTTTCAAACTCAAATATAAATAATGATCACATTTTTAACATAGATGAAGCTATTTAATTTATATACCAAAATTTTCCAATTTATATTGGAATATTTAAATAAGAAATATATCCATATTTTAGCTATTTTAAGTTTTGGAGATTTAATAGGTATAATTTTCGGCCAATTTTAGTTGTATTAGGGAAGATATTTTTTAAAATTTTGAAGTTTGAGTTGCATAACTTGCACAATTTAGGCGATGGAGGAGTTTTCAAGGTGTTGAATCCATTTGTTTAGTCAAAAGCACATTTTAAACAACTAAACATCACAATCTCGCTCACAGTTGTGTGCAATAATTAAACAAAACCACAATTTAACATATAACATATTCACAATTTACTTCACGATATATCTTGAGGTGAGTGATATTTAATGTTTTTGAAAATGGGATTTTGGCAATAATGTTTTAATGTGTATTAATGAATTTAATGATATTACTCAATTTTACTTGTTTTATATAATTTGGTTATTTTTTTGTTGTTGATGCAATTCTTTATGATGTTATAATTTTTTTGTTATTCAATATGTATTTTTAAACTCATAAATATATCACATTTATGTCTTGTTAAAAGAAGAACATAGAATAATTAGATGGAATTATTTCATTTACATGACGCAATTCTCTAGTTTTTGGTGGAATATTTAAATAAGAAATATAATCGTAGTCTCGCTGTTTTAAGTTTTGGAGATTTCATAGGCATATTTTTTTGTCAAATTTTCCATTATTAAGGCATATATTTGTTAAAATTTAGAAGTTTGAGTTGTATAATCTACAGAGGTAGGTGCCTAAGGAGTATTCAAGGGGTTGAATCCATTTATGTAGTTAAAAAAACGCACTTTAAACAACTAATATCACAATTTCCCCCACAAGTTTGTTGTAATCTTAATGAGTTGTTTTTAGTGAGACTTTTTGGAATCTTTTCTGGTGGGATTTTCCTGTCTAATTTCTCTAAAATCCGGCAGGAATTTATTAAAATCACTTTTCAGGGTGGGCACTGATCTATATATACAGTGAAAAAGCCAGTTTAAATAACACAAATCAAGATTCCGCCTCAATTTTTTTCCAGCCAAATTCTACAGTAGAAATTTCAAAAAAATGTACTAAAAACAACTCCTCCCTCCTCACCTTAATATATTATTGTCACCTTAAAATATAAATGTGAGAAGTTTATTGTGATTGCGAAAATAGAGTTTTGGAAATGCTATTTTGCTTATATTTTCCATTCCGAGTTGGTCTAGCCATGTTTATTGTGGTCTGTGATCCAGCCAGAAATGAAATAAGAGTGAGTTTTAATTGAGGTTGGCCACGTTGAAAGAGCAGATACATCCACGATGACTATGGCTGGAATGTGGAGACCACTTACAACTATGCATTTGACATCACCTCTCTATAAAAACTCAGCTCATGAACTCGCCTTTGCAGAGCGTACCAACAGCAATACCAATTTCTGGATATCATATCATGGAGTCCAAGTGTTGCATTTGGATTCAATTTGTGGTGTATATTCTGGTAATCAATATTTGTAGGGCGGATGGCCGTGATACTGTAAGCGCTGGCCCTGGGAGATGGGAAGTGGTGATTGAAAATGGAGGTGTGTCGGCGATGCATATGGCCACCACCATTATGGGTACAGTGGTGATGTACGATTACACAGATTTTGGTGATTCTAATATAAGCCTCGCAAATGGAATTTGCATAGGTAAATCAGCCGGTTATTGTTAAATTCTAATTTTGAACAGCGCGGCGGATTCTGGAAAACCACCCGGTCTCCCCGCACCGCCCTTCACCAAAGGCAGTATCCGTAGCTGAGGCTCCGACACAATCACACTCCACCACGCGTCCTTAGTACGACGCCGAAAACCGCTCTCCCCGGACGTTAAAGTCTGTTTGTTTTGCCCGAGGTTGGCTCCCGAACCTCGTTGGATCAGCCAAGTGATCTGGGCGCGCGATCTAAGCCGTTGATTTCCCGAAGATGCATACCGCCCGTGTCAAATCGATTTTTGCGTGGATTGAAAGTATCTTTTGTCGTTTTGTGTTGACCGCCGTAGGTGATGAACTTATGGTTTTTAATGTGTCTACGTAGAATTGGGTGGCGGCTTTTAATATGGTTATGGGCATGTGTTTAATATAGTTATGGGCATATATTTTTTTATATGTTTGTTTTATATATGTCGTAAAAAAAAGTCTACATTATACAATTTTTTTTGGTGTGTTGTGAGTGGTGGCTACGCACGATAGTGCGATTTTCTTTTGTAAATGCACAGCAGTGCGATATAGAAATGGGTATGTAATGCCTTGATTTAGCCATTGAAGAATAGAGAGCTGTTTTTGTAATATCCACAGCAGTGGAAAATCTATGAGAGTAACAGAGTTTGTTTTGTGAATCCCTCTCTGCACAGAGGATGAAATATGTATCAGTCTTTTTGTTTTAAATCAATAGAAATGTGTTGTGACTGTGAAATGGACTGTGTTTTGAGTTAATTTGTTTTTTAAAGAGGTTCTCTGCAAAAGATCCTGGACAGAAGAAACAGAGCATTGTCTCTGTGGTGAATATTTTGTTGGTTTTGGTATTTTCCCCATTAAAAACTCCCAACAGTGGTATCAGAGCAGGCTCAGGCTCTTTAAAGAAGTTAAAGAAGCTGAAGGGAGAAGGTTGTTGCTGCAGCAAAACTTCTCAGGCAGACAAAAGACTCAGACAACGAAGGATTCAGGTATTCTTCATAGCTATCTTATTTGTTATTGAAGAGACAGTCATTTTTTTTTAAATACACAGTCAAGGAATGGCTAGCACAAGCACTGGTATGGGTATGTTTAATACCCAGCTCCCACAGTTTAATGGGAAGAACTATGACTACTGGTCAATAACTATGAAAGCCTTGTTTGCTTCCCAAGACTTATGGGAAATAGTTGAGGAAGGTTTTGAAGAACCAGCAGATGAAACTGAGTTCAATGCATTAACTCAGGGAGAGAAGGATCAACTGAAGAGCAATAGGAAGAAGGATTCAAAAGCCCGTGTGTTGTTGTATCTAGCAGTAGACTAGAGTGTGTTTCCAAGGTTAGCAGTAGCTAAGACATCCAATGAAGCATGGGAAACCCTTAAGATAGCCTATCAAGGCATGGAGAGAGTGAAGACAACAAAACTACAATTGCTGAGGAAGGATTTTGAGAATCTGTGCATGAAGGAGTTAGATAACATTGACTCATTCTTCACTCATGTGATTGGTGTAATCACACAAATGAGAACTCATGGAGAAACCATTGAAGACAGAAGGATTGTGGAGAAAATATTGAGGGTCTTACCCTCAAAATTTGATGCCATAGTCACCACCATTGAAGAGACAAAGGATCTCTCAAACTATTCATTTGATGAGCTACATGCATCACTGATAACACATGAGCAGAGGTTGAGTAGGAATGAAAACTCATCTCTTGAGCAAGCCTTCAAGACCCAGATGTCCTTTGGAAGAGGAAGAGGTCAAGGAAGAGGAAACCGAAGAGGAAGAGGCAGAAGCCAGAATAGAGGTGGAAGGAACAACCCATCAAATGCACAAGGAAGAGGCAGCAATCCAAATCAGAACCAAGGTCAAGGCAGCAGCCAACAAAGAGATCAGTATCAGGCTCAAGGACAAAGGTATGATAAATCTAATGTTCAATGCTATTATTGCAAAAAGTATGGACATTATGCTAGTGATTGTAGAAAGAAACAGCATGATATGAACAGCAGACAAAATGCAAATGTTACAAGAGAAAACAGCAGTCAAGAAAATGTCCTGTTAGCTTGTAACATGGCTGAAACACATAGTGAGGACATATGGTTTTTAGACTCAGGTTGCAGCAACCATATGACAGGGAATATAGCCCTCTTTTCAGCCTTAAATCAGAATTTGAAATCAGAGGTCACACTAGGAACTGATAGTAAAGTGTCTGTTATGGGAAAAGGGGAGGTAAAAATATTTACAAAGCAAGGAGAAAGGAAAACCATAGTAGATGTATACTATGTCCCCGGAATGAGATGTAACCTCTTGAGTATTGGACAGCTTGTCCATAAGGGTTACAAGGTTTACTTTGTAAATGATGTGTGCACCATCATGGACATACCACCCAGCAAAAGATGCATTACTGAAGTGAAGATGACAATGAACAGGATGTTCCCTCTCCGGATCAGGGCAGACATGAAGAACAAAAGGGAAATGGCAGCAGTCACCCAAGAGGCCTTCCAAAGCGTGCCAAAGGATGAGGACTGGTTATGGCACTTGAGATTCGGGCATCTAAATTTTGGAGGTCTAAACTTATTGAGTAGAAAAGGAATGGTAAAGGGATTACCATTGATAGAGAAGCCGGACAGCCTTTGTGAAGGTTGTATATTGGGCAAACAACATAGAGAAAGTTTTCCATCAGGGAAAAGCATAAGGGCAAAGGCACCCTTAGAGATTATCCACTCAGATTTGTGTGGACCAATGCAAGCTCCATCATTAGCAGGCAACCTATATTTCTTAACATTCATTGATGACTTTACAAGAAAAACTTAGGCATATTTCCTTAAAAACAAAAGTGAAGTGTTTGAGAAATTCCAAAATTTCAAAGCACTTGTGGAGAACCAGAGCGGGCTGCATATAAAAGTTTTGAGAACTGATAGAGGAGGTGAGTATATCTCCAATGAATTCCTAAAGTTTTGTAGAGAAAATGGAATTCATAAACAGTTCACAACTCGGTACACCCCACAGCAAAATGGAGTTGCTGAAAGGAAGAACAGAACCATCATGGAGATGGCAAGGAGCATGTTGAAGGCAAAGCATTTGCCAAATGAGTATTGGGCTGAAGCTGTACATTGTGCAGTTTATATTTTGAACAGGTGTCCTACAAAAGCAGTCATGAACAAAGTGCCAGAAGAGGCATGGAGTGGGAGAAAGCAAGGAGTCACCCACATGAGAGTTTTTGGGTGTGTGGCCTATGCACACATTCCAGATAAGCTAAGGAAGAAGTTGGACAGCAAAGGGGAGAAATGTATCCTTGTTGGATACAGTGATGAATCCAAAGCCTACAGGCTGTATATCCCATCTACCAAGAAATTTTTTGTCAGCAGGGATGTTCAATTCATTGAAGAGAAAGCTTGGGATGGAAGCATAGAGAAAACAGTGAACATTAAAAACTGTTTGTCTCATGATGAGGATGAAGAGGAGGTGGCTGAAATGAATCCCCAAATAGCAGCACCAACACAAGAACAGCAAGGTACACCATTGAGGATCAATGTGAGTGCTTCTCCAAGCACACCACAAGGAGGAAATTCAAGTGCATCTTCAAGCACTTGCACACCAAGTGAACAAGGTAAGAAGTTTAGAAATCTAAGTGAAATTTATGAAGAAGGAATGAATTCCTTATTTGCCTTGTTTTGTCATGTTGATGATCCTATTCATTTCGAAGATGCTATTAAAAATAAGAAATGGATAGAAGCTATGGATGAGGATATGAATGCCATAGAGAGAAACAAAACATGGGATTTGGTTGAGCTACCGAAAGGCAAAGAAGTCATTGGTGTGAAATGGGTCTACAAGACCAAGAGCAATGCTGAAGGCAAGATTGAAAGGCATAAAGCAAGGCTGGTTGTCAAAGGCTACAAGCAGTAGTATGGGAGAGATTATGAGGAGACTTTCGCCCCGGTTGCAAGAATGGAAACCGTGAGAGCAGTGTTGTCCACAGCAGCACAAAACAAATGGAAAGTCTACCAAATGGACGTGAAGTCAGCATTCCTAAATGGAGTGTTAATGGAAGAGGTTTATGTGGAACAGCCTCTCGGATATAAGAAGAAAGGTTAAGAGAACAAAGTGTGCAAATTGAAGAAAGATCTTTATGGGCTGAAGCAAGCGCCAAGAGCATGGTACAGCAGGATAGATTCATATCTATTGGATAATCAATTTGACAAATGTGAAGGAGAACCCACAGTCTACATCAAGGAAAAGGATGGTAAAATTTTAATTGTTGTCTTGTATGTAGATGATGTTATTTTCACTGGAAATGATATTTATCTTATTGAGAATTTTAAATCAGTCATGAAAGATGAATTTGAAATGACTGACATGGGTTTGTTGAGATACTTCTTACGCATAGCAGTAGATCAAAATGAAAAAGCAATTTTTATATCTCAAGCAAGATATGTAAATCAAGTTTTGGGCAGATTTAACATGCAAGAATGCAAGGCAGCAATTACTCCCACAGTGATGGGATTAAAGCTCAGCAGAGAGGACAGCAGCAAGGATTTTGATCCTAGCTTGTATAAAAGCATTGTGGGCAGCCTTATGTACTTAACAACAACTAGGCCTGATTTAATGTATGCTGTTAGTTTAATTTCCAGGTTCATGGAGAGGCCGAAGGAGGCACATTGGCAGGCAGCAAAGAGAATTTTGAGGTATGTCAAAGGTACCAAAATGTTTGGAATTCTATATCATGCCTCAGAACATTCAGATTTGGTTGGGTACACAGATAGCGATTGGGCTGGAAGTGTAGATGATCGGAAGAGCACTTCCGGTTATGTTTTTAATATGGGTTCAAGAGCCATTTCATGGGCTTCTAACAAGCAATCCATTGTAGCATTATCTACAGCAGAGGCAGAATATGTGGCAGCGACAGTAGCAGCATGTCAGGCAGTATGGATGAGAAGGATGTTGAGAAGCTTAGGCCAAGAGCAGGCAAAAGCAACAGTGGTCTTTTGTGACAATAGCTCAGCTATTGCTTTGTCAAAGAATTCAGTGTTTCATAAGAGAACGAAACACATTGATACAAGGTTTCACTACATCAGAGAATTGGTGAACAATGGCGAAATCGTCCTAGAACATTGCAGGACTCAGGAACAGGTTGCAGACATCTTGACAAAGCCACTGGTTCAGAAGAGTTTTGAATTTTTGAGAAAGTGTTTGGGAATGACCGAACGTGCGGCTGTTAAAATTAAAGGGGAGTGTTAAATTCTAATTTTGAACAGCGCGGCGGATTCTGGAAAACCACCCGGTCTCCCCGCACCGCCCTTCACCAAAGGCGGTATCCGTAGCTGAGGCTCCGACACAATCACACTCCGCCACACGTCCTTAGTACGACGCCGAAAACCGCTCTCCCCGGACGCTAAAGTCCGTTTGTTTTGCCCGAGGTTGGCTCCCGAACCTCGTTGGATCAGCCAAGTGATCTGGGCGCGCGATCTAAGCCGTTGATTTCCCGAAGATGCATACCGCCCGTGTCAAATCGATTTTTGCGTGGATTGAAAGTCTCTTTTGTCGTTTTGTGTTGACCGCCGTAGGTGATGAACTTATGGTTTTTAATGTGTCTACGTAGAATTGGGTGGCGGCTTTTAATATGGTTATGGGCATGTGTTTAATATAGTTATGGGCATATGTTTTTTTATATGTTTGTTTTATATATGTCGTAAAAAAAAAGTCTACATTATACAGTTTTTTTTGGTGTGTTGTGAGTGGTGGCTACGCACGATAGTGCGATTTTCTTTTGTAAATGCACAGAAGTGCGATATAGAAATGGGTATGTAATGTCTTGATTTAGCCATTGAAGAACAGAGAGTTGTTTTTGTAATATCCACAGCAGTGGAAAATCTGTGAGAGTAACAGAGTTTGTTTTGTGAATCCCTCTCTGCACAGAGGATGAAATATGTATTAGTCTTTTTGTTTTAAATCAATAGAAATGTGTTGTGACTGTGTAATGCACTATGTTATGAGTTAATTTGTTTTTTAAAGAGGTTCTCTGCAAAAGATCCTAGACAGAAGAAACAGAGCATTGTCTCTGTGGTGAATATTTTGTTGGTTTTGGTATTTTCCCCATTAAAAACTCCCAACAGTTATCATGATTACTCAGCGCACTCCATAGAATACAACATTGCTAGAAACAAGGTGAGACCGTTGACGCTGAGGACTGATACTTGGTCTTCATCGAGAGCCTTTGCTGCGGACGGTACTTTGGTTAGCACTGGTGGATGGGGCGATGGAAACATGAGCGTTCGTAAATTTGTACCTTGTGAAACTTCTACATGTGATTGGGTTGATCCAGCTGGTGAACCTGGATCTGGACTTCTGAATGATCGATGGTATGCTTCAAACCAGATCCTTCCTGACGGTAGAAGTATTGTTGTGGGGGGCAACTACGCTTTTACCTACGAATTCCTGCCACCAAGGAAGCCTGGTGAGGGAGTTTACAATCTGACGTTTCTAGAAGACACCTATGTGTCCCAAAACCTGCAGAGCCTGTACAATCTCTATCCTTTTCTTCATCTCTCATCCGATGGAAATCTCTTCATCTTCGCCAACCGTGATTCCATCTTGCTTGATTACCAAAGAAATGTTGTGGTCAGGCATTTTCCAAGAATCCCAGATGGCCCAAGAAATTACCCCACCACCGCCTCATCTGTGATGTTGCCACTGTCCGCATTTGATGCATTTCGGAGGACAGAAATTATGATCTGCGGTGGTGCTCCTGTTGACAGTTACAATTTGTCACTTGCAGGGATTTTCATTGACGCGCTCCAGAGCTGTGGAAGAATGGTTATCACAGATCCCAATGCCGATTGGGCAATGGAGAACATGCCTGCTCCCAGAGTTCTGGGAGATATGCTGCTTCTTCCCACCGGTGAAATTCTGATTATCAATGGAGCGGAGAAGGGATGTGCAGGTTATGGGCAAGCAACCAATCCAGCTCTTGCTCCATATTTATACAGACCTAATGCATTGCCAGGGCAGCGCTTCTCAGTACTCGCAAGTTCCACTGTTCCAAGAATGTATCACTCCACTGCAATTGTATTGCCTGATGGTAGGATTTTTGTGGGAGGTTCCAACCCCAACAAAAATTATAATTTCATCGTTATGTTTCCCACAGAGCTTCGTCTGCAAGCATACAGTCCTTATTACTTAGACGAATCTTCCCTGAGGCCCACCATCATTTCTGTGCTTCCTGCTTCGGTCACTTATGGCGGTAGCTTCAAGGTTCAATTCGCTGCAAATAATCATCATAACATTTCCATTCAGTTCAACATTTATCCTCCGACCTTCACTACTCACTCTTTTTCCATGCATCAGAGATTGCTTCTGCTTGCATCTGCCACCCCACAATTAGAATTAGTAGGAGGAGCAGGGCAGAATATTTATAGTGCCCTAGTAACGGCACCTCCCACGCCTGTTGCAGCACCGCCTGGGTACTACATGCTATTCGTGCTCAACAGTGGAATACCCAGCGCTGCCACTTGGATTCATTTGTCTTCTAATTAGACTCATCCTTCCGCTTTGACATTCTCAATAATCTCCTCATATGTACTGTACTCTACCCTACTCTACTGTACTAAGTGAGCGCTGCAACGGTAAGTTGGTAAGCTCTCGTACGTTTCACAGCAATAAAAGTTTTGGGTTTCTTTTCTTTCTGTGTGGAAGAAATTTGAAATTTGTTAATCAAAATTGTACATTTTTTTCACCAATGTAGTGAAAAAGCAACAAAAGTTTTGGGGATGAAATTTGAAAATTGTAATGAAGGGTCTCTTTTCAAAATTGTGCATTTCTTTCACCAATGTAGTGAAAAAGCAATAAAATTTTGGATCCTTTTTTTTCTTTTTTCATGTAAAGAAATTTGAAATTTGTTACCAAGCGTTTCTTTTCAAAATTGTTATATAAAGTAAAGGATATTATTATATAAAGTGTCATGTTAGATTGTTATTATAGAAAGTGTGATGTTAAATGTAAAAAGACTAGGATGTTTAAAATGTTAATTATATATTTATTCTTTTAAAATTAATCCACTCTCATTAATGCTAATAAAATATCCATCATATTCATGTGTATTAAGTATCAAGATATAATTATCATTATTTTAAATTTGATTAAAAAATATTATAATTTAAACTTAAAAAGACACATGTTATAATTTTAAAACTCAACCTACTATTATGAATCACAAATTTATAAATTTAAAATAATTAATTTTTTTAACAATAAAATTTGAGATTAAAATCATATAATATAAAATTAATTAATTACAATACCTTATTTACCTTTATTATCCAAAAAATTGTATAATTAATTTGATTATATATTTTTTCAATTAAAACCAAATTGTCTATTTGACACAAGTAAATATAATATTAACAAAATTTAATAAACACATTTACCAGTGAGTTTTTAAGCATTTGTAAAATTATATAATATTATAAGATAAATTTATTTTTATTGTTTATAATGGTAAATTATAATATTAAATAAACAATTATTGTTAACGATCAACTAAACACTTAGATTACTCTAATAATAAAAATATCTAATAAAATATTATTATAATTAATGATGTAGTCTACTTGTTTCATGCTTTATTTTTCTTCACTAGAATCTAGATTGTAATTTTCCAATGTTTAAGATATTTATTTTTCTTCCAACATTGTATTCAACTCATTGAAAAGCTTAGAAAACTAGGATTAGGTGGACTACATAGATCGAGCCCTCAAGCTAGTGATTAAAACACATTATTATAACAAAAAAAAATCTATGGATTGCCTAGCCAATCCATTATACCAAAATCCTTCCACCTTTATATGCACAGTTCAATCAATCAATCCCCAGTGGAGATCCATTGGCCAAAAATGGCCAAAGTGTAATGTACCTCAATTTACTCAACTATTTTTTTCTTTCTTTTTGCAATAAATTCAAAAATACTCATTATATGAATCTAAGGTTTTACCTCATCATACATCTCATTTCAAAACATTTTTTCTCTAACACAATTTACATTTTCCATAGCTAGTGAAAAGAGAATTCTAGATGGTTCGTTGCTCACTAGTCTAGACACAACACCATACTCGTTCAAGGCATAACTTCTTGGTCAACCCGATCATACTATAGGGATCCATCTCGATTTTATTGGTTAACATATAACACCCTTCCTAAATGCCACATGTGATGCTTGTACCCTTTTGTTCCAATATAATTTAACATAAGGGACTTAGGCTTTATGAATAATAAATTAATTGTACTATATCTTATATACTTATGGTGTATCTAAGTCTCTCCTTTTTCTTTCCCATACTTTATATATTTTTCCCATGGCATTAAGCTTCTCCATGGTATCATACCCATTTATGTTACCTCCTTGCTTTGCATACTCATAACTTTGTTTATGCACTAAAAATAAATTACTATTTTGTCCACCCTTAGCTCACTTATCTTTCTTTCTCGAATTAGGTTAAAAACATTATCCTTGGCATATATTATTATTACTATTTCGAAATAATTATATGACATGCAATTATCATAGTAAACCACCCCTCAACCTCTAACTTCAATGCTAACTTGGTCAAATGTGATGTACCTTCCTCAACCCTTAGTTCTTGTTTTCATGGAATTCATGGATCAATAATTCAATTGGGGGACTGATGTGATTAGTTAAAAAGCTTGGTGTGTGTCATGTGACCATGCTACATGGTCTTTTAATACTGGTTCACACCACGACTAGCACGTGGACCCAATGTGGTTGATTATTTGGATGGTGAGGATTACTGTACAGGGGGATTGTCACAAGTCCACTTTATAGAAATATAAATACTTTATGTTAAAGAAATAAATACTAATGTAGTTCAATAAGTTCATATTCATTAGGTTTCCCTACCCCTATAACAGTGTCTAGTGTGTAGACTGGGTAGGGGGATGTGTCATAAAGTTATCCTTCTTCCTCATCCTCTAACCATTAGGGCAAGTCATGCTCAATAGAAGGTTGAGCAGGAGGGCACATCACAAGTTTTTTTGATGGATGCCCATTCTTTATGGTCATGTTCCCAACCCTACAATTAATGAGGCATCAAAAGTGGCCAACCAAGGTCTTCCTAAGATGATAGGATAACCATTAAATTTGGTTTTGGGATGCAGGACAAGGAAATCAGTGGGATACTCCCAGGAGTCAATGGAGACCATTACATCATCAATAAATCCCTCGGGAGCTATTATGGATCTATCTGCAAGTTGAAGTATGTAATCGGCCTCCTCCCAAATCTACCCAAGTAACTATCCAACCGTGGTAAACGTGTGACGAGAGAGGTAACTATAAGGGATTCAACCTCCTTGGTGAACTTAAAGAAATTGAATCAATGGAAACAAATCAACCATACCTTCCACACCAGCAACAATACCCCCAGGGGACATCCCAGCCACTCAAGCATCCTGCCCCTAGGTCCCACTGACCTTTTAGACCTCTAAAAATTTGGACGCTCTCATGCTATGGGCATGATAGCATCTAGGGACCTCTTGACACTTTCACAGGCCTACAAGCCACCATCCAAGGACTTTTCCCAGCGGACCTGTGCCAACATCCCTTGAAATCAAGCACTTTTCTGGCCCAGAATTTCTGCCACTCCCCAGAATTTGTGTAACTTTTAGAATCCACCGAAGACATGATGACAAACATAAAAAAACTGAGAAATAAAACTCGAGACTAAGCCTAACCATCCCCAACTGCCATTGACATTTTGTCAAACACGTGGAATCAATGCAACCTACAGGTTTAGGATACAAGACAAAGCATGAATGACTAAAAGCACTTATGAACCATGGCAGGAAGGATCACCAACGTCTCCATTGAACTATTATAACATCAATTAGGTCTTGCATCCATCATTTTAACATTCAAAAGTAAATACATGAAATAACCATTAAATGAATCAACCAATTAACCATGCTTATAACGAGCATAAAACCATGTAAATATCAAAGATATGACATCCTTTAAATCCACATATAAACAAGTGAAAAAGTAAGAGAACTTAGCTTTCATTAATAATATAAAAAACTGAAAAGGTTCAGTACTTCCATTTACCACCCGACTGTAGATATGGGTGAACCAAATATTTCTTTTAGCCAATCATCCCCATGCCATATTCCAAATGTGAATGTGGGATCTCATAGGAAAACCAATCCAAAAACAACCAAGGGAATCCAAAGGTTAAACCACCTCCACCCTCATCAAATCGTGATCACACCGAAATTGGTGCTCTGATCATAACTGAACCGAACTATGAATTCCATCTGCACTCCACCACTATCCTTGAGGAATTTTTGACTCCTTGCCTCTCAGGCTTTACCACAATCCAACCACGGATCACTTGGCCCTAAACCGAGACCAGTTTCTCAGGCTTTACCACAATCTAAACCGGATCATTAGGTCATAAACTGAGATTCCTCCCTCAGAGTTTACCATGTATCCTTCCAAAACAGATCAAGGGATTCCTAGGCCTTTGGGAATGAACCTTGAGACCACCTCCACCCGAAATTCTGAAATTCATCTGAAAAACCAAAGATCCAAACCGAAAAAAAAAATATCCCAACACCATGGCATCAGGAAAAAGGCGAGGCTAGGCTGAAAACCACTGTCATAACCTGGAAAAACCATGCCACCGACAACAAGAGAACCATACACCAACATGCAAAGCCATGCATGTTCAAACCAACTAGGAAATCACACATGAAATATGCTCCTTGCAAGTATTCCTGATGAAGCTCCCTGATCCTGCTCTTCTTCCTTGATCCTTGCTTTCCTTCCTTTCCTTTCCTTGCTCTAAAACCTAAGCAAATACTTGAGCTAAGTGTTTACATTGACCAAGATGTTGCCAACTAATCCTCATAAGCCTTTTTATCAATGAGTACTCTATTTTCTTCAATTTCCATCATTTTCATTCAATTTCCTCGTCACATGCAACCTATGACCTTTTACCTCACTTTTCTCCTAATTTCATTTCTTTTCTTAAAAAAATGTGCCAAAATTCCTTTTTTCCTTTTAATGCCTTTGCATTTGCCTTCGCCTTTGCCTTTTCCAATCTCCTTTGCCATATTAAATTGCAATCTCATTTCCCATAGTAAACTGACTGAACACCCACACCAAGATGTCCTACCTAACCTTAATCTTGGAATAAGTGTCCCTTGCCCATGGTCTTATTCTTTCCTTTATATACCTTATTACATGGAATTTTCATGAGGGTTGTTAAACAATATCATAGTAGTCTTCCTCAAGCCCCCTTGGAGGTTGAGCTCGAGAATGGTTTCCCTAGTCATCACATTGATTGCAGCCCCAAGGTCAATCAAGGTATTAGGGACCATAATGCCATCAATGTGCACAAGCAATATTGGGCTACCATTATCCAAGTACTTTGGGGAGATTACCCTCCCAAGCATTAGGTCAAAAAATTGTCCAACAAAATGGATAGTGGGGTATCTATTCTTCTTCTCCCAGGTATTTTGAAACACTCTTCCTTGATAAGCTTGTTGTAAACGGGGACATCTTTGATGGCTTGGAGAAGGGGTATTTTTACACACAAGTTCTTCAATTCTCCCCGAAGTTAAGCCTCTTCTAGGGCGTGTTGTTTAGGGTGGACCAACCATTCATGGTAAGGAGGTGCATTGGCTTGAGGGGCAGTCTATTCATTCTCTTCAATCTCTCTATGTGGAAAATGTGGGTGATTATCTAGGATCACCTTCCGAGAAGGAAGGTTGATCTCTTGGATTTCCACAACATAAGCATGCTAGGATGTCTCCCCACTATAAACCTATTGTTCCTACTTATTGTTCAGGTTCAGATTGGGTTGAGAAAGCATTTGAGGTTTCTTAAGTGGGGTATGGTGAGGGAGCTATGGTTGAGGTTGAGGTGGAGGTAGTAGAGCAGGAGTTTGGGTTGTTTGAGGCCTCCACCCTGGTGAGAGGTTTCTCCATTGGGAATATTGTGGTGGATATGGTTGGAAAGGAGGGTTAATAGGACAAGGAGGATGTTGAGGAGTATAAGGCCAAGGAGGAGGTGTGGGCCATGATGGATGAGTGGAAGGAAACCAAGGCTGGAAAGGTGCATTCTTATTTGGATTTTAATGAGGATAGTGCACACCTTGCATTCCCTGCTAATATGGTGGAGGACCTTAAGGCCTCCTCTGGTTAATAAAGCAGAGTTTCTTTGAACCACCTTTTCCCCCTTGGTATATAGCCTTCAGACCTATCATAGAGAGACGTTCTTCTATTGCATGATTTTCTTTACAAACAAAGTAGACTTCTTTGACATTCAGTGGGCACTCATTCCTAGGGTGTCTCTCAGTGCATCTAGGGTAGAAGATACCTAGTGCCCTTTCTCCTTCCTCTTGGTTCCTTTTAATTTGCGTTGTATCCATCTGTAGGGGAAACGTATGCAACATGCCACTCTTAAAATCCTCCAACATACTTCCTATCCCATGTTTGAGGGCTGATGTAAAGGGAGATGAACTAACCAAGCCTTGGCTAGACCCACCCTTTTTTCTAGCAGCCCTAGAGTGATTCGTATATATTGTTTTGATGACATCATAAAGAAATTAAGAGATGTCTGGACTCGAGACAACATGTTGAGGGTTTCCATTACATCCTCCCTGATCCCCCATAGAAGAACTAGCTTGAGTGATTCGAGATCAAGGGTACAATTAGCCCTCCTATAATTGAGTGGGAATCTTTCCTCATAGTCCTCTAAGGATTCATTTGTTCCTAGGGTCATCCTAAAGATTTCCTCCTTTGTTTCCTTGGAACTGCAGTAATCAGTGTACTTGTCATTGAAGGCTTGTTTCATTTGGGCCTAGGTAGTGATGTTGCCTTTAGGTAAATCATGAATGAGTGCAAGGGTACATCTTTGAGGGTAGATGGAAATAAATTTAGCTTATGTTCATCCAAGGCATAGTCATAGGTCCTACAAAAAACAAAAAATTCAAACACGAAGGTGTGAGGATCTCCAGAGGTTAGGCCATGGAAATGTGGAAGGGAAACATGGCTTATATTACTCATTCTGGCCTACCCATTAGTTTCCCTGATAGGGAAAATCTCATCTTATCTGTTTTTAGCCATGGTTTGTGTAGGTGAGATATGTTTTTCTTCCCCTATGGGTTCCTCAAAAATTCCAGGTTTCTCACCTAGAGGCTTTTCTAATTCCCCTATAGTGAGAGAGGAAAGTTCACAATCACCAAAGAAGAATACAGGTTGACTGCTTGAAGGGGTGGGGGTTTTTGGTAAGAATTTCCCTTGATTTTCCCTACTCCTACGAGGCATGAAAGAACTAGCTATGTTTTTTGAATTCTTTTTCTCCTTCTTTTTTTTCGTGAAGCTTTCAAACCAATAAGACTAATGCAAAGCAAAAAGCAAGTAACTCCTATGTAGAAACAACACCTACTTGAACACCTCCCTGACAACAGTGCCAAAAAATGATGAGCTATGGTATTGCACCAAGGATGTTGCAACTCCCAATGCTTATCAACCTAAATTATCAACTTGGGGTTCATACAAACTTAGAGGTGATAGTGCTATATGCACAACATGTTAAGTTCTACTCATGTCCTCCTCAGTCGTTAGATTAGATCAAGGTATTCAAATACCACTCCTTTGACTAACTACAAATATAATTTCTTATGAAATCATATCGTGATTGCAAGGAGATGAACTTGATTCTAACGACAGAAATGAAAATGCCATTAATTAAATGTAAATGCTAATTTAAATGTCATGAAAGGGAAAGGCTAGTCTAGTTGCAAAAGTAAACCCCACCACCCTATTTTCACACTTTTGTAGCGGCTACAACCACCCTCAAAAATTTTTCCTTAGATTCGTTTTGGAGCCTCCTTACCAACCATCCTCAACAGCATGTATTGCACTATCAAGTCCATGAGATTTAGTGGTTTTCTAGCAGCTTCCGAGCCTCTGCATGATAGCTTGTTTCACTCCTGTCAGAGGCTACTTCTGTAGAGTTGGTCTAGCTACTGGCTGAGAAACTCCCTCAAGAAATTGCGCAATACTAGAGGGGAACCAGTCTTCCCTCCAGAAATTGCGCAAATATGACTCGCAGCCAACTGGGCTCAGAAACTACGCAATTTCTATATGAAATACCTATATGTTATGTTGTTATCATTGTAAACTGCCCCTCAACCTCTTCTTTTAATGTTATATTGGTTAAATGTGATGTACCATCGTCAACCCTTAGTCCTTGTCTTGATAGAATTCATTGATCAACCATTTAATTGGGTTACTCATACAATTTTTTAAACAGTGTGGTGTGCATCACATGAAAATGCTACATGGTCATGTAACATTGGTTCACACCAGTGCTAGGGCATGGCCCACATGTGGTTAATTATTCAAATGGTCAAGATCACAAAGGGTGATCCAACGCTATAGAAATTTGGATAGATAACCTATCTTTATTTCCTTTCAATTTCTTCATTTTGTATTTTTTGGCCACTTGACACGCTTCTTTGCAACTAAGAGAGTTGCGTTGACTTATGACCATAGACTTTCCCACTCAATTATTGGTGTGGCCATTTCATTCCCCATAAGAGATCTTAATATTCTCAAGAGAACAACTTGAATGCATTTTTGAGCTACTTAAGAGGTAAAGCTTTGACCCTGGGAATTCGATTTTTTCCTCTCACTAGATTTATGTCATAACATGTGGGTGTCGTACATTAATTTTCTAAAATTATATACTCTTAAACACAAACACACACACACACACAAATTTCATTTAATATGTTGATATTTTTTGAATTTTTAAGGTAAATGAAGTTTTAGAATTTTAAAGCAAATTAATAACTAATAAAAATTTATTAAAAAAAATTTAAATAATGAAATAATATCAAGTTCATTTAAAATAATTAAAATAATTGTCAAGTGGGTGTAGCTTAGAGAGGAGGTGATATTATCCTCCCCACTGAGGATTCCAACCCCATCTATATTGACATGCTCACTCCTTGGGAATCACTTCTACATAGATAATTTGTCTATTTTATTAGATATGAAACTAAATTAACATTGAAACTCAAAGAGAAATATAGTGATTATAACGTTCAAGATACCCCAAGTGCTAGAGCACAGAGATATCTTAAAGAGAGGGAATGGA
Source organism: Pinus tabuliformis (assembly GCA_031772625.1). Lineage (NCBI taxonomy): Eukaryota > Viridiplantae > Streptophyta > Pinopsida > Pinales > Pinaceae > Pinus > Pinus tabuliformis. The sequence continues at coordinate 1,376,607,460 of CM062805.1, read as the reverse complement.
TTATTGGGATGAGATTGGATAGACCTTCTTAGTTCATATTTTATTAGGGACTATAATTCAAGTGCATTTACTTGGATATTATAGGATGCATAAAATAGTATTTCTCAAGGGAGAGTATACCTAGTAGGCTATGTGCTATCCATGTTGTTGGATTCTTTAGCTCATTTTAATTTACAATTCTAATTAATAGCAAATCGTGTGAAAAGTTTAACATTATAATTTTTTCTAAACATTTTTAAAGTATTAAAATTAGAACTCTATTGAAATCTTGATTAATAATAAAGTAACAATATTTTCCAATTTAAGAATTTTAATATTTCCTAAGAGAAGAAAACCTCACACACACATATTTTCCAAACTAAGATTTTTAATATTTCCTCGGAGAAGAAAACCCCTCTCTCACACACACACACATTACAATTGTAAAAAAATTGTTTTTTAATATTTAATAAATTTCCACAATTTTTTATAATTTTATTAAAATACACAATCAATACACTAACCTTATAATTTATTAGTAAATAAAAAATCATTATAAATTTAGTTATAAACATAATATATAAATTATTCATTTAATTCAAATTTGAGTACTCTTTAAGTGTGACTTTTTATGGGATTCCCCAAAAATATGCTCAAAAATCCAAAAAATCGCACTTAAAGACTACTCCATCAAAATTACATCTCATTCTATACATTTTAAATAAGCATGTGTAAGAGAAATATTATAAAGAATTAGATCCCTTATTATATACCATTCTCATTTAAAGTTTGTTATATGGATATTGATGTTAGCATTTATGGTCATGGACATGAATAGTATGCATACAAGACTTCATTTTGAGTTGCTTATATTTGGTGAACCGAGTTGTTTGATATTTTAATGTAAAGATTAAAAAATTAACAATCATTTAATAAGATTTTTAATGGTGTTTTAACTAGCATTAATGAATTTAATGATATTTAATTTAAAGATTCAATTTACTTGTTTTGGTGTTTTTTGTTGTTGATACTATTCTTTATGATATTATAACTTTTTGTTATTTAATATTTATTTTCAAACTCAAATATAAATAATGATCACATTTTTAACATAGATGAAGCTATTTAATTTATATACCAAAATTTTCCAATTTATATTGGAATATTTAAATAAGAAATATATCCATATTTTAGCTATTTTAAGTTTTGGAGATTTAATAGGTATAATTTTCTGCCAATTTTAGTTGTATTAGGGAAGATATTTTTTAAAATTTTGAAGTTTGAGTTGCATAACTTGCACAATTTAGGCGATGGAGGAGTTTTCAAGGTGTTGAATCCATTTGTTTAGTCAAAAGCACATTTTAAACAACTAAACATCACAATCTCGCTCACAGTTGTGTGCAATAATTAAACAAAACCACAATTTAACATATAACATATTCACAATTTACTTCACGATATATCTTGAGGTGAGTGATATTTAATGTTTTTGAAAATGGGATTTTGGCAATAATGTTTTAATTTGTATTAATGAATTTAATGATATTACTCAATTTTACTTGTTTTATATAATTTGGTAATTTTTTGTTGTTGATGCAATTCTTTATGATGTTATAATTTTTTTGTTATTCAATATGTATTTTTAAACTCATAAATATATCACATTTCTGTCCTGTTAAAAGAAGAACATAGAATAATTAGATGGAATTATTTCATTTACATGACGCAATTCCCTAGTTTTTGGTGGAATATTTAAATAAGAAATATAATCGTAGTCTCGCTGTTTTAAGTTTTGGAGATTTCATAGGCATATTTTTTTGTCAAATTTTCCATTATTAAGGCATATATTTGTTAAAATTTAGAAGTTTGAGTTGTATAATCTACAGAGGTAGGTGCCTAAGGAGTATTCAAGGGTTTGAATCCATTTATGTAGTTAAAAAAACGCACTTTAAACAACTAATATCACAATTTCCCCCACAAGTTTGTTGTAATCTTAATGAGTTGTTTTTAGTGAGACTTTTTGGAATCTTTTCTGGTGGGATTTTCCCGTCTAATTTCTCTAAAATCCTGCAGGAATTTATTGAAATCACTTTTCAGGGTGGGTGCTGAATCTATATATACAGTCAAAAAGCCAGTTTAAATAACACAAATCAAGATTCCACCTCAATTTTTTTTCAGCCAAATTCTACAGTAGAAATTCCAAAAAATTGTACTAAAAACAACTCCTCACCTTAATATATTATTGTCACCTTAAAATATAAATGTGAGAAGTTTATTGTGATTGCGAAAATAGAGTTTGGAAATGCTATTTTGCTTATATTTTCCATTCCAAGTTGGTCTAGCCATGTTTATTGTGGTCTGTGATCCAGCCAGAAATGAAATAAGAGTGAGTTTTAATTGAGGTTGGCCACGTTGAAAGAGCAGATACATCCACGATGACTATGGCTGGAATGTGGAGACCACTTACAACTATGCATTTGACATCACCTCTCTATAAAAACTCAGCTCATGAACTCGCCTTTGCAGAGCGTACCAACAGCAATACCGATTTCTGGATATCATATCATGGAGTCCAAGTGTTGCATTTGGATTCAATTTGTGGTGTATATTCTGGTAATCAATATTTGCAGGGCGGATGGCCGTGATACGGTAAGCCCTGGCCCGGAGGTGTGTCGGCGATGCATATGGCCACCACCATTATGGGTACAGTGGTGATGTACGATTACACAGATTTTGGTGATTCTAATATAAGCCTCGCAAATGGAATTTGCATAGGTAAATCAGCCGGTTATCATGATTACAACATTGCTAGAAACAAGGTGAGACCGTTGACGCTGAGGACTGATACTTGGTGTTCATCGGGAGCCTTTGCCGCGGACGGTACTTTGGTTAGCACTGGTGGATGGGGCGATGGAAACATGAGCGTTCGTAAATTTGTACCTTGTGAAACTTCTACATGTGATTGGGTTGATCCAGCTGGTGAACCTGGATCTGGGCTTCTGAACGATCGATGGTATGCTTCAAACCAGATCCTTCCTGACGGTAGAAGTATTGTTGTGCAACTACGTACGAATTCCTGCCACCAAGGAAGCCTGGTGAGGGAGTTTACAATCTGACGTTTCTAGAAGACACCGTCCCAAAACCTGCAGAGCCTGTACAATCTCTATCATCTCTCATCCGATGGAAATCTCTTCATCTTCGCCAACCGTGATTCCATCTTGCTTGATTACCAAAGAAATGTTGTGGTCAGCCATTTTCCAAGAATCCCAGATGGCCCAAGAAATTACCCCACCACCGCCTCATCTGTGATGTTGCCACTGTCCGCATCTGATGCATTTCGGAGGACAGAAATTATGATCTGCGGTGGTGCTCCTGTTGACAGTTACAATTTGTCACTTGCAGGGATTTTCATTGACGCGCTCCAGAGCTGTGGAAGAATGGTTATCACAGATCCCAATGCCGATTGGGCAATGGAGAACATGCCTGCTCCCAGAGTTCTGGGAGATATGCTGCTTCTTCCCACCGGTGAAATTCTGATTATCAATGGAGCGGAGAAGGGATGTGCAGGTTATGGGCAAGCAACCAATCCAGCTCTTGCTCCTTATTTATACAGACCTAATGCATTGCCAGGGCAGCGCTTCTCAGTACTCGCAAGTTCCACTGTTCCAAGAATGTATCATTCCACTGCAATTGTATTGCCTGATGGTAGGATTTTTGTGGGAGGTTCCAACCCCAACAAAAATTATAATTTCACCGTTATGTTTCCCACAGAGCTTCGTCTGCAAGCATACAGTCCTTATTACTTAGACGAATCTTCCCTGAAGCCCACCATCATTTCTGTGCTGCCTGCTTCGGTCACTTATGGCGGTAGCTTCAAGGTTCAATTCGCTGCAAATAATCATCATAACATTTCCATTCAGTTCAACATTTATCCTCCCACCTTCACTACTCACTCTTTCTCCATGCATCAGAGATTGCTTCTGCTTGCATCTGCCACCCCACGATTAGAATTAGTAGGAGGAGCGGGGCAGAATATTTATAGTGCCCTAGTAACGGCACCTCCCACGCCTGTTGCAGCACCGCCTGGGTACTACATGCTATTCGTGCTCAACAGTGGAATACCCAGCGCTGCCACTTGGATTCATTTGTCTTCTAATTAGACTCATCCTTCCGCTTTGACATTCTCAATAATCTCCTCAGACGTACTGTACTCTACCCTACTCTACTGTACTGAGTGAGCGCTGCAACGGTAAGCTCTCGTACATTTCCGAGCAATAAAAGTTTTGTGTTTTTTTTCTTTCTGTGCGGAAGAAATTTGAATTTTGTTAATCAAAATTGTACATTTTTTTCACCAATATAGTGAAAAAGCAATAAAAGTGAAAAAGCAATAAAAGTTTTAGGGATGAAATTTGAAAATTGTTATAAAGGGTTTCTTTTGAAAATTGTGCATTTCTTTCACCAATGTAGTGAAAAAGCAATAAAATTCTGGGTCTTTTTTTTCTTTTTTCATGTAAAGAAATTTGAAATTTGTTACTAAGTGTTTCTTTTCAAAATTGTTATATAAAGTAAAGGATATTATTATATAAAGTGTCATGTTAGATTGTTATTATAGAAAGTGTGATGTTAAATGTAAAAAGACGAGGATGTTTAAAATGTTAATTATATATTTATTCTTTTAAAATTAATCCACTCTCATTAATGCTAATAAAATATCCATCATATTCATGTGTATTAAGTATCAAGATATAATTATCATTATTTTAAATTTGATTAAAAAATATTATAATTTAAACTTAAAAAAACACATGTTATAATTTTAAAACTCAACCTACTATTATGAATCACAAATTTATAAATTTAAAATAATTAATTTTTTTAACAATAAAATTTGAGATTAAAATCATATAATATAAAATTAATTAATTACAATACCTTATTTACCTTTATTATCCAAAAAATTGTATAATTAATTTGATTATATATTTTTTCAATTAAAACCAAATTGTCTATTTGACACAAGTAAATATAACATTAGCAAAATTTAATAAACACATTTACTAGTGAGTTTTTAAGCATTTGTAAAATTATATAATATTATAAGATAAATTTATTTTTATTGTTTATAATGGTAAATTATAATATTAAATAAACAATTATTGTTAACGATCAACTAAACACTTAGATTACTCTAATAATAAAAATATCTAATAAAATATTATTATAATTAATGATGTAGTCTAATTGTTTCATGCTTTATTTTTCTTCACTAGAATCTAGATTGTCATTTTCCAATGTTTAAGAGATTTATTTTTTTTCCAATATTGTATTCAACTCATTGAATAGCTTAGAGAACTAGGATTAGGTGGACTACATAGATCAAGCCATCAAGCTAGTGATTACAACACATTATTATAACAAAAAAAAATCTATGGATTGCCTAGCCAATCCATTATACCAAAATCCTTCCACCTTTATATGCACAGTTCAATCAATCAATCCCCAGTGGAGATCCATTGGCCAAAAATGGCCAAAGTGTAATGTACCTCAATTTACTCAACTATTTTTTTCTTTCTTTTTGCAATAAATTCAAAAATACTCATTATATGAATCTAAGGTTTTACCTCATCATACATCTCATTTCAAAACATTTTTTCTCTAACACAATTTACATTTTCCATAGCTAGTGAAAAGAGAATTCTAGATGGTCCCTTGCTCACTAGTCTAGACACAACACCATACTCGTTCAAGGCATAACTTCTTGGTCAACCCGATCATACTATAGGGATCCATCTCGATTTTATTGGTTAACATATAACACCCTTCCTAAATGCCACATGTGATACTTGTACCCTTTTGTTCCAATATAATTTAACATAAGGGACTTAGGCTTTATGAATAATAAATTAATTGTACTATATCTTATATACTTATGGTGTATCTAAGTCTCTCCTTTTTCTTTCCCATACTTTATATATTTTTCCCATGGCATTAAGCTTCTCCATGGTATCATACCCATTTATGTTACCTCCTTGCTTTGCATACTCATAATTTTGTTTATGCACTAAAAATAAATTACTATTTTGTCCACCCTTAGCTCACTTATCTTTCTTTCTCGAATTAGGTTAAAAACATTATCCTTGGCATATATTATTATTACTATTTCGAAATAATTATATGACATGCAATTATCATAGTAAACCACCCCTCAACCTCTAACTTCAATGCTAACTTGGTCAAATGTGATGTACCTTCCTCAACCCTTAGTTCTTGTTTTCATGGAATTCATGGATCAATAATTCAATTGGGGGACTCATGTGATTAGTTAAAAAGCTTGGTGTGTGTCATGTGACCATGCTACATGGTCTTGTAATATTGGTTCACACCACGACTAGCACGTGGACCCAATGTGGTTGATTATTTGGATGGTGAGGATTACTGTACAAGGGGATTGTCACAAGTCCACTTTCTAGAAATATAAATACTTTTTTTTAAAGAAATAAATACTAATGTAGTTCAATAAGTTCATATTCATTAGGTTTCCCTACCCCTATAACAGTGTCTAGTGTGTAGACTGGGTAGGGGGATGTGTCATAAAGTTATCCTTCTTCCTCATCCTCTAACCATTAGGGCAAGTCATGCTCAATAGAAGGTTGAGCAGGAGGGCACATCACAAGTTTTTTTGATGGATGCCCATTCTTTATGGTCATGTTCCCAACCCTGCAACTAATGAGGCATCAAAAGTGGCCAACCAAGGTCTTCCTAAGATGATAGGATAACCATTAAATTTGGTTTTGGGATGCAGGACAAGGAAATCAATGGGATACTCCCATGAGTCAATGCAGACCATTACATCGTCAATAAATCCCTCGGGAGCTATTATGGATCTATCTGCAAGTTGAAGTATGTAATCGGCCTCCTCCCAAATCTACCCAAGTAACTGTCCAACCGTGGTAAACGTGTGACGAGAGAGGTAACTATAAGGGATTCAACCTCCTTGGTGACCTTAAAGAAATGGAATCGACGGAAACAAATCAACCATACCTTCCACACCAGCAGCAATACCCCCAGGGGACATCCCAGCCACTCAAGCATCTTGCCCCTAGGTCCCACTGACCTTTTAGACCTCTAAACATTTGGACGCTCTCATGCTATGGGCATGATAGCATCTAGGGACCTCTTGACACTTTCACAGGCCTACAAGCCACCATCCAAGGACTTTTCCCAGCGGACCTGTGCCAACATCCCTTGAAATCAAGGCACTTTTCTGGCCCAGAATTTCGGCCACTCCCCAGAATTTGTGTAACTTTTAGAAACCACCGAAGACATGATGACAAAGATAAAAAAACTGAGAAATAAAACTCAGGACTAAGCCTAACCATCCCCAACTGGGATTGACATTCTGTCAAACACTTGGAATCAATGCAACCTACAGGTTTAGGATACAAGACAAAGCATGAATGACTAAAAGCACTTATGAACCATGGCAGGAAGGATCACCAACGTCTCCATTGAACTATTATAACATCAATTAGGTCTTGCATCCATCATTTTAACATTCAAAAGTAAATACATGAAATAACCATTAAATGAATCAACCAATTAACCATGCTTATAACGAGCATAAAACCATGTAAATATCAAAGATATGACATCCTTTAAATCCACATATAAACAAGTGAAAAAGTAAGAGAACTTAGCTTTCATTAATAATATAAAAGTCTGAAAAGGTTCAGTACTTCCATGTACCACCCGACTGTAGATATTGGTGAACCAAATATTTCTTTTAGCCAACCACCCCCATGCCATATTCCAAATGTGAATGTGGGATCTCATAGGAAAACCAATCCAAAAACAACCAAGTGAATCCAAAGGTTAAACCACCTCCACCCTCATCAAATCGTGATCACACCTAAACTGGTGCTCCGATCATAACTGAACCGAACTATGAATTCCATCTGGACTCCATCACTATCCTTGAGGAATTTTTGACTCCTTGCCTCTCAGGCTTTACAGCAATCCAACCACGGATCACTTGGCCCTAAACTGAGACCAGTGTCTCAGGCTTTACCACAATCTAAACCGGATCATTAGGTCATAAACTGAGATTCCTCCCTCAGAGTTTACCATGTACCCTTCCAAAACAGATCAAGGGATTCCTAGGCCTTTGGGAATGAACCTTGAGACCACCTCCGCCCGAAATTCTGAAATTTATCCGAAAAACCAAAGATCCAAACCGAAAAAAAATATCCCAACACCATGGCATCAGGAAAAAGGCGAGGCTAGGCTGAAAACCACTGTCATAACCTGGAAAAACCATGCCACCGACAACAAGAGAACCATACACCAACATGAAAAGCCATGCATGTCCAAACCAACTAGGAAATCACACATGAAATATGCTACCTGCAAGTATTCCTGATGAAGCTCCCTGATCCTGCTCTTCTTCCTTGATCCTTGCTTTCCTTCCTTTCCTTTCCTTGCTCTAAAACCTAAGCAAATACTTGAGCTAAGTGTTTACATTGACCAAGATGTTGCCAACTAATCCTCATAAGCCCTTTTATCAATGAGTACTCTATTTTCTTCAATTTCCATCATTGTCATTCAATTTCCTCGTCACATGCAACCTATGACCTTTTACCTCACTTTTCTCCTAATTTCATTTCTTTTCATAAACAAATGTGCCAAAATTCCTTTTTTCCTTTTAATGCCTTTGCCTTTGCCTTTTCCTTTGCCTTTTCCAATCTCCTTTGCCATAATAAAATGCAATCTCCTTTCCCATAGTAAACTGACTGAACACCCACACCAAGGTGTCCTACCTAACATTAATCTTGGAATAAGTGTCCCTTGCCCATGGTCTTATTCTTTCCTTTATATACCTTATTACATGGAATTTTCATGAGGGTTGTTACACAATATCATAGTAGTCTTCCTCAAGCCCCCTTGGAGGTTGAGCTCGAGAATGGTTTCCCTAGTCATCACATTGATTGCAGCCCCAAGGTCAATCAAGGTATTAGGGACCATAATGCCATCAATGTGCACAAGCAATACTGGGCTACCATTATCCAAGTACTTTGGGGAGATTACCCTCCCAAGCATTAGGTCAAAAAATTGTCCAACAAAATGGATAGTGGGGTATCTATTCTTCTTCTCCCAGGTATTTTGAAACACTCTTCCTTGATAAGCTTGTTGTAAACGGGGACATCTTTGATGGCTTGGATAAGGGGTATTTTTACACACAAGTTCTTCAATTCTCCCCGAAGTTAAGCCTCTTCTAGGGCGTGTTGTTTAGGGTGGACCAACCATTCATGGTAAGGAGGTGCATTGGCTTGAGGGGCAGTCTATTCATTCTCTTCAATCTCTCTATGTGGAAAATGTGGGTGATTATCTAGGATCACCTTCCGAGAAGGAAGGTTGATCTCTTGGATTTCCACAACATAAGCATGCTAGGATGTCTCCCCACTATAAACCTATTGTTCCTACTTATTGTTCAGGTTCAGATTGGGTTGAGAAAGCATTTGAGGTTTCTTAAGTGGGGTATGGTGAGGGAGCTATGGTTGAGGTTGAGGTGGAGGTAGTAGAGCAGGAGTTTGGGTTGTTTGAGGCCTCCACCCTGGTGAGAGGTTTCTCCATTGGGAATATTGTGGTGGATATGGTTGGAAAGGAGGGTTAATAGGACAAGGAGGATGTTGAGGAGTATAAGGCCAAGGAGGAGGTGTGGGCCATGATGGATGAGTGGAAGGCAACCAAGGCTGGAAAGGTGCATTCTTATTCGGATTTTAATGAGGATAGTGCACACCTTGCATTCCCTGCTAATATGGTGGAGGACCTTAAGGCCTCCTCTGGTTAATAAAGCAGAGTTTCTCTGAACCACCTTTTTCCCCTTGGTATATAGCCTTCAGGCCTATCATAGAGAGACGTTCTTCTATTGCATGATTTTCTTTACAAACAAAGTAGACTTCTTTGACATTCAGTGGGCACTCATTCCTAGGGTGTCTCTCAGTGCATCTAGGGTAGAAGATACCTAGTGCCCTTTCTCCTTCCTCTTGGTTCCTTTTAATTTGCGTTGTATCCATCTGTAGGGGAAACGTATGCAACATGCCACTCTTAAAATCCTCCAACATACTTCCTATCCCATGTTTGAGGGCTGATGTAAAGGGAGATGAACTAACCAAGCCTTGGCTAGACCCACCCTTTTTTCTAGCAGCCCTAGAGTGATTCGTATATATTGTTTTGATGACATCATAAAGAAATTAGGAGATGTCTGGACTCGAGACAACATGTTGAGGGTTTCCATTACATCCTCCCTGATCCCCCATAGAAGAACTAGCTTGAGTGATTCGAGATCAAGGGTACAATTAGCCCTCCTATAATTGAGTGGGAATCTTTCCTCATAGTCCTCTAAGGATTCATTTGTTCCTAGGGTCATCCTAAAGATTTCCTCCTTTGTTTCCTTGGAACTGCAGTAATCAGTGTACTTGTCATTGAAGGCTTGTTTCATTTGGGCCTAGGTAGTGATGTTGCCTTTAGGTAAATCATGAATGAGTGCAAGGGTACATCTTTGAGGGTAGATGGAAATAAATTTAGCTTATGTTCATCCAAGGCATAGTCATAGGTCCTACAAAAAACAAAAAATTCAAACACGAAGGTGTGAGGATCTCCAGAGGTTAGGCCATGGAAATGTGGAAGGGAAACATGGCTTATATTACTCATTTTGGCCTACCCATTAGTTTCCCTGATAGGGAAAATCTCATCTTATCTGTTTTTAGCCATGGTTTGTGTAGGTGAGATATGTTTTTCTTCCCCTATGGGTTCCTCAAAAATTCCAGGTTTCTCACCTAGAGGCTTTTCTAATTCCCCTATAGTGAGAGAGGAAAGTTCACAATCACCAAAGAAGAATACAGGTTGACTGCTTGAAGGGGTGGGGGTTTTTGGTAAGAATTTCCCTTGATTTTCCCTACTCCTACGAGGCATGAAAGAACTAGCTATGTTTTTTGAATTCTTTTTCTCCTTTTTTTTTTTTCGTGAAGCTTTCAAACCAATAAGACTAATGCAAAGCAAAAAGCAAGTAACTCCTATGTAGAAACAACACCTACTTGAACACCTCCCTGACAACAGTGCCAAAAAATGATGAGCTATGGTATTGCACCAAGGATGTTGCAACTCCCAATGCTTATCAACCTAAATTATCAACTTGGGGTTCATACAAACTTAGAGGTGATAGTGCTATATGCACAACATGTTACGTTCTACTCATGTCCTCCTCAGTCGTTAGATTAGATCAAGGTATTCAAATACCACTCCTTCGACTAACTACAAATATAATTTCTTATGAAAGCATATCGTGATTGCAAGGAGATGAACTTGATTCTAACGACAGAAATGAAAATGCCATTAATTAAATGTGAATGCTAATTTAAATGTCATGAAAGGGAAAGGCTAGTCTAGTTGCAAAAGTAAACCCCGCCACCCTATTTTCACACTGTTGTAGCGGCTACAACCACCCTCCAAAATTTTTCCTTAGATTCGTTTTGGAGCCTCCTTACCAACCATCCTCAACAGCATGTATTGCACTATCAAGTACATGAGATTTAGTGGTTTTCTAGCAGCTTCCGAGCCTCTGCATGATAGCTTGGTTCACTCCTGTCAGAGGCTGCTTCTGTAGAGTTGGTCTAGCTGCTGGCTGAGCAACTCCCTCAAGAAATTGCGCAATACTAGAGGGGAACCAGTCTTCCCTCCAGAAATTGCGCAAATATGACTCGCAGCCAACTGGGCTCATAAACTACGCAATTTCTATATGAAATACCTATATGTTATGTTGTTATCATTGTAAACTGCCCCTCAACCTCTTCTTTTAATGTTATATTGGTTAAATGTGATGTACCATCGTCAACCCTTAGTCCTTGTTTTGATAGAATTCATTGATCAACCATTTAATTGGGTTACTCATACAATTTTTTAAACAGTGTGGTGTGCATCACATGAAAATGCTACATGGTCACGTAACATTGGTTCACACCAGTGCTAGGGCATGGCCCACATGTGGTTAATTATTCAAATGGTCAAGATCACAAAGGGTGATCCAACGCTATAGAAATTTGGATAGATAACCTATCTTTATTTCCTTTCAATTTCTTCATTTTGTATTTTTTGGCCACTTGACACGCTTCTTTGCAACTAAGAGAGTTGCGTTGACTTATGACCATAGACTTTCCCACTCAATTATTGGTGTGGCCATTTCATTCCCCATAAGAGATCTTAATATTCTCAAGAGAACAACTTGAATGCATTTTTGAGCTACTTAAGAGGTAAAGCTTTGACCCTGGGAATTCGATTTTTTCCTCTCACTAGATTTATGTCATAACATGTGGGTGTCGTACATTAATTTTCTAAAATTATATACTCTTAAACACAAACACGCACACACACACAAATTTCATTTAATATGTTGATATTTTTTGAATTTTTAAGGTAAATGAAGTTTTAGAATTTTAAAGCAAATTAATAACTAATAAAAATTTATTAAATTTTTTTTAAATAATGAAATAATATCAAGTTCATTTAAAATAATTGTCAAGTGGGTGTAGCTTAGAGAGGAGGTGATATTATCCTCCCCACTGAGGATTCCAACCCCATCTATATTGACATGCTCACTCCTTGGGAATCACTTCTACATAGATAATTTGTCTATTTTATTAGATATGAAACTAAATTAACATTGAAACTCAAAGAGAAATATAGTGATTATAACGTTCAAGATACCCCAAGTGCTAGAGCACAGAGATATCTTAAAGAGAGGGAATGGATTATTGGAATGAGATTGGATAGACCTTCTTAGTTCATATTTTATTAGGGACTATAATTCAAGTGCATTTATTTGGATATTATAGGATGCATAAAATAGTATTTCTCAAGGGAGAGTATACCTAGTAGGCTATGTGGTATCCATGTTGTTGGATTGTTTAGCTCATTTTAATTTACAATTCTAATTAATAGCAAATCGTGTGAAAAGTTTAACATTATAATTTTTTCTAAACATTTTTAAAGTATTAAAATTAGAACTCTATTGAAATCTTGATTAATAATAAAGTAACAATATTTTCCAATTTAAGAATTTTAATATTTCCTAAGAGAAGAAAACCTTACACACACACATATTTTCCAAACTAAGATTTTCAATATTTCCTCGGAGAAGAAAACCCCTCTCTCACACACACACACATTACAATTGTAAAAAAATTGTTTTTTAATATTTAATAAATTTCCACAATTTTTTATAATTTTATTAAAATACACAATCAATACACTAACCTTATAATTCATTAGTAAATAAAAAATCATTATAAATTTAGTTATAAACATACTATATAAATTATTCATTTAATTCAAATTTGAGTACTCTTTAAGTGTGACTTTTTATGGGATTCCCCAAAAATATGCTCAAAAATCCAAAAAATCGCACTTAAAGACTACTCCATCAAAATTACATCTCATTCTATACATTTCAAACAAGCATGTGTAAGAGAAATATTATAAAGAATTAGATCCCTTATTATATACCATTCTCATTTAAAGTTTGTTATATGGATATTGATGTTAGCATTTATGGTCATGGACATGAATAGTATGCATACAAGACTTCATTTTGAGTTGCTTATATTTGGTGAACCGAGTTGTTTGATATTTTAATGTAAAGACTAAAAAATTAACAATCCTTTAATAAGATTTTTAATGGTGTTTTAATTAGCATTAATGAATTTAATGATATTTAATTTAAAGATTCAATTTACTTGTTTTGGTGCTTTTTGTTGTTGATACTATTCTTTATGATATTATAACTTTTTGTTATTTAATATTTATTTTCAAACTCAAATATAAATAATGATCACATTTTTAACATAGATGAAGCTATTTAATTTATATACCAAAATTTTCCAATTTATATTGGAATATTTAAATAAGAAATATATCCATATTTTAGCTATTTTAAGTTTTGGAGATTTAATAGGTATAATTTTCTGCCAATTTTAGTTGTATTAGGGAAGATATTTTTTAAAATTTTGAAGTTTGAGTTGCATAACTTGCACAATTTAGGCGATGGAGGAGTTTTCAAGGTGTTGAATCCATTTGTTTAGTCAAAAGCACATTTTAAACAACTAAACATCACAATCTCGGCTCACAGTTGTGTGCAATAATTAAACAAAACCACAATTTAACATATAACATATTCACAATTTACTTCACGATATATCTTGAGGTGAGTGATATTTAATGTTTTTGAAAATGGGATTTTGGCAATAATGTTTTAATTTGTATTAATGAATTTAATGATATTTCTCAATTTTACCTATTTTATATAATTTGGTATTTTTTTGTTGTTGATGCAATTCTTTATGATGTTATAATTTTTTTGTTATTCAATATGTATTTTTAAAATCATAAATATATCACATTTCTGTCCTGTTAAAAGAAGAACATAGAATAATTAGATGGAATTATTTCATTTACATGACGCAATTCCCTAATTTTTGGTGGAATATTTAAATAAGAAATATAATCCTAGTCTCCCTGTTTTAAGTTTTGGAGATTTCATAGGCATATTTTTTTGTCAAATTTTCCATTATTATGGCATATATTTGTTAAAATTTAGAAGTTTGAGTTGTATAATCTACAGAGGTAGGTGCCTAAGGAGTATTAAAGGGGTTGAATCCATTTATGTAGTTAAAAAAACGCACTTTAAACAACTAATATCACAATTTGCCCCACAAGTTTGTTGTAATCTTAATGAGTTGTTTTTAGTGAGACTTACTAATATCACAATTTCCCCCACAAGTTTGTTGGAATCTTAATGAGTTGTTTTTAGTGAGACTTTTTGGAATCTTTTCTGGTGGGACTTTCCCGTCTAATTTCTCTAAAATCCTGCAGGAATTTATTGAAATCACTTTTCAGGGTGGGCGCTGAATCTATATATACATTCAAAAAGCCATTTTAAATAACACAAATCAAGATTCCACCTCAATTTTTTTTAAGCCAAATTCTACAAGAGAAATTCCAAAAAATTCTACTAAAAACAACTCCTCACCTTAATATATTATTGTCACCTTAAAATATAAATGTGAGAATATTGTCACCTTAAAATATAAATGTGAGAAGTTTATTGTGATTCCGAAAATAGAGTTCTGGAAATGCTATTTTGCTTATATTTTCCATTCCAAGTTGGTCTAGCCATGTTTATTGTGGTCTGTGATCCAGCCAGAAATGAAATAAGAGTGAGTTTTAATTGAGGTTGGCCACGTTGAAAAAGCAGATACATCCACGATGACTATGGCTGGAATGTGGAGACCACTTACAACTATGCATTTGACATCACCTCTCTATAAAAACTCAGCTCATGAACTCGCCTTTGCAGAGCGTACCAACAGCAATACCGATTTCTGGATATCATATCATGGAGTCCAAGTGTTGCATTTGGATTCAATTTGTGGTGTATATTCTGGTAATCAATATTTGCAGGGCGGATGGCCGTGATACGGTAAGCCCTGGCCCTGGGAGATGGGAAGTGGTGATTGAAAATGGAGGTGTGTCGGCGATGCATATGGCCACCACCATTATGGGTACAGTGGTGATGTACGATTACACAGATTTTGGTGATTCTAATATAAGCCTCGCAAATGGAATTTGCATAGGTAAATCAGCCGGTTATCATGATTGCTCAGCGCACTCCATAGAATACAACATTGCTACAAACAAGGTGAGACCTGTTGAAAATATAATTTCAACTGCGATCGCCGATATCGCATCGGCAAAGTCGAAGTGAAGGAATTATAAAGGAGCTTTTGTGTTTGCGATGAGCGATCGCCGATATCGCATCGGCACACCGCTATCGGCAATATCATAGGGTCGGGGTCTTTAACATGAGTTTATTTGCGATGCGATCCGATCGCATATCGCAGATCGCAACATATGTGTTTGCCCCAACTTTGTGTTCCGATTAAATGGATTTTGCGATGCGATCTAATCAAAGTCAAAGGGTGAAGTATGGGCCAGCATTAAATGAATTATACGTGAAGTAAAAGTTTTTCACTTACCGCTAGTAAATGTCAGTAAAACAGTAAATGCTATTTACTGTGGGTTGGTAAGTTTTGATGAAGTTTTTAATTTTGTTTCAGCGGGAGTATGGGCACAAGTAAAGCCTGATAAAAACATTTAATTTTGTTGTTCCTTTTATTTTACGGAAGCATGGCAAGTGGAGACGCATGTAAGTCCTTTTGTTTTATTGCCATGAATATATATGTAATTTTTTTTTTGTGTGTATTGTAATGTAGAAGAGGTATGGTAATGCACAGCAGTGCGATGTAATGAAATTGAAGAGTGAGGCACAGCAGTGCGATGTATTGTAACCCACGCAGCAGCGTGAAGAAAATCTGTATAATTTCCACACAGCAGTAAAAGTAATTTTTCTGTAGTTGAAGTCTGTTTTTATAGCAGTGAATGTAAAAGAGATTTCTACGCACAGCAGTGTAAAATCTCAGGAGAAGACAGAGTATTTTTTTTGTTAAATGTTCTCGGTAATGTGTGGTGTGTGAAAACTCTATCTGGTGCAAATAATTTTTTTTGTTTTGTTTCTGCTGTCTAAAAGATCTTGTGGAGGTGAAACAGAGCATTGCCTCTGTGGAGTTTAATTTCTTTGTTTTTGGGATTTTCCCATTAAAAATCCCCAACAGTGGTATCAGAGCAGGCTTAGGCTCTTGAAGGTGTTCAAGAAGCTGAAGGGAGAAGGTTGTTGCTGCAGCAAAACTTCTCAGGCAGACAGAAGACTCAGACATCAAAGGATTCAGGTATTTCACAAAGTTTTTTTTTGTGTTGCTGAAGAAACAGTCAGCTGTTTAAACACACAGTCAAGGATTTAGTGGCATAGATCAGAATACAAGGAATGGCCAGCACAAGCACTGGTATGGGTTTGTTTAACACCCAGCTCCCACAGTTTAATGGGAAGAACTATGACTACTGGTCAATAACTATGACAGCCCTGCTTGCTTCCCAAGATTTATGGGAAATAGTTGAAGAAGGTTTTGAAGAACCAGCAGATGAAACTGAGTTCAATGCATTAACTCAGGGAGAGAAGGATCTGCTGAAGAACAATAGGAAGAAGGATTCAAAAGCCCGTGTGTTGTTGTATCTAGCAGTAGACCAGAGTATGTTTCCAAGGTTAGCAGCAGCTAAGACAGCCAATGAAGCATGGCAAACCCTTAAGACAGCCTATCAAGGCATGGAGAGAGTGAAGACAGCAAAACTACAATTGCTGAGAAAGGATTTTGAGAACTTGAACATGAAGGAGTCAGATAACATTGACTCATTCTTCACTCATGTGATTGGTGTAATCACACAAATGAGAACTCATGGAGAAACCATTGAAGACAGAAGAATTGTGGAGAAAATATTGAGGGTCTTACCCTCAAGGTTTGATGCCATAGTCACCACCATTGAAGAGACAAAGGATCTCTCAAGCTATTCAGTTGATGAGCTACATGCATCACTGATAACACATGAGCAGAGGTTGAGTAGGAATGAAAACTCATCTCTTGAGCAAGCCTTCAAGACCCAGATGTCCTTTGGAAGAGGAAGAGGTCAAGGCAGAGGAAACAAAAGAGGAAGAGGCAGAAGCCAGAACAGAGGTGGAAGGAACAACCCATCAAATGCA
Organism: Pinus tabuliformis; assembly: GCA_031772625.1. Classification (NCBI taxonomy): domain Eukaryota; kingdom Viridiplantae; phylum Streptophyta; class Pinopsida; order Pinales; family Pinaceae; genus Pinus; species Pinus tabuliformis. Next base: position 1,376,589,783 of record CM062805.1, on the reverse strand, counting down.
CAAGGAAGAGGCAGCAATCCAAATCAGAACCAAGGCCAAGGCAGCAGCCAACAAAGAGATCAACATCATGCTCAAGGACAAAGGTATGATAAATCTAATGTTCAATGCTATTATTGCAAAAAGTATGGGCATTATGCTAGTGATTGTAGAAAGAAACAGCATGATATGAACAGCAGACAAAATGCAAATGTTACAAGAGAAAACAACAGTCAAGAAAATGTCCTGTTAGCTTGTAACATGGCTGAAACACATAGTGAAGACATATGGTTTTTAGACTCAGGTTGCAGCAACCATATGACAGGGAATATAGCCCTCTTTTCAGCCTTAAATCAGAATTTGAAATCAGAGGTCACACTAGGAACTGATAGTAAAGTGTCTGTTATGGGAAAAGGGGAGGTAAAAATATTTACAAAGCAAGGAGAAAGGAAAACCATAGCAGATGTATACTATGTCCCCGGAATGAGATGTAACCTATTGAGTGTTGGACAGCTTATCCAAAAGGGTTACAATGTTTATTTTGTAAATGATGTGTGCACCATCATGGATATACCACCCAGCAAAAGATGCATTGCTGAAGTGAAGATGACAAGGAACAGGATGTTCCCTCTCAGGATCAGGGCAGACTTGAAGAACAAGAATGTAATTGCAGCAGTCACCCAAGAGGCCTTCCAAAGCGTGCCAAAGGATGAGAACTGGTTATGGCACTTGAGATTTGGGCATCTCAATTTTGGAGGTCTAAACTTATTGAGCAGAAAAGGAATGGTAAAGGGATTACCATTGATAGAGAAACCGGACAGCCTATGTGAAGGCTGCATTTTGGGAAAACAACATAGAGAAAGTTTTCCATCAGGGAAGAGCATAAGGGCAAAGGCACCCTTAGAGATTATCCACTCAGATTTGTGTGGACCAATGCAAGCTCCATCATTAGCTGGCAGCCAATATTTCCTAACATTCATTGATGACTGTACAAGAAAGACTTGGATATATTTTCTTAAAAACAAAAGTGAAGTGTTTGAGAAATTCCAAAACTTCAAGGCATTTGTTGAAAACCAAAGCGGGCTGCACATTAAAGTTTTGAGAACTGATAGAGGAGGTGAGTATATCTCCAAGGAATTCCTAAGATTTTGTAGAGAAAATGGAATTCATAAACAGTTTACAACTCGGTACACCCCACAGCAAAATGGAGTTGCTGAAAGGAAGAACAGGACCATCATGGATATGGCAAGGAGCATGTTGAAGGCAAAGCATTTGCCAAATGAGTATTGGGCTGAAGCTGTACATTGTGCAGTTTATATATTGAACAGGTGTCCTACAAAAGCAGTCATGAACAAAGTGCCAGAAGAGGCATGGAGTGGGAGAAAGCAAGGAGTCACCCACATGAGAGTTTTTGGGTGTGTGGCCTATGCACACATACCAGATCAGCTAAGGAGGAAGTTGGACAGCAAAGGGGAGAAATGCATCTTCATTGGATACAGTGATGAATCCAAAGCCTACAGGCTGTACATTCCATCTACCAAGAAGTTCTTTGTCAGCAGGGATGTTCAATTCATTGAAGAGGAAGCTTGGGATGGAAGCATAGAGAAAACAGTGAATGTCAAGAACTGTTTGTCTCATGATGAAGATGAAGAGGAGGTGGCTGAAATGCATCCCCAAACAGCAGCGCCAACACAAGAACAGCAAGGGACACCATTGAGGATCAATGAGAGTGCTTCTCCAAGCACACCACAAGGAGGAAATTCAAGTGCATCTTCAAGCACTTGCACACCAAGTGAACGAGGTAAGAAATTTAGAAATCTAAGTGATATTTATGATGAAGGAATGAATTCCTTATTTGCCTTGTTTTGTCATGTTGATGATCCTATTCATTTCGAAGATGCAATCAAAGATAGGAAATGGATAGAAGCTATGGATGAGGAGATGAATGCCATAGAGAGAAACAAAACATGGGATTTGGTTGAGCTACCAAAAGGCAAAGAAGTCATTGGTGTGAAATGGGTCTACAAGACCAAAAGCAATGCTGAAGGCAAGATTGAAAGGCACAAGGCAAGGCTGGTTGTCAAAGGGTACAAGCAGCAGTATGGGAGAGATTATGAGGAGACTTTCGCACCGGTTGCAAGAATGGAAACCGTGAGAGCAGTGCTGTCCATAGCAGCTCAAAACAAATGGAAAGTCTACCAAATGGATGTGAAATCAGCATTCCTAAATGGAGTGTTAATGGAAGATGTCTATGTGGAACAGCCTCTCGGATATGAGAAGAAAGGAGAAGAGCACAAAGTGTGCAAATTGAAGAAAGCTCTTTATGGGCTGAAGCAAGCGCCAAGAGCATGGTACAGCAGGATAGATTCATATCTATTAGATAATGAATTTGACAAATGTGAAGGAGAACCCACCGTCTACATCAAAGAAAATGATGGTAAAATTTTAATTGTTGTCTTATATGTTGATGATGTTATTTTCACAGGTAATGATGATCAGCTCATTAAGAATTTTAAATCAGTCATGAAGGATGAATTTGAAATGACTGACATGGGTTTCTTGAGATACTTCTTAGGCATAGAAGTAGATCAAAATGAAAAAGGGATTTTTATATCTCAAGCAAGATATGTAAATCAAATTTTGAGCAGATTTAAGATGCAAGAATGCAAGGCAGCAATCACTCCCACAGTGATGGGATTAAAACTCAGGAGAGAGGACAGCAGCAAGGATTTTGATCCTAGTTTGTACAAAAGTATTGTGGGCAGCCTTATGTATTTAACAGCAACTAGGCCTGATTTAATGTATGCTGTTAGTTTAATTTCCAGGTTCATGGAGAGGCCAAAGGAGGCACATTGGCAGACAGCAAAGAGAATTTTGAGGTATGTCAAAGGCACTAAAATGTTTGGAATTCTATATCATGCCTCAGAACATTCAGATTTGGTTGGTTACACTGATAGCGATTGGGCTGGAAGTGTAGATGATCGGAAGAGCACTTCCGGTTATGTCTTTCATATGGGTTCAGGAGCCATTTCATGGGCTTCTAAGAAGCAGTCCATTGTAGCATTGTCTACAGCAGAGGCTGAATATGTGGCAGCTACAGCAGCAGCATGTCAAGCAGTGTGGATGAGAAGAATGTTGAGAAGCTTAGGCCAAGAGCAGGCAAAAGCGACAGTCATCTTTTGTGACAATAACTCAGCTATTGCATTGTCAAAGAATTCAGTGTTTCATAAGAGAACGAAACACATTGATACAAGGTTTCACTATATCAGAGAATTGGTAAGCAATGGAGAAATCAGTTTGCAACATTGCAGCACTCAGGAACAGGTCGCAGACATCTTGACAAAGCCATTGGATCAGAAGAGCTTTGAATTTTTGAGGAAGTGTTTGGGTATGATTGAATGCCCGACAGTTGAAATTAAAGGGGAGTGTTGAAAATATAATTTCAACTGCGATCGCCGATATCGCATCGGCAAAGTCGAAGTGAAGGAATTATAAAGGAGCTTTTGTGTTTGCGATGAGCGATCGCCGATATCGCATCGGCACATCGCTATCGGCAATATCATAGGGTCGGGGTCTTTAACATGAGTTTATTTGCGATGCGATCCGATCGCATATCGCAGATCGCAACATATGTGTGTGCCCCAACTTTGTGTTCCGATTAAATGGATTTTGCGATGCGATCTAATTAAAGTCAAAGGGTGAAGTATGGGCCAGCATTAAATGAATTATACGTGAAGTAAAAGTTTTTCACTTACCGCCAGTAAATGTCAGTAAAACAGTAAATGCTATTTACTGTGGGTTGGTAAGTTTTGATGAAGTTTTTAATTTTGTTTCAGCGGGAGTATGGGCACAAGTAAAGCCTGATAAAAACATTTAATTTTGTTGTTCTTTTTATTTTACGGAAGCATGGCAAGTGGAGACGTATGTAAGTCTTTTTGTTTTATTGCCATGAATATATATGTAATGTTTTTTTTTTGTGTATTGTAATGTAGAAGAGGTATGGTAATGCACAGCAGTGCGATGTAATGAAATTGAAGAGTGAGGCACAGCAGTGCGATGTATTGTAACCCACGCAGCAGCGTGAAGAAAATCTGTATAATTTCCACACAGCAGTAAAAGTAATTTTTCTGTAGTTGAAGTCTGTTTTTACAGCAGTGAATGTAAAAGAGATTTCTACACACAGCAGTGTAAAATCTCAGGAGAAGACAGAGTATTTTTTTTGTTAAATGTTCTCGGTAATGTGTGGTGTGTGAAAACTCTGTCTGGTGCAAATAATTTTTTTTGTTTTGTTTCTGCTGTCTAAAAGATCTTGTGGAGGTGAAACAGAGCATTGCCTCTGTGGAGTTTAATTTCTTTGTTTTTGGGATTTTCCCATTGAAAACTCCCAACAAGACCGTTGACGCTGAGGACTGATACTTGGTGTTCATCGGGAGCCTTTGCTGCGGACGGTACTTTGGTTAGCACTGGTGGATGGGGCGATGGAAACATGAGCGTTCGTAAATTTGTACCTTGTGAAACTTCTACATGTGATTGGGTTGATCCAGCTGGTGAACCTGGATCTGGGCTTCTGAACCATCGATGGTATGCTTCAAACCAGATCCTTCCTGACGGTAGAAGTATTGTTGTGGGGGGCAACTACGCTTTTACCTACGAATTCCTGCCACAAGGAAGCCTGGTGAGGGAGTTTACAATCTAACGTTTCTAGAAGACACCTATGTGTCCCAAAACCTGCAGAGCCTGTACAATCTCTATCCTTTTCTTCATCTCTCATCCGATGGAAATCTCTTCATCTTCGCCAACCGTGATTCCATCTTGCTTGATTACCAAAGAAATGTTGTGGTCAGGCATTTTCCAAGAATCCCATATGGCCCAAGAAATTACCCCACCACCGCCTCATCTGTGATGTTGCCACTGTCGGCATCTGATGCATTTCGGAGGACAGAAATTATGATCTGCGGTGGTGCTCCTGTTGACAGTTACAATTTGTCACTTGCAGGGATTTTCATTGACGCGCTCCAGAGCTGTGGAAGAATGGTTATATGCCGATTGGGCAATGGAGAACATGCCTGCTCCCAGAGTTCTGGGAGATATGCTGCTTCTTCCCACCGGTGAAATTTTGATTATCAATGGAGTGGAGAAGGGATGTGCAGGTTATGGGCAAGCAACCAATCCAGCTCTTGCTCCTTATTTATACAGACCTAATGCATTGCCAGGGCAGCGCTTCTCAGTACTCGCAAGTTCCACTGTTCCAAGAATGTATCATTCCACTGCAATTGTATTGCCTGATGGTAGGATTTTTGTGGGAGGTTCCAACCCCAACAAAAATTATAATTTCACCGTTATGTTTCCCACAGAGCTTCGTCTGCAAGCATACAGTCCTTATTACTTAGACGAATCTTCCCTGAAGCCCACCATCATTTCTGTGCTGCCTGCTTCGGTCACTTATGGCGGTAGCTTCAAGGTTCAATTCGCTGCAAATAATCATCATAACATTTCCATTCAGTTCAACATTTATCCTCCGACCTTCACTACTCACTCTTTTTCCATGCATCAGAGATTGCTTCTGCTTGCATCTGCCACCCCACAATTAGAATTAGTAGGAGGAGCGGGGCAGAATATTTATAGTGCCCTAGTAACGGCACCTCCCACGCCTGTTGCAGCACCGCCTGGGTACTACATGCTATTCGTGCTCAACAGTGGAATACCCAGCGCTGCCACTTGGATTCATTTGTCTTCTAATTAGACTCATCCTTCCGCTTTGACATTCTCAATAATATCCTCATATGTACTGTACTCTACCCTACTCTACTGTACTGAGTGAGCGCTGCAACGGTAAGCTCTCGTACATTTCAGAGCAATAAAAGTTTTGTGTTTTTTTTCTTTCTGTGGGGAAGAAATTTGAAATTTGTTAATCAAAATTTTACATTTTTTTCACCAATGTAGTGAAAAAGCAATAAAAGTGAAAATGCAATAAAAGTTTTAGGGATGAAATTTGAAAATTGTTATAAAGGGTTTCTTTTGAAAATTGTGCATTTCTTTCACCAATGTAGTGAAAAAGCAATAAAATTCTGGGTCTTTTTTTTCTTTTTTCATGTAAAAAAATTTTAAATTTGTTACGAAGCTTGTTATATAAAGTAAAGGATATTATTATATAAAGTGTCATGTTAGATTGTTATTATAGAAAGTGTGATGTTAAATGTAAAAAGACGAGGATGTTTAAAATGTTAATTATATATTTATTCTTTTAAAATTAATCCACTCTCATTAATGCTAATAAAATATCCATCATATTCATGTGTATTAAGTATCAAGATATAATTATCATTATTTTAAATTTGATTAAAAAATATTATAATTTAAACTTAAAAAAACACATGTTATAATTTTAAAACTCAACCTACTATTATGAATCACAAATTTATAAATTTAAAATAATTAATTTTTTTAACAATAAAATTTGAGATTAAAATCATATAATATAAAATTAATTAATTACAATACCTTATTTACCTTTATTATCCAAAAAATTGTATAATTAATTTGATTATATATTTTTTCAATTAAAACCAAATTGTCTATTTGACACAAGTAAATATAACATTAGAAAAATTTAATAAACACATTTACCAGTGAGTTTTTAAGCATTTGTAAAATTATATAATATTATAAGATAAATTTATTTTTATTGTTTATAATGGTAAATTATAATATTAAATAAACAATTATTGTTAACGATCAACTAAACACTTAGATTACTCTAATAATAAAAATATCTAATAAAATATTATTATAATTAATGATGTAGTCTAATTGTTTCATGCTTTATTTTTCTTCACTAGAATCTAGATTGTCATTTTCCAATGTTTAAGATATTTATTTTTTTCCAATATTGTATTCAACTCATTGAATAGCTTAGAAAACTAGGATTAGGTGGACTACATAGATCAAGCCATCAAGCTAGTGATTACAACACATTATTATAACAAAAAAAAATCTATGGATTGCCTAGCCAATCCATTATACCAAAATCCTTCCACCTTTATATGCACAGTTCAATCAATCAATCCCCAGTGGAGATCCATTGGCCAAAAATGGCCAAAGTGTAATGTACCTCAATTTACTCAACTATTTTTTTCTTTCTTTTTGCAATAAATTCAAAAATACTCATTATATGAATCTAAGGTTTTACCTCATCATACATCTCATTTCAAAACATTTTTTCTCTAACACAATTTACATTTTCCATAGCTAGTGAAAAGAGAATTCTAGATGGTCCCTTGCTCACTAGTCTAGACACAACACCATACTCGTTCAAGGCATAACTTCTTGGTCAACCCGATCATACTATAGGGATCCATCTCGATTTTATTGGTTAACATATAACACCCTTCCTAAATGCCACATGTGATACTTGTACCCTTTTGTTCCAATATAATTTAACATAAGGGACTTAGGCTTTATGAATAATAAATTAATTGTACTATATCTTATATACTTATGGTGTATCTAAGTCTCTCCTTTTTCTTTCCCATACTTTATATATTTTTCCCATGGCATTAAGCTTCTCCATGGTATCATACCCATTTATGTTACCTCCTTGCTTTGCATACTCATAATTTTGTTTATGCACTAAAAATAAATTACTATTTTGTCCACCCTTAGCTCACTTATCTTTCTTTCTCGAATTAGGTTAAAAACATTATCCTTGGCATATATTATTATTACTATTTCGAAATAATTATATGACATGCAATTATCATAGTAAACCACCCCTCAACCTCTAACTTCAATGCTAACTTGGTCAAATGTGATGTACCTTCCTCAACCCTTAGTTCTTGTTTTCATGGAATTCATGGATCAATAATTCAATTGGGGGACTCATGTGATTAGTTAAAAAGCTTGGTGTGTGTCATGTGACCATGCTACATGGTCTTGTAATATTGGTTCACACCACGACTAGCACGTGGACCCAATGTGGTTGATTATTTGGATGGTGAGGATTACTGTACAAGGGGATTGTCACAAGTCCACTTTCTAGAAATATAAATACTTTTTTTTAAAGAAATAAATACTAATGTAGTTCAATAAGTTCATATTCATTAGGTTTCCCTACCCCTATAACAGTGTCTAGTGTGTAGACTGGGTAGGGGGATGTGTCATAAAGTTATCCTTCTTCCTCATCCTCTAACCATTAGGGCAAGTCATGCTCAATAGAAGGTTGAGCAGGAGGGCACATCACAAGTTTTTTTGATGGATGCCCATTCTTTATGGTCATGTTCCCAACCCTGCAACTAATGAGGCATCAAAAGTGGCCAACCAAGGTCTTCCTAAGATGATAGGATAACCATTAAATTTGGTTTTGGGATGCAGGACAAGGAAATCAATGGGATACTCCCATGAGTCAATGCAGACCATTACATCGTCAATAAATCCCTCGGGAGCTATTATGGATCTATCTGCAAGTTGAAGTATGTAATCGGCCTCCTCCCAAATCTACCCAAGTAACTGTCCAACCGTGGTAAACGTGTGACGAGAGAGGTAACTATAAGGGATTCAACCTCCTTGGTGACCTTAAAGAAATGGAATCGACGGAAACAAATCAACCATACCTTCCACACCAGCAGCAATACCCCAGGGGACATCCCAGCCACTCAAGCATCTTGCCCCTAGGTCCCACTGACCTTTTAGACCTCTAAACATTTGGACGCTCTCATGCTATGGGCATGATAGCATCTAGGGACCTCTTGACACTTTCACAGGCCTACAAGCCACCATCCAAGGACTTTTCCCAGCGGACCTGTGCCAACATCCCTTGAAATCAAGGCACTTTTCTGGCCCAGAATTTCGGCCACTCCCCAGAATTTGTGTAACTTTTAGAAACCACCGAAGACATGATGACAAAGATAAAAAAACTGAGAAATAAAACTCAGGACTAAGCCTAACCATCCCCAACTGGGATTGACATTCTGTCAAACACTTGGAATCAATGCAACCTACAGGTTTAGGATACAAGACAAAGCATGAATGACTAAAAGCACTTATGAACCATGGCAGGAAGGATCACCAACGTCTCCATTGAACTATTATAACATCAATTAGGTCTTGCATCCATCATTTTAACATTCAAAAGTAAATACATGAAATAACCATTAAATGAATCAACCAATTAACCATGCTTATAACGAGCATAAAACCATGTAAATATCAAAGATATGACATCCTTTAAATCCACATATAAACAAGTGAAAAAGTAAGAGAACTTAGCTTTCATTAATAATATAAAAGTCTGAAAAGGTTCAGTACTTCCATGTACCACCCGACTGTAGATATTGGTGAACCAAATATTTCTTTTAGCCAACCACCCCCATGCCATATTCCAAATGTGAATGTGGGATCTCATAGGAAAACCAATCCAAAAACAACCAAGTGAATCCAAAGGTTAAACCACCTCCACCCTCATCAAATCGTGATCACACCTAAACTGGTGCTCCGATCATAACTGAACCGAACTATGAATTCCATCTGGACTCCATCACTATCCTTGAGGAATTTTTGACTCCTTGCCTCTCAGGCTTTACAGCAATCCAACCACGGATCACTTGGCCCTAAACTGAGACCAGTGTCTCAGGCTTTACCACAATCTAAACCGGATCATTAGGTCATAAACTGAGATTCCTCCCTCAGAGTTTACCATGTACCCTTCCAAAACAGATCAAGGGATTCCTAGGCCTTTGGGAATGAACCTTGAGACCACCTCCGCCCGAAATTCTGAAATTTATCCGAAAAACCAAAGATCCAAACCGAAAAAAAAATATCCCAACACCATGGCATCAGGAAAAAGGCGAGGCTAGGCTGAAAACCACTGTCATAACCTGGAAAAACCATGCCACCGACAACAAGAGAACCATACACCAACATGAAAAGCCATGCATGTCCAAACCAACTAGGAAATCACACATGAAATATGCTACCTGCAAGTATTCCTGATGAAGCTCCCTGATCCTGCTCTTCTTCCTTGATCCTTGCTTTCCTTCCTTTCCTTTCCTTGCTCTAAAACCTAAGCAAATACTTGAGCTAAGTGTTTACATTGACCAAGATGTTGCCAACTAATCCTCATAAGCCCTTTTATCAATGAGTACTCTATTTTCTTCAATTTCCATCATTGTCATTCAATTTCCTCGTCACATGCAACCTATGACCTTTTACCTCACTTTTCTCCTAATTTCATTTCTTTTCATAAACAAATGTGCCAAAATTCCTTTTTTCCTTTTAATGCCTTTGCCTTTGCCTTTTCCTTTGCCTTTTCCAATCTCCTTTGCCATAATAAAATGCAATCTCCTTTCCCATAGTAAACTGACTGAACACCCACACCAAGGTGTCCTACCTAACATTAATCTTGGAATAAGTGTCCCTTGCCCATGGTCTTATTCTTTCCTTTATATACCTTATTACATGGAATTTTCATGAGGGTTGTTACACAATATCATAGTAGTCTTCCTCAAGCCCCCTTGGAGGTTGAGCTCGAGAATGGTTTCCCTAGTCATCACATTGATTGCAGCCCCAAGGTCAACCAAGGTATTAGGGACCATAATGCCATCAATGTGCACAAGCAATACTGGGCTACCATTATCCAAGTACTTTGGGGAGATTACCCTCCCAAGCATTAGGTCAAAAAATTGTCCAACAAAATGGATAGTGGGGTATCTATTCTTCTTCTCCCAGGTATTTTGAAACACTCTTCCTTGATAAGCTTGTTGTAAACGGGGACATCTTTGATGGCTTGGATAAGGGGTATTTTTACACACAAGTTCTTCAATTCTCCCCGAAGTTAAGCCTCTTCTAGGGCGTGTTGTTTAGGGTGGACCAACCATTCATGGTAAGGAGGTGCATTGGCTTGAGGGGCAGTCTATTCATTCTCTTCAATCTCTCTATGTGGAAAATGTGGGTGATTATCTAGGATCACCTTCCGAGAAGGAAGGTTGATCTCTTGGATTTCCACAACATAAGCATGCTAGGATGTCTCCCCACTATAAACCTATTGTTCCTACTTATTGTTCAGGTTCAGATTGGGTTGAGAAAGCATTTGAGGTTTCTTAAGTGGGGTATGGTGAGGGAGCTATGGTTGAGGTTGAGGTGGAGGTAGTAGAGCAGGAGTTTGGGTTGTTTGAGGCCTCCACCCTGGTGAGAGGTTTCTCCATTGGGAATATTGTGGTGGATATGGTTGGAAAGGAGGGTTAATAGGACAAGGAGGATGTTGAGGAGTATAAGGCCAAGGAGGAGGTGTGGGCCATGATGGATGAGTGGAAGGCAACCAAGGCTGGAAAGGTGCATTCTTATTCGGATTTTAATGAGGATAGTGCACACCTTGCATTCCCTGCTAATATGGTGGAGGACCTTAAGGCCTCCTCTGGTTAATAAAGCAGAGTTTCTCTGGACCACCTTTTTCCCCTTGGTATATAGCCTTCAGGCCTATCATAGAGAGACGTTCTTCTATTGCATGATTTTCTTTACAAACAAAGTAGACTTCTTTGACATTCAGTGGGCACTCATTCCTAGGGTGTCTCTCAGTGCATCTAGGGTAGAAGATACCTAGTGCCCTTTCTCCTTCCTCTTGGTTCCTTTTAATTTGCGTTGTATCCATCTGTAGGGGAAACATATGCAACATGCCACTCTTAAAATCCTCCAACATACTTCCTATCCCATGTTTGAGGGCTGATGTAAAGGGAGATGAACTAACCAAGCCTTGGATAGACCCACTCTTTTTTCTAGCAGCCCTAGAGTGATTCGTATATATTGTTTTGATGACATCATAAAGAAATTAGGAGATGTCTGGACTCGAGACAACATGTTGAGGGTTTCCATTACATCCTCCCTGATCCCCCATAGAAGAACTAGCTTGAGTGATTCGAGATCAAGGGTACAATTACCCCTCCTATAATTGAGTGGGAATCTTTCCTCATACTCCTCTAAGGATTCATTTGTTCCTAGGGTCATCCTAAAGATTTCCTCCTTTGTTTCCTTGGAACTGCAGTAATCAGTGTACTTGTCATTGAAGGCTTGTTTCATTTGGGCCTAGGTAGTGATGTTGCCTTTAGGTAAATCATGAATGAGTGCAAGGGTACATCTTTGAGGGTAGATGGAAATAAATTTAGCTTATGTTCATCCAAGGCATAGTCATAGGTCCTACAAAAAACAAAAAATTCAAACACGAAGGTGTGAGGATCTCCAGAGGTTAGGCCATGGAAATGTGGAAGGGAAACATGGCTTATATTACTCATTTTGGCCTACCCATTAGTTTCCCTGATAGGGAAAATCTCATCTTATCTGTTTTTAGCCATGGTTTGTGTAGGTGAGATATGTTTTTCTTCCCCTATGGGTTCCTCAAAAATTCCAGGTTTCTCACCTAGAGGCTTTTCTAATTCCCCTATAGTGAGAGAGGAAAGTTCACAATCACCAAAGAAGAATACAGGTTGACTGCTTGAAGGGGTGGGGGTTTTTGGTAAGAATTTCCCTTGATTTTCCCTACTCCTACGAGGCATGAAAGAACTAGCTATGTTTTTTGAATTCTTTTTCTTCTTCTTTTTTTTCGTGAAGCTTTCAAACCAATAAGACTAATGCAAAGCAAAAAGCAAGTAACTCCTATGTAGAAACAACACCTACTTGAACACCTCCCTGACAACAGTGCCAAAAAATGATGAGCTATGGTATTGCACCAAGGATGTTGCAACTCCCAATGCTTATCAACCTAAATTATCAACTTGGGGTTCATGCAAACTTAGAGGTGATAGTGCTATATGCACAACATGTTACGTTCTACTCATGTCCTCCTCAGTCGTTAGATTAGATCAAGGTATTCAAATACCACTCCTTCGACTAACTACAAATATAATTTCTTATGAAAGCATATCGTGATTGCAAGGAGATGAACTTGATTCTAACGACAGAAATGAAAATGCCATTAATTAAATGTGAATGCTAATTTAAATGTCATGAAAGGGAAAGGCTAGTCTAGTTGCAAAAGTAAACCCCGCCACCCTATTTTCACACTGTTGTAGCGGCTACAACCACCCTCCAAAATTTTTCCTTAGATTCGTTTTGGAGCCTCCTTACCAACCATCCTCAACAACATGTATTGCACTATCAAGTACATGAGATTTATTGGTTTTCTAGCAGCTTCCGAGCCTCTGCATGATAGCTTGGTTCACTCCTGTCAGAGGCTGCTTCTGTAGAGTTGGTCTAGCTGCTGGCTGAGCAACTCCCTCAAGAAATTGCGCAATACTAGAGGGGAACCAGTCTTCCCTCCAGAAATTGCGCAAATATGACTCGCAGCCAACTGGGCTCATAAACTACGCAATTTCTATATGAAATACCTATATGTTATGTTGTTATCATTGTAAACTGCCCCTCACCCTCTTCTTTTAATGTTATATTGGTTAAATGTGATGTACCATCGTCAACCCTTAGTCCTTGTTTTGATAGAATTCATTGATCAACCATTTAATTGGGTTACTCATACAATTTTTCAAACAGTGTGGTGTGCATCACATGAAAATGCTACATGGTCACGTAACATTGGTTCACACCAGTGCTAGGGCATGGCCCACAAGTGGTTAATTATTCAAATGGTCAAGATCACAAAGGGTGATCCAACGCTATAGAAATTTGGATAGATAACCTATCTTTATTTCCTTTCAATTTCTTCATTTTGTATTTTTTGGCCACTTGACACGCTTCTTTGCAACTAAGAGAGTTGCGTTGACTTATGACCATAGACTTTCCCACTCAATTATTGGTGTGGCCATTTCATTCCCCATAAGAGATCTTAATATTCTCAAGAGAACAACTTGAATGCATTTTTGAGCTACTTAAGAGGTAAAGCTTTGACCCTGGGAATTCGATTTTTTCCTCTCACTAGATTTATGTCATAACATGTGGGTGTCGTACATTAATTTTCTAAAATTATATACTCTTAAACACAAACACGCACACACACACAAATTTCATTTAATATGTTGATATTTTTTGAATTTTTAAGGTAAATGAAGTTTTAGAATTTTAAAGCAAATTAATAACTAATAAAAATTTATTAAATTTTTTTTAAATAATGAAATAATATCAAGTTCATTTAAAATAATTGTCAAGTGGGTGTAGCTTAGAGAGGAGGTGATATTATCCTCCCCACTGAGGATTCCAACCCCATCTATATTGACATGCTCACTCCTTGGGAATCACTTCTACATAGATAATTTGTCTATTTTATTAGATATGAAACTAAATTAATATTGAAACTCAAAGAGAAATATAGTGATTATAACGTTCAATATACCCCAAGTGCTAGAGCACAGAGATATCTTAAAGAGAGGGAATGGATTATTGGAATGAGATTGGATAGACCTTCTTAGTTCATATCTTATTAGGGACTATAATTCAAGTGCATTTATTTGGATATTATAGGATGCATAAAATAGTATTTCTCAAGGGAGAGTATACCTAGTAGGCTATGTGCTATCCATGTTGTTGGATTGTTTAGCTCATTTTAATTTACAATTCTAATTAATAGCAAATAGTGTGAAAAGTTTAACATTATAATTTTTTCTAAACATTTTTAAAGTATTAAAATTAGAACTCTATTGAAATCTTGATTAATAATAAAGTAACAATATTTTCCAATTTAAGAATTTTAATATTTCCTAAGAGAAGAAAACCTTACACACATATTTTCCAAACTAAGATTTTCAATATTTCCTCGGAGAAGAAAACCCCTCTCTCACACACACACACATTACAATTGTAAAAAAAATTGTTTTTTAATATTTAATAAATTTCCACAATTTTTTATAATTTTATTAAAATACACAATCAATACACTAACCTTATAATTCATTAGTAAATAAAAAATCATTATAAATTTAGTTATAAACATAATATATAAATTATTCATTTAATTCAAATTTGAGTACTCTTTAAGTGTGACTTTTTATGGGATTCCCCAAAAATATGCTCAAAAATCCAAAAAATCGCACTTAAAGACTACTCCATCAAAATTACATCTCATTCTATACATTTCAAACAAGCATGTGTAAGAGAAATATTATAAAGAATTAGATCCCTTATTATATACCATTCTCATTTAAAGTTTGTTATATGGATATTGATGTTAGCATTTATGGTCATGGACATGAATAGTATGCATACAAGACTTCATTTTGAGTTGCTTATATTTGGTGAACCGAGTTGTTTGATATTTTAATGTAAAGACTAAAAAATTAACAATCCTTTAATAAGATTTTTAATGGTGTTTTAATTAGCATTAATGAATTTAATGATATTTAATTTAAAGATTCAATTTACTTGTTTTGGTGCTTTTTGTTGTTGATACTATTCTTTATGATATTATAACTTTTTGTTATTTAATATTTATTTTCAAACTCAAATATAAATAATGATCACATTTTTAAGATAGATGAAGCTATTTAATTTATATACCAAAATTTTCCAATTTATATTGGAATATTTAAATAAGAAATATATCCATATTTTAGCTATTTTAAGTTTTGGAGATTTAATAGGTATAATTTTCTGCCAATTTTAGTTGTATTAGGGAAGATATTTTTTAAAATTTTGAAGTTTGAGTTGCATAACTTGCACAATTTAGGCGATGGAGGAGTTTTCAAGGTGTTGAATCCATTTGTTTAGTCAAAAGCACATTTTAAACAACTAAACATCACAATCTCGGCTCACAGTTGTGTGCAATAATTAAACAAAACCACAATTTAACATATAACATATTCACAATTTACTTCACGATATATCTTGAGGTGAGTGATATTTAATGTTTTTGAAAATGGGATTTTGGCAATAATGTTTTAATTTGTATTAATGAGTTTAATGATATTACTCAATTTTACTTGTTTTATATAATTTGGTAATTTTTTGTTGTTGATGCAATTCTTTATGATGTTATAATTTTTTTGTTATTCAATATTTATTTTTAAACTCATAAATATATCACATTTCTGTCCTGTTAAAAGAAGAACATAGAATAATTAGATGGAATTATTTCATTTACATGACGCAATTCCCTAGTTTTTGGTGGAATATTTAAATAAGAAATATAATCCTAGTCTCCCTGTTTTAAGTTTTGGAGATTTCATAGGCATATTTTTTTGTCAAATTTTCCATTATTATGGCATATATTTGTTAAAATTTAGAAGTTTGAGTTGTATAATCTATAGAGGTAGGTGCCTAAGGAGTATTAAAGGGGTTGAATCCATTTATGTAGTTAAAAAAACACACTTTAAACAACTAATATCACAATTTGCCCCACAAGTTTGTTGTAATCTTAATGAGTTGTTTTTAGTGAGACTTACTAATATCACAATTTCCCCCACAAGTTTGTTGTAATCTTAATGAGTTGTTTTTAGTGAGACTTTTTGGAATCTTTTCTCGTGGGATTTTCCCGTCTAATTTCTCTAAAATCCTGCAGGAATTTATTGAAATCACTTTTCAGGGTGGGCGCTGAATCCATATATACAGTCAAAAAGCCAGTTTAAATAACACAAATCAAGATTCCACCTCAATTTTTTTTCAGCCAAATTCTACAGGAGAAATTCCAAAAAATTCTACTAAAAACAACTCCTCACCTTAATATATTATTGTCACCTTAAAATATAAATGTGAGAATATTGTCACCTTAAAATATAAATGTGAGAAGTTTATTGTGATTCCGAAAATAGAGTTCTGAAAATGCTATTTTGATTATATTTTCCATTCCAAGTTGGTCTAGCCATGTTTATTGTGGTCTGTGATCCAGCCAGAAATGAAATAAGAGTGAGTTTTAATTGAGGTTGGCCACGTTGAAAGAGCAGATACATCCACGATGACTATGGCTGGAATGTGGAGACCACTTACAACTATGCATTTGACATCACCTCTCTATAAAGACTCAGCTCATGAACTCGCCTTTGCAGAGCGTACCAACAGCAATACCGATTTCTGGATATCATATCATGGAGTCCAAGTGTTGCATTTGGATTCAATTTGTGGTGTATATTCTGGTAATCAATATTTGCAGGGCGGATGGCCGTGATACGGTAAGCCCTGGCCCTGGGAGATGGGAAGTGGTGATTGAAAATGGAGGTGTGTCGGCGATGCATATGGCCACCACCATTATGGGTACAGTGGTGATGTACGATTACACAGATTTTGGTGATTCTAATATAAGCCTCGCAAATGGAATTTGCATAGGTAAATCAGCCGGTTATCATGATTGCTCAGCGCACTCCATAGAATACAACATTGCTACAAACAAGGTGAGACCGTTGGCGCTGAGGACTGATACTTGGTGTTCATCGGGAGCCTTTGCTGCGGACGGTACTTTGGTTAGCACTGGTGGATGGGGCGATGGAAACATGAGCGTTCGTAAATTTGTACCTTGTGAAACTTCTACATGTGATTGGGTTGATCCAGCTGGTGAACCTGGATCTGGGCTTCTGAACGATCGATGGTATGCTTCAAACCAGATCCTTCCTGACGGTAGAAGTATTGTTGTGGGGGGCAACTACGCTTTTACCTACGAATTCCTGCCACCAAGGAAGCCTGGTGAGGGAGTTTACAATCTGACGTTTCTAGAAGACACCTATGTGTCCCAAAATCTGCAGAGCCTGTACAATCTCTATCCTTTTCTTCATCTCTCATCCGATGGAAATCTCTTCATCTTCGCCAACCGTGATTCCATCTTGCTTGATTACCAAAGAAATGTTGTGGTCAGGCATTTTCCAAGAATCCCAGATGGCCCAAGAAATTACCCCACCACCGCCTCATCTGTGATGTTGCCACTGTCCGCATCTGATGCATTTCGGAGGACAGAAATTATGATCTGCGGTGGTGCTCCTGTTGACAGTTACAATTTGTCACTTGCAGGGATTTTCATTGACGCGCTCCAGAGCTGTGGAAGAATGGTTATCACAGATCCCAATGCCGATTGGGCAATGGAGAAGATGCCTGCTCCCAGAGTTCTGGGAGATATGCTGCTTCTTCCCACCGGTGAAATTCTGATTATCAATGGAGCGGAGAAGGGATGTGCAGGTTATGGGCAAGCAACCAATCCAGCTCTTGCTCCTTATTTATACAGACCTAATGCATTGCCAGGGCAGCGCTTCTCAGTACTCGCAAGTTCCACTGTTCCAAGAATGTATCATTCCACTGCAATTGTATTGCCTGATGGTAGGATTTTTGTGGGAGGTTCCAACCCCAACAAAAATTATAATTTCACCGTTATGTTTCCCACAGAGCTTCGTCTGCAAGCATACAGTCCTTATTACTTAGACGAATCTTCCCTGAAGCCCACCATCATTTCTGTGCTGCCTGCTTCGGTCACTTATGGCGGTAGCTTCAAGGTTCAATTCGCTGCAAATAATCATCATAACATTTCCATTCAGTTCAACATTTATCCTCCGACCTTCACTACTCACTCTTTTTCCATGCATCAGAGATTGCTTCTGCTTGCATCTGCCACCCCACAATTAGAATTAGTAGGAGGAGCGGGGCAGAATATTTATAGTGCCCTAGTAACGGCACCTCGCACGCCTGTTGCAGCACCGCCTGGGTACTACATGCTATTCGTGCTCAACAGTGGAATACCCAGCGCTGCCACTTGGATTCATTTGTCTTCTAATTAGACTCATCCTTCCGATTTGACATTCTCAATAATCTCCTCATATGTACTGTACTCTACCCTACTCTACTGTACTGAGTGAGCACGCTGCAAGGGTAAGCTCTCGTACATTTCAGAGTAATAAAAGTTTTGGGTTTTTTTTCTTTATGTGGGGGAAGAAATTTGAAATTTGTTAATCAAAATTGTACATTTTTTTCACCAATGTAGTGAAAAAGTAATAAAAGTGAAATTTGTTAAGAAGTTTTTTCTTTTCAAAATTGTTATATAAAGTAAAAGATATTTTTATATAAAGTGTCATGTTAGATTGTTATTATAGAAAGTGTGATGTTAAATGTAAAAAGATGAGGATGTTTAAAATGTTAATTATATATTTATTCTTTTAAAATTAATCCACTCTCATTAATGCTAATAAAATATCCATCATATTCATGTGTATTAAGTATCAAGATATAATTATCATTATTTTAAATTTGATTAAAAAATATTATAATTTAAACTTAAAAAAACACATGTTATAATTTTAAAACTCAACCTACTATTATGAATCACAAATTTATAAATTTAAAATAATTAATTTTTTTAACAATAAAATTTGAGATTAAAATCATATAACATAAAATTAATTAATTACAATACCTTATTTACCTTTATTATCCAAAAAATTGTATAATTAATTTCATTATATATTTTTTCAATTAAAATCAAATTGTCTATTTGACACAAGCAAATATAACATTAGCAAAATTTAATAAACACATTTACTAGTGAGTTTTTAAGCATTTGTAAAATTATATAATATTATAAGATAAATTTATTTTTATTGTTTATAATGGTAAATTATAATATTAAATAAACAATTATTGTTAACGATCAACTAAACACTTAGATTACTCTAATAATAAAAATATCTAATAAAATATTATTATAATTAATGATGTAGTCTAATTGTTTCATGCTTTATTTTTCTTCACTAGAATCTAGATTGTCATTTTCCAATGTTTAAGAGATTTATTTTTTTTCCAATATTGTATTCAACTCATTGAATAGCTTAGAGAACTAGGATTAGGTGGACTACATAGATCAAGCCATCAAGCTAGTGATTACAACACATTATTATAACAAAAAAAAATCTATGGATTGCCTAGCCAATCCATTATACCAAAATCCTTCCACCTTTATATGCACAGTTCAATCAATCAATCCCCAGTGGAGATCCATTGGCCAAAAATGGCCAAAGTGTAATGTACCTCAATTTACTCAACTATTTTTTTCTTTCTTTTTGCAATAAATTCAAAAATACTCATTATATGAATCTAAGGTTTTACCTCATCATACATCTCATTTCAAAACATTTTTTCTCTAACACAATTTACATTTTCCATAGCTAGTGAAAAGAGAATTCTAGATGGTCCCTTGCTCACTAGTCTAGACACAACACCATACTCGTTCAAGGCATAACTTCTTGGTCAACCCGATCATACTATAGGGATCTATCTCGATTTTATTGGTTAACATATAACACCCTTCCTAAATGCCACATGTGATACTTGTACCCTTTTGTTCCAATATAATTTAACATAAGGGACTTAGGCTTTATGAATAATAAATTAATTGTACTATATCTTATATACTTATGGTGTATCTAAGTCTCTCCTTTTTCTTTCCCATACTTTATATATTCTTCCCATGGCATTAAGCTTCTCCATGGTATCATACCCATTTATGTTACCTCCTTGCTTTGCATACTCATAATTTTGTTTATGCACTAAAAATAAATTACTATTTTGTCCACCCTTAGCTCACTTATCTTTCTTTCTCGAATTAGGTTAAAAACATTATCCTTGGCATATATTATTATTACTATTTCGAAATAATTATATGACATGCAATTATCATAGTAAACCACCCCTCAACCTCTAACTTCAATGCTAACTTGGTCAAATGTGATGTACCTTCCTCAACCCTTAGTTCTTGTTTTCATGGAATTCATGGATCAATAATTCAATTGGGGGACTCATGTGATTAGTTAAAAAGCTTGGTGTGTGTCATGTGACCATGCTACATGTTGTGGGGGAAAGTATCCAACTCGGAATGACCCTAACCCACTCTAAGGGTGACAGTTCCTTAGCAACAGCTGAAAGCAAAGCTATCTAAAGTTTCTTCTTTATGACATGCAAGAGATAAAAGGGAGAGATCCACTTACCGATGTCTTGCGCAAATGGTCGATCCAATCTCCTTTGTTTGCCGCTTGCTCCCAGATCCAAGTCTTTTCACGGGCCCAGCTACACGAGATCCTGCAAATAAGACAAGAAAAGGAAACTACAAGAAGCATGCATTCATAATTGATTCAAGGATTAGCATAAATCAAATACGCAAGTAAGACAATACACCATTGAAACACATGCGAATAGAAGAACCTCAAATTCTTTATTAATATATGGAAGTAAGGTTCAGGCGGTGATACAACCATGAGAGGTCCAATCCAGCAACTCCTTCCCGACGGAGAGAAATCTCTTCTTCACCTCCCTCAAGCAATCACCCAATGCTCACAACTGTAAACCAACAGCAATTCTTTGCACTAAATTCTGGCCTCTAGATCCCATGGGATGAGATCCTTATATAGAGTTTTGGAGTGAAGATAAGTCAGCTTGATGTGTGACTTGTTGTCCTCTTCAACTCCAGTTGTTCTTCAGTCCTTCACTCGGAGTTTCTACCTTCCACTTGGAGTTTTAGAACCTCTTAACTCATCATTAGGCGAATCTTCTGATCCAAGTGTCATTTTGGAAGCTTCCTGGGCACTGGCACATTGAGAAAAGATTCCTCCACATGTCAAAGTACGCCCAGCGCAGGTAGCCTTTGTTGCACTTTCTATGCAGCGCAGGTACACCATAGAGCTTTTGACATTCAGCGCAGATGCTTAGTGGAGCAGCTGCTTTGATCCAAAATTGACCTGTTTTTGAGTGTTTTTCAGTGGAGAACTGGTTTGTAGTGCTGTGGTTTGCTGACCTTATTTCTCTAAGGGTAAGAACAACATGTTTAGGGACTTTGGATCCCTCAGATTATTGACATTTCATGCTCTATGCTGTAAGGCACAAAAATGTCTATAACAGTTGCCCCCTAAAGTATGAGGTCGTTTATCGGGTGAAATGCTTTATTAGGAGGATCCGAAGTTCATTCAATCGTTGGGAGGTGACCTGTAACAAAATACAATACAATACATTATCTTTTCATACTTTCTTTTCATGATCTAGCTGATGCGGGCATTTCCCATGCTCAGCTTTATAAATACATTTGTTGTACATAAACAGACGATCGTCTGATAATAGACTGATAATTCTCTGCTTTTAATTATCATCCTTTTAGTAGGATGATCATCTGCTGCACATGTCTATGTTTTTATCTCCTGAATATATATCGCAGCCCGGATGGATGAAACTAGATCCGGGGTCTTCAAACTTGTTCGATCTTCACTCTAGTACAAGTCGATCCATGTGAGAATTTCTTGAAGTCGAACATGGAAAGACATCGCTTGATTACCAGTCAATAATGTAAACTGTTAACAAGCGCGAGAGGAATCACCGATAATGATGATGACCCTCAAGGTACTGCAGCACAATTCACGTGGCGTGAATATAGGATCTGACGTCGAACACCACGCAAAGTCTCCCGGTCGAAGGTCATTAATGTATACCTATCGCCGGAAGTGAGAAACTTGCCATTGAGGCATGCAAGCTTCAAAGTACTGAGGGGGTGTTCCTAGATCAACTTCTTAGATAATGAGCTGATGTCGACAAGAAGTGATCCGTCAAAGGAGGGCCTTAATGAATCCCACATCAGTGACACGGAACGGAGCTAGTGATGATGGTGAAAACGATCTGTGAAATATGATTTAGGGTGGCGATCATGGAAGGATGAAAGATGATGTATGGTAGTGGATGGGACCCGGTTGACACTTTCTGAATGACATCTCTTGAACATATAACGACACTGATGTGATGGATCGGTAGCATTACCCCATGTATGGATGGTATGGCGAGACCATGGTGAAGGGACCGGTGAATGATAATAACCCAACCCGATATTTACGGAGGCAAAAGTGTCATGTTCAAGAGCGACTTGCTACCATTAAGCTTTGAGGTTCTTCCCAATTTTTTCCCCAGTCATTTCTGACCAGTACCTCTTTATTTTTGTCAAGCTTGAGGAGGATAACATATGCTTGTTCTATAACCTGCCCTTCGGGCAAGCCCATCGCTATGTTTTAACGAGCTTAACGATAGGGAAACTCGTTCTTGTCTAAAGACAAGTTTGTCGCTATCTAATATTTTTAACGAGCCCAGCGACAAAGACAACTCGGTCCTTTTCATTTTTAGAGAGTCTGAAAAGGGTACATAAAGTGGACTCCAGGGGTCCTTTTTCGTCATCTAATCCCTTAAGTCCGAAAAAGTATAAAACAATACAGAAGGGATGAATGTTCGATATCTTTATCGAGCCGAACCAGACAAGCGCTCGATCTTTTTGTGCAATAATCCCTCAGGTCCAAAAAGATTAAAATCTAGAGGAGGGATAGCTCTTCCGGTCCTTTTAATGAGCTGGAAGGCCAAAACTCGGCAAACTTTTCATATTTTACGAGTCAGTGAAAAGAGCTCAAAGAAGACTCGTCTTTTGAGGAACGAGTGATAAACAGGGATAACAGCAGATTCCAGGTACAGGTTGGAATTTTCCAATCACGGCAGTATTACAAGGATGGCTAAGTGAAATCACTCTTCGCAGCTGTTCCTCAAAATAGGTAAACAATCAAGTGGATGTGAATGATCGGCCAAATGAAAAGTGGAGGTGATGGTGCACAAACACGACCAAGGCTTTTATGGCTGATGAATTTACGGTCTCAAATGGTTATTTACCGGTTCATTTTTCTTAATGAGCTTGAACTCTGGGGGAAGCTTGCTCACATGTGTGTTTATTTTTTAACGAGCATGAACTCTTGCTAAAACTGCTCGGTTTTGCGTTTATTTTTTAACGAGCATGAACTATGCCAAAACTGCTCGTTTGATAAGATCAAATTCATATTTTACCATGACTAGCTTTTTCTTTTTCAGAGATAGTACTGTATCATCAATTGCTGCAACAAACTTTGTTAGAAACGGATAACATGAAGTAAAAATACTAATATTCCACTTTGAACTACGTAAAAAGCAATTAAAAGATGTTTTTACCTCTCATTTTACCATTTCATGTGCATTTGGTTTGTTGGAGCTTTGGAGGTGCCTCTTTCTCTTGATTTTTCACCAGCTGATTTCGGGAGATTCTGTGGACGATTTTCAGCGCCGTTTCCACTAGGTAGGAGCTAAACCCTAGCTCTATCTTTTCATGGTCTTATTTCTCTGTTTTATGCTTGTTTTCCTGCCCCCATGAGCCCCTGGGGTTTCTCTAGGGCGCTCTGCCATCAGCGCAGGTGCCCCATATCGAAACCTGCGTTGGGGGTTTCTCATTTTCAAAGGCAGTTTGCCTCCCAACGCAGGTGAGACCCTTCCCTACCTGCGTTGGGCGCAGAAAACATCTTGGTTGCATAATTTTTCATGAGATTTTTGCCATTTTCTTTACTTAGTCAGGGATCTTACTCCTCCTCTTGTTTGTTTTGCAGAGTTTATTGGAGCAGAATGACTCTTACGTGGCGAGAACGAGAGCATGAAAAGGAGGACATGATTGCCTCCATGATCCTGTTACCGTGAGCGCGTTGCGGAACTGTGGCTTGCTAAAATTCTTCCGCATATCTAGCATGAGGGCACAGATACGTTTACTGCAGTACCTGCTTGATGCTTGGGATCCTGTTAACCAAGTGTTCCAGATTAGGGGCAAGTCCATCCCTTTGACCATAGTGGACATTTACTTCTTGACTGGGTTGTCAAGGCGGGGTGCCCCCATTTCCTTGTCTGGTTCGGCCCGAGGGAGCGATTCCGTGAAAGATTATATCCGTCAGTATTGTAGGGAGGGATCCCAGCCGAGCAGAGACGGCAAGGTTTCTATCCGTGATATCACTGACAGGTCTCTCAGGTCTATTCTGTACACGATTTGTAGGATGGCCGGCAGCGCATCCCCTCATGTTGCCAACAGGTCTTATGTGCAGCACGCCCTGGAGTGTCTTCAGCCGAAAGTTTTTAACTGGTGTGATGCAGTACTGGTTCAGATGAAAAACCAGTTGACCAAAGTAAAGGACGGGAAACTGAAGAATTTTGGCTTCAGTTCAGTTTTGACTGCCTTCGCTTTGGAGAAGATACCCTTGATGCAACCTCAGTATATTATTCTCGACTTGCCATCTCCTACTGAGCCACGCATGCAGAGGTGGGTTGACCACATGTCCAGACATGCAGGTCAATCTCAGATTACTTTTACTGATGCCTTCTTTAGGTGGTTCGAGCGGCAGGATATGGCTTTTTCCGAGTATCCATATATTGGCATGGATTTCCGAGGTGATCCGGATTTGGTGCTACCGGATGGCGAGCAGTGGGGTGATCTTGGTAAAATCTTGACCTTATCACTGTTTACTGTTTTTATTTGTAATGTCCTTGTGCTTTACTCTATCAAGACTCTAATCAAACTCATGTGTGCATGCAGATGTTGGTCCCGTCCGTCCAGCAGTTCGTCCGAGAGCTCCGGCCGCTGCCCCCGAAGGGGAGGCTCCTGGGAGAGCTATTCTCCGTGACCTTGACTTGGCCGAGACTCTTACAGCTGTGCAGGAATAGGTCGAGGGTCTTACCCTTGGGATTCCGGATGTACGGATCGACGAGTTGCCTCTATGATTGCAGCGACATACTGTTGGTGTTCCTAGACGATGGTCTCGTCTTCTGCGCATGATTGCACAGGCCGTGGCATGTTATCATGAGCATCACTAGGCTAGGGTGCTCCCCAGCCATTTTTGAGTTTTGGGGTCATATGACCGATTTTGTCTTGGTTATAGAACATTACATGTAAACCGTAAACAGTTATATATATTTTTGATTTTCGGCGTTTATTCCAGTTTTTATGTGATCCATGTATGAAACATCGATGATGCTTCTCTTTTTATCAATTTTGCAGATGTCTATCTAACACATAGTTTGCTAATGAGTCGGTTAATGTGTTTAAGTTTCTGGAAATGTGTTGATATGGGATAAAATCAAACTATCTTTCCAAGATTTTAACTCTTAGGAACTTGCGATAAATAGCTGGATTTCTGACAGAGTAGGTACCATTGAGCTGTAGTACCATGAGCTGTGAGTCTAGCCTGATGACTAGCCGACGTATGCCATGGGTGATGGCATCAGAGAGGAGCTCTATCAACGCGCTATACTCAGCGATATTATTTGTTGATTGACCAATACATAACCCCCTGAAACTCACTAACTTGCCGCTTGGGTTAAAAATGGCCCATGCTGCAGAGGATAGGTTCCTCGAACTACGACTCGCTCCGTCAGCATATCCAACCCACGGTTCCAATGGATTTGACATCTGCAATAAGTGTAAAAAGTGGATTACTTAAACCGGAACAAACGCTTAGGCGAAAACAAAAATGTAACAAAAGCATACAGGTTACTATTAGGCATAGTAACGCTTAAGGTACAACCCGTTGCGGGGTTGCGCCAGTGGAACTCCATCATAATCTACCAACTCGTAGGCACCTTTTGCTAATACACTTTTAACAATATAAGGGCCCATCCATAAGGACTTGAATTTCCCAGCTCCCAATTTATCGGATTCTTGGTCATAAAGCAAGACCAAATCACCTTCTGAGAAGACACGAGGTTTGACATTTTTGTCGAACTGCGCCTTGACTTGTTTCTTATGGGCTTCGTTAGCCAAAGCGGCATCACGACGGGTTTCATCCAACTGGATTAACTCCAAGAAACGAGCTTCTTCTTCTGAGGTTCCGGGGAGGAGATCAATTGCGAGTTTAAGGGACGAAATTTCACACTGGATCGGTAGGATTGCTTCTAGGCCATATACCAGTTGGAACGGTGTGAACCCAGTGGCATTCCTTACCGACGTTCGGTAGGCCCACAAAGCCGAGTACAGGATCAAATGCCATCTTCTTTTGTGAACCCCAACCATCCTTTGCAGCATGCGCTTCAGGACCTTGTTGATCGCTTCAACTTGTCCGTTAGCTTGCGGATAGTACGGAGTAGAGCTGTCGTGAGACAATCCTAGTTTGGCAGTTAATTCAACCATCATGTGATTGCAAAAATGCGATCCATGATCTGTCACTATGGCCTGTGGTACGCCGAATCTGGCGACTACATGATTAAAAAAGAATAGGGCTGCTGTTTCACCAGTGTTATCCAATGTAGGCATCGCCTCGGCCCATTTGGTAAAATAGTCAACTGCGACTATAATATACCCATGCCCCCCGGTCGAGGTGGGGTTACATTGCATGAAATCGATGCCCCACTTGGCGAAAGGCCCCACAGCTATTATTGGCTGTAAAGGAGGGGGGTCTTCTGGTTTTGCTATCAAAAATCTGACATGCATGGCAACTTCTAACTGCGGTTATGCAATCTTTGAACATGGTTGGCCAGAAGTATCCTGCTCGTAAGATTCTTTGTGCTGTAGCATATCCAGATTGATGCCCCCCACAGGTGCCTGAATGACATTCATTCAGGGCTTTTTCGGCCTCCTCATGGGTGAGACACCTTCTCAGGACCGTATCGACACCACGACGGTAAAGCGTATCACCGACGATCATGTAGTCTTTTGCTTGGTATCGAATGCGTTTTTGTTCTGAGTGAGAGGTGTCTGGCCGAAACTTTTGGGTTTGGAGATAAACTATTATATCTCCATACCACTCATCACTTGCTGATATCAGAAACAAACTTTCGTCCACGATCGATTCTTTGGACGTTTCATCGTTGGACGATGATGGGAGATCGCATAATAATTCTGCGAAAACTAAAGCTTTCTTTGATTTGGATTTCACAAATTCCAGATCAAGATCTTGAAGGATAGTTATCCACTTTGAATATTTGCCCCCAAGCAACTGTCGCGACAGTATATAAGTCATGGGGTTGCAATCTGACAATACGGTGGTCTTCCTAAAGAGGACATAATGCCGAAATCTTTGTATCGCTTGAACAGCCGCTAATGCTAGCTTTTCAACATGAGAATATTTACTTTCTGTATCATTTAAGTTTTTACTTAAATAATATATAGGGTGTTCAATTCCATCGACTTCTTGAACTAAAACCATTGCTATGGTCGTATCTGCTGCAGCCAGATACAGGTTAAAGTCCCTTAGATAGTCTGGGGCATACATTAATGATGCTTTGACTAGCGCTTCTTTCAAAGCATCAAAGGAAGCTTGTGCAACCTGGTCCCAGACGAAAGGTACATCCTTTTTCAGGAGACGGGTATAACCTTTAGCAAGTTCTGCGTAATTTGGAATGAACCTCCTCAGAAAGTTTGCTTTCCCTTGGAGTTTCTGAATCTGAAGCAAGTTCGAAGGTGGAGGCAAATTAATGATTGCCTGCACCTTGCAAGGGTCGAGACGAATCCCATCCTTGGAGACTATAAAGCCAAGTAAACGACCAGAACCGACGCAAAACACACATTTGTGCGGATTGAGTCTTATCTTGTAGTGTCGGCAACGTAGAAATATTGCTCTTAAATGTTGCGGATGATCAGTCCGCTTTTGCGAATGAGCCGGAAGATCGTCGAGATAAGGTTGAACGATGTTCTTGATGTCATGGAAAGCATAATTCATTGCTCTCTGAAACGTCGCCCCTGCGTTCTTTAAACCAAAGGGTAATTTTCGATAAGCGAATGTGCCCCACGGACAAATAAATGCAGTCTTTGACTGGTCCTGTGGGCGGATATTAATTTGATTATACCCGGAAAATCCGTCCATAAACGAAAAGATTTCACATCCGGCGCATTCATCAATTATCTGGTCGATGAAGGGTGTAGGGTAGTTGTCCTTTGGACAAGCTTGATTTACATCCCTATAATCGACGCACACTCGTATTGTTCCTTGTTTTTTCATAACTGGGACAATATTCGATACCCAATCGGTTAGAGGAACCGGGTAGATGAAACCAGCATGGAGAAGTTTCTCAACTTCTGCTTTAATGGCAGCGGCTTTCTTGGGGTGCACCTGCCGAAGCCGTTGTCTTACTGGTTTGACATCAGGATACATCTTAATTTCATGTTCAACGATACTCGAGTCAATGCCTGGCATTTCATCATATGACCAAGCAAAGACATCTCTAAATTCGCGGAAAAGAGCTTTATATATTTCTTGTTCTGAAGGGGAACAACCTTTGCCGACATAAATATTCTCTACAATGTTTGTTTTGGTCGAGATATTTATGGCTATAGTCTCTTCTATATTGGATAGGTTTCTCTCGGAATCCACCGTATTTACAGTATTTGTTAGGAATTCAAATACTGAAGGGTGATACAGGTCGCCTTGAGTATCTTCCTTAGGAAGGGAACGATGGTGGTTATCATCCCATGGTGCCCCCTCAATCCACATTGATTGCAGGATTCCTTCGTCACTTGCATGCACTCGTGACCAAGGATCCAAAGGGGTACCACATTCTCCTGACCTATCTACCCAAATGCTTGACGAGCATTGATTTGGGCTCGCCTCCCATGCCTGAAACATTGATTGCTACAATATTTCGATTGGGCTCGGGTGCAAGACCATTGCCCGATCCATGACGACTTTGTCTTTTGCGACCTTCGTGGAAGATATCATGTTGCAGGTAGCCACCAATGGTACATTTCCTATGTACATATGATTTGGTAGCGAGAAAGTCCCCATCATCGTGGGGTCTTTCAACAGGCCTACTCCTATATCTTGAATTGAATGGTCGCTCTCATGGATCATGGGAATGCTTCCCGTAACTTGTGAACCATTAAGGAGGAAGTTCTGTTGGTCGACGACCGTAATCCCTCCTTCAAACGGGAAAGCGATCTTCCTAAAATAAGTCGACACGACAGCTGCCATGGCATAAATCCATGGTCTTCCCAGTAGGATGTTGTAATCCAGATTCCCATCTATGACTTCAACATCAATTTCTACTGTTTTTCCACCTAGTTCAACTTTCAAGTTACTTAGGATACCGTAAGGGGTATATGTCCTACCGTCGAAAGCCTTTAGTGTTGTCGAAGATCTCGACAAGGTTGGTGACCCTAGCGTTTTCCAGCAGCTCATCGACATAATACATGTCGATGCCCCCTCGTCAATAATTGTTCTGTGAACAGTTTTGTTGAGGGCCTTCACTTGAATAAGGAAAGCTAGTTGAGCTGGTAACTGAGGGTCATACCCTTTGTGATCAAAGGACACAAGATTGGAATCCTTAGGATCAACCCCCCCTATTGCCGATAACAATGCCTGCCTTTGGGATGGACAATTTTGTAGTACTTCTAGAGTCGACATAGCGGATGGCGATTGAGCCAAATCTTCGACTATGTTATAATGCTGCGCCGCTCTGGCACGAGGATTAAAAGTCGACTTGTGTACTACACCCTTAGGTGGTTTTATCGTTAATTCTGGCATTATGGGTGGGACAACTTCTGTCGAAGTCGTTGTCGAACTACTAGGTTGATCTTTACCTTTTTCGTTTGACAGTTGCGGATTCCCGTAATCTTTGTTCCTTGTCGAAATCAAAGCATCATTTTGCTGCTTGGAGATCGATAACATTAGCACTTGCGACGGGGAAGCATTTCCACTATCAACCATATTTTGACCTGGTTTGGGAAAAGGATCAGTCAATACAGCTGGGTTCTTTGGACTCTTAAAGAATCTCTTGAGCTCAGCTTTGTATGGACATTCTGTTGTCTTGTGATCTTCGTCACATATCGAACAGGACCATTTCTTTTTCCCTTTCTCAGGAGAGTTCGAAGAAGTTTTTTCAGGTGACTGATCGCCCTGTTGCTTCTTCTTCCCTTTGTTTTGCTTCTTCTTGCTTCCTGGTTGATTGGTTTCTTTGCCTTTATCTGCTGATATGGCATTTACTTCCGAAGCAAGAATCTCTTCATGGGCATTTCGATCTGAAGTCTTACGGGCTTTCTGAGGTGAAGCCTTTTTCGACTTCGCGCTTGCAGTGCCAATCACGCCATCTCCGGCATGAGAGTCAATATTCGATTTAGGAGGGGGAGGAATTGAAAATTCAGGTCTGGGGGCATCAGGTATTTTGTCGTAGAGCGTGCCAGACTGAGTATATACTAAGTCTAAATATTGAGCACGAGCGATGACTTGCTCCTCTGTTACGACTCCCCCCTTGGCCACATCTTCCGTTATAGCCAGAAGTAATGACTTTATAAACCATTCAGCTAATAGCTGATCAGGAACGTATGTTTTCACCATCCTACGACGGCGACGCCACTCATGTATATGGTCAGATATGTGAGTAGTTGTCGTCTGTTTGAAGTTGGTCAGTATCTCGGTTCCTGTTTCATACCTGATAGGTAACTGAAAATGGGTCAAGAAAGTCGTGGCTAAGGAGCTGAAATTGTCGAAAGAGGCTCTTGGCAATTCTATATACCATTTAGCCGCTGGACCTGTCAATGTCCTCTGGAAGAGGCGAAGTCTTATCGAATCATCGTTCAGAGTGTTCGATGAACACCACAGATGAAAAGTCATGACGTGATTCGACGGGTCTTCACCTGGATTTCCATTGAATTTAGGAATGTCGGAGGGAAGTTTGTGAGGAATCGTTGGCCACCAAGGGGCATAAGCAATCGGATCGTTCGTCAACCGATGTAAATCGGGTAACTCTAGAGTTGCCACGAATGGCAGCTGTTGACTCAGATTAGGCGAAGCGTACCCAGGATATGATGGGATCGCCTGAGCAGTTGGTCTTTGCATACCGGAATAATGTATTTGATGCTGGTATGATTGATACGGTTGGTGGACCACCCCACTGTAAAGTGGTCGGTTTAGACCGTTTTGGATATACGGTTGTCCACTGTTCGCAAAAATCTGCTGCTCGGTACCTTGGTACACTTGCTGGAATTGCGGTTGTTGATACTGCACCAACCATGGTTGTGACACCATGGGTTGTTGTGCCATACTAACCATTGGACCAAGATTCGGGGTAATGGTACCCGTTTGTGCTTGTGCCGCCCTGCTAGCCGGCGATTGTGGTTGAGTCGCAGGGTCAAGGGGCTATTGCATCACAACCTGAGGAAACTGAGGTTGACATACAACAGGCACCGTTTGAATTTGCGACACAGTTACAATCGCTGGTGTCGTTGGGAGGTTCGTCACAGGCATTTGTTGTTGCATAGAATACACAACTCTTGGTTGCTGGGGTAGCATAGGTATCCAACCACTTGTAGTTATTCCAGTATAACCTGAATACGGTTGTGAACTCCCGTATGGGTAACCTCCCGGAGGGGGTAACGAAAAAGCATATTGCCCCCCATACGGTGGTGGTCCGGACCCGAGAGGATTTATTACATCTCGAGGACCGGATTGCCCAAATTGATTTCCGAAAGGATCAATTTGTTGAGTTCCAACATAGGAGTTACCGGGTATTATCCCGGGAGAACAAACAGGAACAGACCATACTGTCGTCATGGCCCCCGAAGGGACCCCCTCCAGCTGTTGAGAGTTAGGGACAGACGGTATGCCGGCGAACATTGTCGGAATGACTGCAGGGAGTTCTGTTGTCGCTGTGTCATTTGGCACGGTCCTAGATGTCGACGGTTGTTCAGACATTTTGAGTCTATCCAGTAGATTGCCTAGTGATTCTTCAGGAACTTCTCTGGGTGATAGGCTAGCTTCTGATGCAGTAGGAAGTAGAGTGATCCCTGCTCCAAAATGTGTTGGAGTAGTTGCTTGCGGATCTTCTACAATTTCTTCTATTGCGATCAGACCGGGTGGAAGAGGAAGACCGTCAGGTCCGTAGAATATTTCTGGTGCCGAAGAAGGGGTTGTTTCGACAGCGACAGTTGTTTGAGGAGCAAGACTCTCTAAACCGATCACTGATGGGACCGATTCAGTAACACAAGTATTTGCTCTCAGACTAGGATCAGTGTTACTGTCCTTCTGGGGCTATTGAACTTCTTCAATAGGGGCAAGGTTTCCAGAAATGTTTGGAGTAACCGGAACCTCAGATGTCGTCGGAACACTTGTTCTAACTTTGACAGGAGATTTGGAACCAGTTGAACGAGATCGCTTTGCCCGGGTTGTTTTCGATTCCGGAGACAAAGATGGTTGACTCGTACGCCTCCGCGAAGGACGGTTCATCGATTGAATTTCTTCCACGGTTGTGGATTACTTGATCAACCAACAATGCACAGGGTAAAATGTGTTTTCGAATTGAATTAATTTTAGATGCTTTTTAAGACACAACTTGCTTTTTCATGTTTTAAGAGTCGAGAAAAAGCTAAAGATGACTCTAGTCTCCTTCGATGTATTAACGAGCCCGAAGTGACAAATGCTCGGATGGACTTTTTCAGTTATAGAGTTCGAAAAAGGCCAAAAGAAACTACTCTGGAGTTCTAGGCAGAGGGTGTGCCAAACCTTTCGCGAAATCACAGAATACGTTTTACAGTACGAGTGGTCGATCTTCGTGAATGCTATGTTCACTGCATCGCGATCAGTAGGGCGGCCGATACAGCTTCCTATGGATAAAGGCTTTGTTCCTATAGGGGTCCCCCAATATACGCGACGGTACGCGGGGGCTCAAGTCCGTATTAGTGCTATCGTCCCTCAGGAGGAATCACCCACCTTCGTAGAGATCGACAGTCACTATGTTTAACGACGCCGGTTCACGTCTCTACCTAGACCTCTACTGTGTTTCGTTATGTTTCAAAGCGTTGTTAGGTAAATTTAGTTCGTTTTAGGTTGATCTTGCTTACCAGTTTGCCTTTATGGATCACCACGTGATGTATGATACAACTCCTAAATGCAGTCTAAGAATGATAAGCAAGCTTTTTCAATTCTTTCAACTTATGAAAATCTTAACTACTGAGGGAAAAGAAAGACATCATCTTTTCAAACAGATCATAGAGCACACACTGATGCACTTTCCTAAATCGACATGCAAACTGTCAAAATGCACATGCACAATGCAAGTATTTCTTTTCTTCTTCCTTAATGTTGATGTATTACAAAAAGAAAGCTGTTGTATAATTTCGAATTCAATTTCAAGTGAAAGAAAACAAGTTTTTGTCCAATAATCAAAAGAACACCTTAAGATTCACTCGTTTCAACACAAGAAATACTGGAATTCGAACCATATAACGAAAGCAAATTCTCAAGCAGCTATGAACAGCAATAAACTAGCTCTTAGAATCACAACGACACTTTCTCACAGGTCTAGATCCAAGAGGTCACAGCAAGACTAGTTCACTTTCGCTATGGGAAACTGTGAATGAAAGCAAGAAATACAATAAGAACAATCATGGTTTCTTCATACAAATGAGGCGGAATGAAGGCAAAGAAAGGTAGTTTCAGCTGGGTATACAGGTTGACAACAGGCTGCAAAAACAATACTGAAAACTGAGCAACAGAAAGCAGGGAACCCCAGTTGCATAAGGCAAAACTGGATCAGCGCAGGTACTGCACTGTCAATCTCACATGCAGCGCAGGTAGCCCCTTCGGGACCTGCGTTGCAGTGCAGGTAGCCTTTGTGGCAGCTGCACTGAAGAGACAACTCTCGTCTCTCTCAGATTCCAGGTCACAGATTGCTCAAAAATCAGTGGTTTTTGGCCAAATCAGAGGCTATCAGACAAGTATACACTAGAGGATGATTGAGGAAGATGAACACTATCACAAAGAGCTAAAAAGAGTCCTTGTGGATCAGCTCTTCAAATCATAAACATGCCCAGCACTGAGCTAGAGTAGCTGCCCTCTACTTTGTATTCGAAGGATTCGAATGCAGTTCGATTTGGTACTCCCTTTGTTTAGGAAATGAATAGCGAGAAACACAAGCTACCAACAAGACACGATCCCCAGTGGAGTCGCCAGTCCGTTGTGGGGGAAAGTATCCAACTCGGAATGACCCTAACCCACTCTAAGGGTGACAGTTCCTTAGCAACAGCTGAAAGCAAAGCTATCTAAAGTTTCTTCTTTATGACATGCAAGAGATAAAAGGGAGACATCCACTTACCGATGTCTTGCGCAAATGGTCGATCCAATCTCCTTTGTTTGCCGCTTGCTCCCAGATCCAAGTCTTTTCACGGGCCCAGCTACACGAGATCCTGCAAATAAGACAAGAAAAGGAAACTACAAGAAGCATGCATTCATAATTGATTCAAGGATTAGCATAAATCAAATACGCAAGTAAGACAATACACCATTGAAACACATGCGAATAGAAGAACCTCAAATGCTTTATTAATATATGGAAGTAAGGTTCAGGCGGTGATACAACCATGAGAGGTCCAATCCAGCATCACCTTCCCGACGGAGAGAAACCTCTTCTTCACCTCCCTCAAGCAATCACCCAATGCTCACAACTGTAAACCAACAACAATTCTTTGCACTAAATTCCGGCCTCTAGATCCCATGGGATGAGATCCTTATATAGAGTTTTGGAGTGAAGATAAGTCAGCTTGATGTGTGACTTGTTGTCCTCTTCAACTCCAGTTGTTCTTCAGTCCTTCACTCGGAGTTTCTACCTTCCACTTGGAGTTTTAGAACCTCTTAACTCATCATTAGGCGAATCTTCTGATCCAAGTGTCATTTTGGAAGCTTCCTGGGCACTGGCACATTGAGAAAAGATTCCTCCACATGTCAAAGTACGCCCAGCGCAGGTAGCCTTTGTTGCACTTGCTATGCAGCGCAGGTACACCATAGAGCTTTTGACATTCAGCACAGATGCTTAGTGGAGCAGCTGCTTTGATCCAAAATTGACCTGTTTTTGAGTGTTTTTCAGTGGAGAACTGGTTTGTAGTGCTGTGGTTTGCTGGCCTTGTTTCTCTAAGGGTAAGAACAACATGTTTAGGGACTTTGGATCCCTCAGATTATTGACATTTCATGCTCTATGCTGTAAGGCACAAAAATGTCTATAACACTACATGGTCTTCTAATACTGGTTCACACCACGACTAGCACGTGGACCCAATGTGGTTGATTATTTGGATGGTGAGGATTACTGTACAAGGGGATTGTCACAAGTCCACTTTCTAGAAATATAAATACTTTTTTTTAAAGAAATAAATACTAATGTAGTTCAATAAGTTCATATTCATTAGGTTTCCCTACCCCTATAACAGTGTCTAGTGTGTAGACTGGGTAGGGGGATGTGTCATAAAGTTATCCTTCTACCTCATCCTCTAACCATTAGGGCAAGTCATGCTCAATAGAAGGTTGAGCAGGAGGGCACATCACAAGTTTTTTTGATGGATGCCCATTCTTTATGGTCATGTTCCCAACCCTGCAACTAATGAGGCATCAAAAGTGGCCAACCAAGGTCTTCCTAAGATGATAGGATAACCATTAAATTTGGTTTTGGGATGCAGGACAAGGAAATCAATGGGATACTCCCATGAGTCAATGCAGACCATTACATCGTCAATAAATCCCTCGGGAGCTATTATGGATCTATCTGCAAGTTGAAGTATGTAATCGGCCTCCTCCCAAATCTACCCAAGTAACTGTCCAACCGTGGTAAACGTGTGACGAGAGAGGTAACTATAAGGGATTCAACCTCCTTGGTGACCTTAAAGAAATGGAATCGATGGAAACAAATCAACCATACCTTCCACACCAGCAGCAATACCCCCAGGGGACATCCCAGCCACTCAAGCATCTTGCCCCTAGGTCCCACTAACCTTTTAGACCTCTAAACATTTGGACGCTTTCATGCTATGGGCATGATAGCATCTAGGGACCTCTTGACACTTTCACAGGCCTACAAGCCACCATCCAAGGACTTTTCCCAGCGGACCTGTGCCAACATCCCTTGAAATCAAGGCACTTTTCTGGCCCAGAATTTCGGCCACTCCCCAGAATTTGTGTAACTTTTAGAAACCACCGAAGACATGATGACAAAGATAAAAAAACTGAGAAATAAAACTCAGGACTAAGCCTAACCATCCCCAACTAGGATTGACATTCTGTCAAACACTTGGAATCAATGCAACCTACAGGTTTAGGATACAAGACAAAGCATGAATGACTAAAAGCACTTATGAACCATGGCAGGAAGGATCACCAACGTCTCCATTGAACTATTATAACATCAATTAGGTCTTGCATCCATCATTTTAACATTCAAAAGTAAATACATGAAATAACCATTAAATGAATCAACCAATTAACCATGCTTATAACGAGCATAAAACCATGGAAATATCAAAGATATGACATCCTTTAAATCCACATATAAACAAGTGAAAAAGTAAGAGAACTTAGCTTTCATTAATAATATAAAAGTCTGAAAAGGTTCAGTACTTCCATGTACCACCCGACTGTAGATATTCGTGAACCAAATATTTCTTTTAGCCAACCACCCCCATGCCATATTCCAAATGTGAATGTGGGATCTCATAGGAAAACCAATCCAAAAACAACCAAGTGAATCCAAAGGTTAAACCACCTCCACCCTCATCAAATCGTGATCACACCTAAATTGGTGCTCCGATCATAACTGAACCGAACTATGAATTCCATCTGGACTCCATCACTATCCTTGAGGAATTTTTGACTCCTTGCCTCTCAGGCTTTACAGCAATCCAACCACGGATCACTTGGCCCTAAACTGAGACCAGTGTCTCAGGATTTACCACAACCTAAACCAGATCATTAGGTCATAAACTGAGATTCCTCCCTTAGAGTTTACCATGTACCCTTCCAAAACAGATCAAGGGATTCCTAGGCCTTTGGGAATGAACCCTCAGACCACCTCCGCCTGAAATTCTGAAATTTATCCGAAAAACCAAAGATCCAAACCGAAAAAAAATATCCCAACACCATGGCATCAGGAAAAAGGCGAGGCTAGGCTGAAAACCACTGTCATAACCTGGAAAAACCATGCCACCGACAACAAGAGAACCATACACCAACATGAAAAGCCATGCATTTCCAAACCAACTAGGAAATCACACATGAAATATGCTACCTGCAAGTATTCCTGATGAAGCTCCCTGATCCTGCTCTTCTTCCTTGATCCTTGCTTTCCTTCCTTTCCTTTCCTTCCTCTGGATATCATATCATGGAGTCCAAGTGTTGCATTTGGATTCAATTTGTGGTGTATATTCTGGTAATCAATATTTGCAGGGCGGATGGCCGTGATACGGTAAGCCCTGGCCCTGGGAGATGGGAAGTGGTGATTGAAAATGGAGGTGTGTCGGCGATGCATATGGCCACCACCATTATGGGTACAGTGGTGATGTAATATTACACAGATTTTGGTGATTCTAATATAAGCCTCGCAAATGGAATTTGCATAGGTAAATCAGCCGGTTATCATGATTGCTCAGCGCACTCCATAGAATACAACATTGCTACAAACAAGGTGAGACCGTTGACGCTGAGGACTGATACTTGGTGTTCATCGGGAGCCTTTGTTGCGGACGGTACTTTGGTTAGCACTGGTGGATGGGGCGATGGAAACATGAGCGTTCGTAAATTTGTACCTTGTGAAACTTCTACATGTGATTGGGTTGATCCAGCTGGTGAACCTGGATCTGGGCTTCTGAACGATCGATGGTATGCTTCAAACCAGATCCTTCCTGACGGTAGAAGTATTGTTGTGGGGGGAAACTACGCTTTTACCTACGAATTCCTGCCACCAAGGAAGCCTGGTGAGGGAGTTTACAATCTGACGTTTCTAGAAGACACCTATGTGTCCCAAAACCTGCAGAGCCTGTACAATCTCTATCCTTTTCTTCATCTCTCATCCGATGGAAATCTCTTCATCTTCGCCAACCGTGATTCCATCTTGCTTGATTACCAAAGAAATGTTGTGGTCAGGCATTTTCCAAGAATCCCAGATGGCCCAAGAAATTACCCCACCACCGCCTCATCTGTGATGTTGCCACTGTCCGCATCTGATGCATTTCGGAGGACAGAAATTATGATCTGCGGTGGTGCTCCTGTTGACAGTTACAATTTGTCACTTGCAATAAAAGTTTTGGGTTTTTTTTTTCTTTCTGTGTGGAAGAAGTTTGAAATTTGTTATGGGGAGTTTTTTTAATCAAAATTGTACATTTTTTTCACCAACGTAGTGAAAAAACAATAAAAGTTTTGGGGATGAAATTTGAAAATTGTTATGAAGCATCTTTTTTCAAAATTGTGCATTTCTTTCACCAATGTAGTGTAAAAGAAATAAAAGTTTTGGGTCCTCCTTTTTCTTTTTTCATGTAAAGAAATTTGAAATTTGTTATGAAGCGTTTCTTTTCAAAATTGTTATATAAAGTAAAGGATATTATTATATAAAGTGTCATGTTAGATTGTTATTATAGAAAGTGTGATGTTAAATCTAAAAAAAAGGAGGATGTTTAAAATGTTAATTATATATTTATTCTTTTAAAATTAATCCGCTCTGATTAATGCTAATAAAATATCCATCATATTCAAGTGTATTAAGTATCAAGATATAATTATCATTATTTTAAATTTGATTAAAAACTATTATAATTTCAACTTTAAAAAAAACATGTTATAATTTTAAAACTCAACCTACGATTATGAATCACATAAGTTTCCCAAATCTTAAATTTATAAATTTATAATAATTAATTTTTTTAACAATAAAATTTGAGATTAAAATCATATAATATAAAATTAATTAATTACAATACCTTATTATTATCCAAAAAAATGTATAATTAATTTGATTATATATTTTTTCAATTAAAACCAAATTGTCTATTTGCCACAAGTAAATATAATATTAACAAAATTTAATAAACACATTTACGAGTGAGTTTTTAAGCATTTGTAAAATTATATTATATTATAAGATAAATTTACTTATATTGTTTATAATGGTAAATTATAATATTAAATAAACAATTATTGTTAACGATCAACTAAACACTTAGATTACTCTAATAATAAAAATATCTAATAAAATATTATTATAATTAATGATGTAATCTAACTATTTCATGCTTTATTTTTCTTCACTAGAATCTAGATTGTCATTTTCCAATGTTTAAGATATTTTTTTTTTCCAATATTGTATTCAACTCAATGAAAAGCTTAGAAAACTAGGATTAGGTGGACTACATAGATCAAGCCCTCAAGCTAGTGATTACAACACATTATTATAACAAAAAAAAATCGATGGATTTCCTAGCCAATCCATTATACCAAAATCCTTCCACCTTTATATGCACAGTTCAATCAATCAATCCCCAGTGGAAATCCATTGGCCAAAAATGGCCAAAGTGTAATGTACCTCAATTTACTCAACTATTTTTTTCTTTCTTTTTGCAATTAATTCAAAAATACTCATTATATGAAAATAAGGTTTTACCTCATCATACATCTCATTTCAAAACATTTTTTCTCTAACACAATTTACATTTTCCATAGCTAGTGAAAAGAGAATTCTAGATGGTCCCTTGCTCACTAGTCTAGACACAACACCATACTCGTTCAAGGCATAAATTCTTGGTCAACCCTATCATACTATAGGGATCCATCTCGATTTTATTGGTTAACATATAACACCCTTCCTAAATGCCACATGTGATACTTGTACCCTTTTGTCCCAATATAATTTAACATAAGGGACTTAGGCTTTATGAATAATAAATTAATTATACTATATCTTATATACTTATGGTGTATCTAAGTCTCTCCTTTTTCTTTCCCATACTTTATATATTTTTCCCATGGCATTAAGCTTCTCCATGGTATCATAACCATTTATGTTACCTCCTTGCTTTGCATACTCATAATTTTGTTTATGCACTACAAATAAATTACTATTTTGTCCACCCTTAGCTCACTTATCTTTCTTTCTCGAATTAGGTTAAAAACATTATCCTTGGCATATATTATTATTACTATTTCGAAATAATTATATGACATGCAATTATCATAGTAAACCACCCCTCAACCTCTAACTTCAATCCTAACTTGGTCATATGTGATGTACCTTCCTCAACCCTTAGTTCTTGTTTTCATGGAATTTGTGGATCAATAATTCAATTGGGGGACTGATGTCATTAGTTAAAAAGCTTGGTTTGTGTCATGTGACCATGCTACATGGTCTTGTAATACTCGTTCACACCACGACTAGCACGTGGACCCAATGTGGTTGATTATTTGGATGGTGAGGATTATTGTACAGGGGAATTGTCACAAGTCCACTTTCTAGAAATATAAATACTTTTTTTTTTAAGAAATAAATACTAATGTAGTTCAATAAGTTCATATTCATTAAGTTTCCCTACACCTATAACAGTGTCTAGTGTGTAGACTGGGTAGGGGGATGTGTCATAAAGTTATCCTTCTTCCTCATCCTCTAACCATAAGGGCAAGTCATGCTCAATAGAAGGTTGAGCAGGAGGGCACATCACAAGTTTTTTTGATGGATGCCCATTCTTTATGGTCATGTTCCCAACCCTGCAACTAATGAGGCATCAAAAGTGGCCAACCAAGGTCTTCCTAAGATGATAGGATAACCATTAAATTTGGTTTTGGGATGCAGGACAAGGAAATCAGTGGGATACTCCAAGGAGTCAATGGAGACCATTACATCCTCAATGAATCCCTCGGGAGCTATTATGGATCTATCTACAAGTTGCAGTATGTAACCGGCCTCCTCCCAAATCTACCCAAGTAAATGTCCAACCGTGGTAAATGTGTGACGAGAGAGGTAACTCTAAGGGATTCAACCTCCTTGGTGACCTTAAAGAAATGGAATCAACGGAAACAAATCAACCATACCTTCCACATTAGCAACAATACCCCCAGGGGACATCCCAGCCACTCAATCATCCTGCCCTTAGTTCCCACTGACCTTTTAAACCTCTAAACATTTGGACGCTCTCATGCTATGGGCATGCTAGCATCTAGGGACCTCTTGACACTCTCACAGGCCTACAAGCCACCATCCAAGGACTTTTCCCAGCGGACCTGTGCCAAAATCCCTTGAAATCAAGGCACTTTTCTTGCCCAGAATTTCGGCCACTCCACAGAATTTGTGTAACTTTTAGAATCCATCGAAGACATGATGACAAAGATAAAAAAAATGAGAAATAAAACTTAGGACTAAGCCTAACCATCCCCAACTGGGATTGACATTTTGTCAAACACTTGGAATCAATGCAACCTACGGGTTTAGGATACAAGACAAAGCATGAATGACTAAAAAAACTTATGAACCATGGCAAGAAGGATCACCAACGTCTCCATTGAACTATTATAACATCAATTAGGTCTTGCATCCATCATTTTAACATTCAAAAGTAAATACATGAAATAACCATGAAATGAATCAACTAATTAACCATGCTTATAACGATCATAAAACCATGTAAATATCAAAGATATGACATCCTTTAAATCCACATATAAACAAGTGAAAATGTAAGAGAACTTAGCTTTCATTAATAATATAAAAATCTGAAAAGGTTCAGTACTTCCATGTACCACCCGACTGTAGATATGTGTGAACCAAATATTTCTTTTAGCAAATCACCCCGATGCCATATTCCAAATGTGAATGTGGGATCTCATAGGAAAACCAATCCAAAAAAAACCAAGGGAATCGAAAGGTTAAACCACCTCCACCCTCATCAAATCGTGATCACACCAAAACTGGTGCTCCGATCATAACTGAACCGAACCATGAATTCCATCTAGACTCCATCACTATCCTTGAGGAATTTTTGACTCCTTGCCTCTCAAGCTTTACCGCAATCCAACCACGGATCACTTGGCCCTAAATCGAGACGAGTGTCTCAGGCTTTACCCAGTCTAAATCGGATCATTAGGCCGTAAACTGAGATTCCTCCCTCAGAGTTTACCGTGTATCCTTCCAAAACAGATCAAGGGATTCCTTGGGAATGAACCTTGAAACCACCTCCGCCCGAAATTCTGAAATCCATCCGAAAACCCAAAGATCCAAACCGAAAAAAAAAATAAAAAAAATCCCAACACCATGGCATCAGGAAAAAGGCAAGGCTAGGCTGAAAACCACTGTCATAACCCGAAAAAACCATGCCACCGACAACAAGAGAACCATACACCAACATGAAAAGCCATGCATGTCCAAACGAACTAGGAAATCACACATGCAATATGCTACCTACAAGTATTCTTGATGAAGCTCCCTGATCCTGCTCTTCTTCCTTGATCCTTGCTTTCCTTCCTTTCCTTTCCTTGCTTGCTTTTCCCATCCTTGCTCTAAAACCTAAGAAAAAACTTGAGCTAAGTGTTTTCATTGACCAAGATGTTGCCAATTAATCCTCATAAGCCTTTTTATCAATGAGTACTCTATTTTCTTCAATTTCCATCATTTTCATTCAATTTCCTCCTCACATGCAACCTATGACCTTTTACCTCACCTTTCTCCTAATTTCCTTTATTTTCATAAATAAATGTTCCAAAATTCCTTTTTTCCTTTTAATGCCTTTGCCTTTGCCTTTTCCTTTGCCTTTTCCAATCTTCTTTGCCATAATAAAATGCAATCTCCTTTCCCATAGTAAACTGATTGAACACCCACACTAAGATGTCCTACCCAACATTAGTCTTAGAATAAGTGTCCCTTGCCCATGGTATTATTCTTTCCTTTATATACCTTATTACATGGAATTTTCATGAGGGTTGTTACACAATATCATAGTAGTCTTCCTCAAGCCCCCTTGGAGGTTGAGCTTGAGAATGGATTCCCTAGTCATCACATTGATTGCAGCCCCAAGGTCAATCAAGGTATTAGGGGCCATAATGCCATCAATGTGCACAAGCACTACTGGGCTACCATTATCCAAGTACTTTGGGGAGATTACCCTCCCAAGCATTAGGTCAAAAAATTGTCCAACAAAATGGATAGTGGGGTATCTATTCTTCTTCTTCCAGGTATTTTGAAACACTCTTCCTTGATAAGCTTGTTGTAAAAGTGGACATCTTTGATAGCTTGGAGAAGGGGTATTTTTACACACAAGTTCTTCAATTCTCCCCGAAGTTAAGCCTCTTCTAGGGCGTGTTGTTTAGGGTGGACCAACCATTCATGGTAAGGAGGTGCATTGGCTTGAGGGGTAGTCTATTCGTTCTCTTCAATCTCTCTATGTGGACAAGGTGGGTGATTATCTAGGATCACCTTCCGAGAAGGAAGGTTGATCTCT
Source organism: Pinus tabuliformis (assembly GCA_031772625.1). Classification (NCBI taxonomy): domain Eukaryota; kingdom Viridiplantae; phylum Streptophyta; class Pinopsida; order Pinales; family Pinaceae; genus Pinus; species Pinus tabuliformis. The sequence continues at coordinate 1,376,545,898 of CM062805.1, read as the reverse complement.
TGGATTTCCACAACATAAGCATGCTAGGATGTCTATCCACTATAAACCTATTGTTCCTACTTATTGTTCAGGTTCAAATTGGGTTGAGAAAGCATTTGAGGTTTCTTAAGTGGGGTATGGTGAGGGAGCTATGGTTGAGGTTGAGGTGGAGGTAGTAGAGCAGGAGTTTGGGTTGTTTGAGGCCTCCACCCTGGTGAGAGGTTTCTCCATTGGGAATATTGTGGTGGATATGGTTGGAAAGGAGGGTTAATAGGACAAGGAGGATGTTGATCTTTTTTGAATTTTTAAGGCAAATGAAGTTTTAGAATTTTAAAGGAAATTAATAACTAATAAAAATTTATTACATTTTTTTTAAATAATGAAATAATATCAAGTTCATTTAAAATAATTAAAATAATTGTCAAGTGGGTGTAGCTTAGAGAGGAGGTGATATTATCCTCCCCACTGAGGATTCCAACCCCATCTATATTGACATGCTCACTCCTTGGGAATCACTTCTACATAGATAATTTATCTATTTTATTAGATATGAAACTAAATTAACATTGAAACTCAAAGAGGAATATAGTGATTATAACATTCAAGATACCCCAAGTGCTAGAGCACAAAGATATCTTAAAGAGAGGGAATGAATTATTGAGATGAGAGTGGATAGACCTTCTTAGTTCATATTTTATTAGGGACTATAATTCAAGTGCATTTACTCGGATATTATAGGATGCATAAAAGAGTATTTCTCAAGGGAGAGTATACCTAGTAGGCTATGTGCTATCCATGTTGTTCGATTCTTTAGCTCATTTTAATTTACAATTCTAATTAATAGCAAATCGTGTGAAAAGTTTAACATTATAATTTTTTCTAAACATTTTTAAAGTATTAAAATTAGAACTCTATTGAAATCTTGATTAATAATAAAGTAACAATATTTTCCAATTTAAGAATTTTAATATTTTCTAAGAGGAGAAAACCTTACACACACACACATATTTTCCAAACTAAGATTTTTAATAAATCCTCGGAGAAGAAAACCCCTCTCTCACACACACACACATTACAATTGTTAAAAAATTATTTTTTAATATTTATCAAATTTCCACAATTTTTTATAATTTTATTAAAATACACAATCAATACACTAACCTTATAATTTATTAGTAAATACAAAATCATTATAAATTTAGTTACGAACATAATATATAAATTATTCATTTAATTCAAATTTGAATACTCTTTAAGTGTGACTTTTTATGGGATTCCCCAAAAATATGCTAAAAATCCAAAAAATCGCACTTCAAGATTACTCCATCAAAATTACATCTCATTTTATACATTTTAAATAAGCATGTGTAAGAGAAATATTATAAAGAATTAGATCCCTTATTATATACCATTCTCATTTAAAGTTTGTTATATGGATATTGATGTTAGCATTTATGGTCATGGACATGAATAGTATGCATACAAGACTTCATTTTGAGTTGCTTATATTTGGTGAACCCGGTTGTTTGATATTTTAATGTAAAGATTAAAAAATTAACAATCCTTTAATAAGATTTTTAATGGTGTTTTAACTAGCATTAATGAATTTAATGATATTTAATTTAAAGATTCAATTTACTTGTTTTGGTGTTTTTCGTTGTTGATACTATTCTTTATGATATTATAACTTTTTGTTATTTAATATTTATTTTCAAACTCAAATATAAATAATGATCACATTTTTAACTTGTTCAAAATAGAAAAAAGATAGATGAAGCTATTTAATTTATATACCAAAATTTTCCAATTTATATTGGAATATTTAAATAAGAAATATAGCCATATTTTAGCTATTTTAAGTTTTGGAGATTTAATAGGTATAATTTTCTGCCAATTTTAGTTGTATTAGGGAAGATATTTTTTAAAATTTTGATGTTTGAGTTGCACAGCTTGCACAATTTAGGCGATGGAGGAGTTTTCAAGGTGTTGAATCCATTTGTTTAGTCAAAAGCACATTTTAAACAACTAAACATCACAATCTTGCTCACAGTTGTGTGCAATAATTAAACAAAACCACAATTTAACATATAACATATTCACAATTTACTTCACGATATATCTTGAGGTGAATGATATTTAATGTTTTTGAAAATGAGATTTTGGCAATAATGTTTTAATTTGTATTAATGAATTTAATGATATTACTCAATTTTACTTGTTTTATATATTTGGTAATTTTTGTTGTTGATGCAATTCTTTATGATATAATTTTTTTGTTATTCAATATGTATTTTTAAACTCATAAATATATCACATTTCTGTCCTGTTAAAAGAAGAACATAGAATAATTATATAGAATTATTTCGTTTACATGACGCAATTCCCTAGTCTTTGGTGGAATATTTAAATAAGAAATATAGTCGTAGTCTCGCTGTTTTAAGTTTTGGAGATTTCATAGGCATATATTTTAGTCAAATTTTCCATTATTAAGGCATATATTTGTTAAAATTTAGAAGTTTTAGTTGTATAATCTACAAAGGTAGGTGCCTGAGGAGTATTCAAGGGGTTGAATCCATTTATGTTGTTAAAAAAACGAACTTTAAACAACTAATATCACAATTTCCCCCACAAGTTTGTTGTAATCTTAATGAATTGTTTTTAGTAAGACTTTTTGGAATCTTTTCTGGTGGGATTTTCCCGTCTAATTTCTCTAAAATCCTGCAGGAATTTATCGAAATCACTTTTCAGGGTGGGTGCTGAATCTATACTATACATACAGTCAAAAAGCCAGTGTAAATAACACAAATTAAGATTCCACCTCAATTTTTTTTCAGCCAAATTCTACAGTAGAAAGTCCAAAGAATTGTAAAAAACAACTCCTCACCTTAATATATTGTTGTCACCTTAAAATATAAATGTGAGAAGCTTATTGTGATTGCAAAAATAGAGTTTTGGAAATGCTAGCCATGTTTATTGTGGTCTGTGATCCAGCCAGAAATGAAATATGAGTGAGTTTTAATTGAGGTTCGCCACGTTGAAAGAGCAGATACATCCACGATGACTATGGATGGAAGGTGGAGACCACTTACAACTATGCATTTGACATCACCTCTCTATAAAAACTCAGCTCATGAACTCGCCTTTGCAAAGCGTACCAACAGCAATACCAATTTCTAGATATCATATCATGGAGTCCAAGTGTTGCATTTGGATTCAATTTGTGGTGTATATTCTGGTAATCAATATTTGCAAGGCGGATGGCCGTGATACGGTAAGCCCTGGCCCTGGGAGATGGGAAGTGGTGATTGAAAATGGAGGTGTTTCAGCGATGCATATGGCCACCACCATTATGGGTACAGTGGTGATGTACGATTACACAGATTTTGGTGATTCTAATATAAGCCTCGCAAATGGAATTTGCATAGGTAAATCAGCCGGTTATCATGATTGCTCAGCGCACTCCATAGAATACAACATTGCTACAAACAAGGTGAGAGCGTTGACGCTAAGGACTGATACTTGGTGTTCATCGGGAGCCTTTGCTGCGGACGGTACTTTGGTTAGCAATGGTGGATGGGGCGATGGAAACATGAGCGTTCGTAAATTTGTACCTTGTGAAACTTCTACATGTGATTGGGTTGATCCAGCTGGTGAACCTGGATCTGAGCTTCTGAACGATCGATGGTATGCTTCAAACCAGATCCTTCCTGACGGTAGAAGTATTGTTTTGGGGGGCAACTACGCTTTTACCTACGAATTCCTGCCACCAAGGAAGCCTGGTGAGGGAGTTTACAATCTGACGTTTCTAGAAGACACCTATGTGTCCCAAAACCTGCAGAGCCTGTACAATCTCTATCCTTTTCTTCATCTCTCATCCGATGGAAATCTCTTCATCTTCGCCAACCGTGATTCCATATTGCTTGATTACCAAAGAAATGTTGTGGTCAGGAATTTTCCAAGAATCCCAGATGGCCCAATAAATTACCCCACCACCGCCTCATCTGTGATGTTGCCACTGTCCGCATCTGATGCATTTCGGAGGACAGAAATTATGATCTGCGGTGGTGCTCCTGTTGACAGTTACAATTTGTCACTTGCAGGGATTTTCATTGACGCGCTCCAGAGCTGTGGAAGAATGGTTATCACAGATCCCAATGCCGATTGGGCAAAGGAGAAGATGCCTGCTCCCAGAGTTCTGGGAGATATGTTGCTTCTTCCCACCGGTGAAATTCTGATTATCAATGGAGCGGAGAAGGGATGTGCAGGTTATGGGAAAGCAACCAATCCAGCTCTTGCTCCTTATTTATACAGACCTAATGCATTGCCAGGGCAGCGCTTCTCAGTACTCACAAGTTCCACTGTTCCAAGAATGTATCATTCCACTGCAATTGTATTGCCTGATGGTAGGATTTTTGTGGGAGGTTCCAACCCCAACAAAAATTATAATTTCACCGCTATGTTTCCCACAGAGCTTCGTCTGCAAGCATACAGTCCTTATTACTTAGACGAATCTTCCCTGAGACCCACCATCATTTCTGTGCTGCCTACTTCGGTCACTTTTTGGTAGCTTCACTGTTCAATTCGATGCAAATAATCATCATAACATTTCCATTCAGTTCAACATTTATCCTCCGACCTTCACTACTCACTCTTTTTCCATGCATCAGAGATTGCTTCTGCTTGCATCTGCCACCCCACAATTAGAATTAATAGGAGGAGCAGGGCAGAATATTTATAGTGCCCTAGTAACGGCACCTCGCACGCCTGTTGCAGCACCGCCTGGGTACTACATGCTATTCGTGCTCAACAGTGGAATACCCAGCGCTGCCACTTGGATTCATTTGTCTTTTAATTAGACTCATTCTTCTATTGAAATCTAATTTCAATTGCGCATACGTACAACGCCCAAACCGCCGGAGCGAAACCATAAACCACTTGATGCATATCGGACCGCCTTCGATCAGAAAGTGGTTTCCGTATAATCGAGCCTGATACAATGTAATGCAGCCACGTGGTCCTCTACATACGTCATCATTTCTGACTTTTCGGGACGTAAAGTTCAGCATAAAGAGGCGTTCTGAAATCCTCCACCGCCGTCTGATTTACTTCATTCTTCGCCATCGATTGTTTCAACATGCATTCGAGCTAGCATTTATGAATTTGTGTGGAGTAAAATTAAGTTTGGTTGACCATACCTTTTATTAATGTAGTGTCATATGCGTAGGTGAATAGTTAAGTTCTTATATACGACACGTAAAGCATTTATTTATGTTCGTAGTACGTTTTGATATACATGTTTTTGTTTAGTTTTTTTTGTTGTATGAGCCAAAATGGAAAGTGCTCGTGAGGGTTTTGTAATATGTTTTAAAAATGTGCATTGACCATTGTAAAAGAATGGAGGAGCAACGAAAAACGAAGAATTAATTTTGCACAGCAGTGCATAAAGAGAACGGGGGAGCGCATATGGTATGGTAATGTCTTTTTGTTGACCAGTGTGTGAATGATCTTGTATTTTATAAAACGCACAGCAGTGCGAAATAAATAGAACAGAGGTTGAAATGAATTGTGATTTTGTTGCTTTAGCGGAGGGGAAAGAAATTCTTACAGTATAGGTAAGAATTCTTTTTTTACAACAGTATGAGTAAAATGGTTTTACAGCAGTAAAAGAAAAAGAGAATTTTACCTAGCAGTGTAAATTCTCAAGTGGAGACAGAGTTTTGTTGAATGTATTTTTGGTGAATCCCTCTCAGTAAAAGAGGATGAATATGTATCAAACATTTTGTTTTAATGAATAGAAATAATTTTCTGGGTGTGTAATACTCTGTTCTCAGTTTTTTTTTTTTTTAAAAGGTTCCCTGTGCAAAAGATCCTGTGGAGAGAAGGAAACAGAGCATTGCCTCTTTGTGTTTGAATTGTTTGTTTTTGGGATTTTACCAGAAAAATCCCCAATAGTGGTTCAGAGCAGGCTTAGGCTCTTTGAAGGTGTTCAAGAAGCTAAAGGGAGGAGTATTTTGTTGCAGCAGTAAGTCTTCTCCAGCAAAGTGAAGTCTCAGGCAAAGGATTCAGGTATTTCACAAAGATTTTTTTGTGTTACTGTGAAGCAGTCAGTGTTTTAAAATACACAGTCAAGAAATTGAAGCATAGATGAGGATGCAAGGAATGGCTAGCACCAGCATTAGTATGGGTATGTTTAATACCCAGCTCCCGCAATTTAATGGGAAGAACTATGACTACTGGTCAATAACCATGAGAGCCCTGTTTGTCTCACAAGATCTATGGGAATTAGTTGAATATGGGTTTGAAGAACCAGCAGATGAAAACCAATTTAACAACTTAACTCAGGCAGAGAGAGATCTGCTGAAGAGAAATAGGAAGAAGGATGCAAAAGCCATTGTATTGTTGTATCAAGCAGTGGACCAGAGTGTGTTTCCAAGGATAGCAGCAGCTAAGACATGCAATGAAGCATGGAAAACCCTCAAGACAGCCTATCAAGGCATGGAGAAAGTGAAGACAGCAAAACTACAATTGCTGAGGAGAGATTTTGAAAATCTGAGCATGAAGGAGTCAGACACCATTGACTCATTTTTCACACATGTAATTGGTCTGGTCACACAGATAAGGACTCATGGAGAAACCCTTGAAGAAAGGAGGATTGTGGAGAAAATATTGAGGGTCTTACCCTCAAAGTTTGATGCGATTGTCACCACCATAGAAGAGACAAAAGATCTCTCAAACTTTTCAGTTGATGAGCTTCATGCATCACTGATAACACATGAGCGGAGGTTGAGTAGAAATGAAAACTCATCTCTAGAGCAAGCCTTTAAGACCCAGATGTCTTTTGGAAGAGGAAGAGGTCAAGGCAGAGGAAACAAGAGAGGAAGAGGTAGAAGCCAGAACAGAGGTGGAAGGAACAACCCAGCAAATTCTCAAGGAAGAGGCAGCAATCCAAATCAGAACCAAGGCCAAGGTAGCAGCCAACAAAGAGGACAACATCATGCTCAAGGACAAAGGTATGAAAAATCCAATGTCCAATGCTATTATTGTAAAAAATATGGACATTATGCCAGTGAATGTAGGAAGAAGCAACATGATATGAGTAATAGACAAAATGCAAATGTCACTAGAGAAAACATCTGCCAAGATAATGTGTTGTTAGCTTGTAACATGGCTGAAACAAACAGTGAGGACATATGGTTTTTAGATTCAGGTTGCAGCAACCATATGACAGGAAACATAGCCTTCTTTTCTGCCCTAGATAAAAATGTGAAATCAGAAGTCACACTTGGAACTGATAGCAAAATTTCTGTTATGGGAAAAGGAGAGGTAAAAATATTTACAAAGCAAGGAGAAAAGAAAACCATAGCAGATGTCTACTATGTCCCTGGAATGAGATGTAACCTCTTGAGTATTGGACAGCTTGTCCATAAGGGATACAATGTTTTCTTTAAAAATGATGTATGCACCATCATGGATATAGCACCCAGCAAAAGATGCATTGTTGAAGTAAAGATGACAAGGAACAAGATGTCCCTCTCAGGATAAGGGCAGATTTGAAAACCAAAGGAGAAATTGCAGCAGTTACCCAAGAGGCTTTCCAAAGCGTGCCAAAGGATGAAAATTGGTTGTGGCACTTGAGATTTGGACATCTCAATTTTGGAGGTCTAAACTTGTTAAGCATAAAAGGAATGGTAAGAGGATTACCATTGATAGAGAAACCGGACAGCCTATGTGAAGGTTGCATATTAGGGAAACAACATAGAGAAAGTTTTCCATCAGGTAAAAGCATAAGGGCAAAGGCACCCTTAGAGATCATCCACTCAGATTTATGTGGACCGATGCAAGCTCCATCATTAGCAGGCAGCCAATATTTCCTAACATTTATTGATGACTTTACAAGAAAAACTTGGGTATATTTTCTTAAAAACAAAAGTGAAGTGTTTGAAAAATTCCGAAATTTCAAAGCACTTGTGGAGAACCAAAGCGGGCTGCATATAAAAGTTTTGAGAACTGACAGAGGAGGTGAGTATATCTCCAAGGAATTCCTACGATTTTGTAGAGAAAATGGAATTCATAAACAGTTTACAGCTAGGTACACCCCACAGCAAAATGGAGTTGCTGAAAGGAAGAATAGGACCATCATGGATATGGCAAGGAGCATGTTGAAGGCAAAGCATTTGCCAAATGATTATTGGGCTGAAGTTGTAAATTGTGCAGTGTATATTTTGAACAGGTGTCCTACAAAAGCAGTGTTGAACAAAGTACCGGAAGAAGCATGGAGTGGGAGAAAGCAAGGAGTCAGCCACATGAGAGTTTTTGGATGTGTGGCCTATGCCCACATTCCAGATCAGCTAAGGAGGAAGTTGGACAGCAAAGGGGAGAAATGTATCTTCATAGGATACAGTGAGGAATCCAAAGCTTATAGGTTGTATATCCCATCTACCAAGAAGTTTTTTGTCAGCAGAGATGTTCAATTCATTGAAGAGGAAGCTTGGGATGGAAGCATAGAGAAAACAGTGAATGTTAAAAACTGTTTGTCTCATGATGAAGATGATGAGGAGGTGGCTGAAATGCATCCTCAAACAGTAGCGCCAACACAAGGACAACAAGGGACACCATTGAGGATAAATGAAAGTGCTTCTCCAAGCACATCACAAGGAGGAAATTCAAGTGCATCTTCAAGCACTTGCACTCCAAATGAAAGAGGTAAGAAATTTAGAAATCTAGGTGACATTTATGATGAATGAATGAATTCCTTATTTGCCTTGTATTGTCATGTTGATGATCCTATTCATTTCGAAAATGCAATTAAAGATAAGAAATGGATAGAAGCTATGGATGAGGAGATGAATGCCATAGAGAGAAACAAAACATGGGATTTGGTTGAGCTACCAAAACGTAAAGAAGTCATTGGAGTGAAATGGGTTTACAAGACCAAGAGCAATGCTGAAGGTAAGATAGAAAGGCACAAGGCAAGGCTGGTTGTCAAAGGGTACAAGCAGCAATATGGGAGAGATTATGAGGAAACTTTCGCACCGGTTGCAAGAATGGAAACCGTGAGAGCAGTGCTGTCTATAGCAGCTCAAAACAAATGGAAATTTTACCAAATGGACGTGAAGTCAACATTCTTAAATGGAGTGTTAATGGAAGAGGTTTATGTTGAACAACCTCTAGGCTATGAGAAGAAAGGTGAAGAGCACAAAGTGTGCAAATTGAAGAAGGCTCTTTATGGGCTGAAGCAAAGCGCCAAGAGCATGGTACAACAGGATAGATTCCTATCTATCGGATAATGAATTTGACAAGTGTGAAGGAGAACCCACCATCTACATCAAAGAAAAGGATGGTAAAATTTTAATTGTTGTCTTATATGTTGATGATGTTATTTTCACAGGAAATGATGATCAGCTCATTGAGAATTTTAAACCAGTCATGAAAGAGGAATTTGAAATGACTAACATGGGTTTCTTGAGATACTTCTTAGGCATAGAAGTAGATCAAAGTGAAAAAGGAATTTTTATCTCACAAGCTAGATATGTAAATCAAGTGTTGGGCAGATTTAACATGCAAGAATGCAAAGCAGCGATCACTCCCACAGTAATGGGATTAAAGCTCAGCAGAGAGGACAGCAGCAAGGATTTTGATCCTAGTTTGTACAAGAGTAATGTTGGCAGCTTTATGTATTTAACAACAACTAGGCCTGACATTATGTTTGTTGTTAGTTTAATTTCCAGATTCATGGAGAGGCCAAAGGAGGCACATTGGCAGGCAGCAAAAAGAATTCTGAGGTATGTCAAAGGTACCAAAAGGTTTGGAATTTTATATACTACTTCAGAATGTTCAAATTTAGTTGGATACACTGATAGTGATTGGGCTGGAAGTGTAGATGATCGGAAAAGCACTTCCGGTTATGTTTTTCATATGGGTTCAGGAGCCATTTCATGGGCTTCTAAGAAGCAGTCCATTGTAGCATTGTCTACAGCAGAGGCTGAATATGTGGCAGCTACAGCAGTAGCATGTCAAGCAGTTTGGATGAGAAGAACATTGAGGAGCTTAGGCCAAGAGCAGGCAAAAGCGACGGTGATTTTTTGTGACAATAGCTCAGCTGTTGCATTGTCAAAGAATTCAGTGTTTCATAAGAGAACGAAACACATTGATACAAGGTTTCACTACATCAGAGAATTGGTGAACAATGGAGAAATTGTCCTAGAACATTGCAGGACTCAAGAACAGGTAGCAAACATCTTGACAAAGCCATTGGATCAGAAAAGCTTTGAATTTTTGAGGAAGTGTCTGGGTATGACTGAATGCCCAACAGTTGAAATTAAAGGGGAGTGTTGAAAGCTAATTTCAACTGCGCATACATACAACGCCCAAACCGCCGTAGCGAAACCATAAACCACTTGATGCATATCGGACCGCCTTCGATCAGAAAGTGGTTTCCGTATAATCGAGCCCGATACAATGTAATGCAGCCACGTGGTCCTCTACATACGTCATCATTTCTGACTTTTCGGGACGTAAAGTTCAACATAAAGAGGCGTTCCGAAATCCTCCACCGCCGTCCGATTTACTTCTTCATTCTCCGCCATCGATTGTTTCAACATGCATTCGAGCTAGCATTTATGAATTTATGTGGAGTAAAATTAAGTTTGGTTGACCATACCTTTTATTAATGCAGTGTCATATGCGTAGGTGAATAGTTAAGTTTTTATATACGGCACCTAAAGCATTTATTTATGTTCGTAGTATGTTTTGATATATATGTTTTTGTTTAGTTTTTTTTGTTGTATGAGCCAAAATGGAAAGTGCTCGTGAGGGGTTTGTAATATGTTTTAAAAATGTGCGTTGACCATTGTAAAAGAATGGAGGAGCAGCAAAAAACGAAGAATTAATTTTTCACAGCAGTGCATAAAGAGAAAGGGGGAGCGCATATGGTATGGTAATGTCTTTTTGTTGACCAGTGTGTGAATGATCTTGTATTTTATAAAACGCACAGCAGTGCGAAATAAATAGAATAGAGGTTGAAATGAATTGTGATTTTTTTGCTTTAGCGGAGGGGAAAGAAATTCTTACAGTATAGGTAATAATTCTTTTTTTACAGCAGTATGAGTAAAATGGTTTTACAGCAGTAAAAGAAAAAGACAATTTTACCCAGCAGTGTAAATTCTCAAGTGGAGACAGAGTTTTGTTGAATATATTTTTGGTGAATCCCTCTCAGTAAAAGAGGATGAATATGTATCAGACATTTTGTTTTAATGAATAGAAATAATTTTCTGGGTGTGTAATACTCTGTTCTCAGTCATTTTTTTTAAAAGGCTTCCCTGTGCACAAAAAGATCCCGAGGAAGAGAAACAGAGCATTGCCTCTATGTGTTCAGTTTGTTTGTTTTTGGGATTTTATCAGAAAAATCCCCAACACCTTCCGCTTTGACATTCTCAATAATCTCCTCATATGTACTGTACTCTACCCTACTCTACTCTACTGCGTGAGCGCTGCAACGGTAAGCTCTTGTACATTTCAGAGCAATAAAAGTTTTGGGTTTCTTTTCTTTCTGTGTGGAAGAAATTTGAAATTTGTTAATCAAAATTGTACATTTTTTTCACCAATGTAGTAAAAAAGCAATAAAAGTTTTGGGGATGAAATTTGAAAATTGTTATGAAAGGTATCTTTTCAAAATTGTGCATTTCATTCACCAATGTAGTGAAAAAGCATAAAATTTTGGGTCTTTTGTTTTTCATGTAAAGAAATTTGAAATTTGTTACGAAGCGCTTCTTTTCAAAATTGTTATATAAAGTAAAGGATATTATGATATAAAGTGTCATGTTAGATTGTTATTATAGAAAGTGTGATGTTAAATGTAAAAAGACGCGGGTGTTTAAAATGATAATTATATATTTATTCTTTTAAAGTTAATCCACTCTCATTAATGCTAATAAAATATCCATCATATTCATGTGTATTAAGTATCAAGATATAATTATCATTATTTTAAATTTGATTAAAAAATATTATAATTTAAACTTAAAAAAACACATGTTGTAATTTTAAAACTCAATCTACTATTATGAATCACAAATTTATAAATTTAAAATAATTAATTTTTTTAACAATAAAATTTGAGATTAAAATCATATAATATAAAATTAATTAATTACAATACCTTATTTACCTTTATTATCCAAAAAATTGCATAATTAATTTGATTATATATTTTTTCAATTAAAACCAAATTGTCTATTTGACACAAGTAAATATAATATTAACAAAATTTAATAAACACATTTACCAGTGAGTTTTTAAGCATTTGTAAAATTATATAATATTATAAGATAAATTTATTTTTAATGTTTATAATGGTAAATTATAATATTAAATAAACAATTATTGTTAACGATCAACTAAACACTTAAATTACTCTAATAATAAAAACATCTAATAAAATATTATTATAATTAATGATGTAGTCTAATTGTTTCATGCTTTATTTTTCTTCACTAGAATCTAGATTGCCATTTTCCAATGTTTAAGATATTTATTTTTTTTCCAATATTGTATTAATCTCAATGAAAAGCTTAGAAAACTAGGATTAGGTGGACTACATAGATCAAGCCCTCAAGCTAGTGATTACAACACATTATTATAACAAAAAAAAATCTATGGATTTCCTAGCCAATCCATTATACCAAAATCCTTCCACCTTTATATGCACAGTTCAATCAATCAATCCCTAGTGGAGATCCATTGGCCAAAAATGGCCAAAGTGTAATGTACCTCAATTTACTCAACTATTTTTTCCTTTCTTTTTGCAATAAATTCAAAAATACTCATTATATGAATCTAAAGTTTTACCTCATCATACATCTCATTTCAAAACATTTTTTCTCTAACACAATTTACATTTTCCATAGCTAGTGAAAAGAGAATTCTAGATGGTCCCTTGCTCACTAGTCTAGACACAACACCATACTCGTTCAAGGCATAACTTCTTGGTCAACCCGATCATACTATAGGGATACATCTCGATTTTATTGGTTAACATATAACACCCTTCCTAAATGCCACATGTGATACTTGTACCATTTTGTTCCAATATAATTTAACATAAGGGACTTAGGCTTTATGAATAATAAATTAATTGTACTATATCTTATATACTTATGGTGTATCTAAGTCTCTCCTTTTTCTTTCCCATACTTTATATATTTTTCCCATGGCATTAAGCTTCTCCATGGTATCATACCCATTTATGTTACCTCCTTGCTTTGCATACTCATAATTTTGTTTATGCACTAAAAATAAATTACTATTTTGTCCACCCTTAGCTCACTTATCATATTACTATTATTACTATTTCGAAACAATTATATGACATGCAATTATCATAGTAAACCACCCCTCAACCTCTAACTTCAATGCTAACTTGGTCAAATGTGATGTACCTTCCTCAACCCTTAGTTCTTGTTTTCATGGAATTCATGGATCAATAATTCAATTGGGGGACTGATGTTATTAGTTAAAAAGCTTGGTGTGTGTCATGTGACCATGCTACATGGTCTTGTAATACTGGTTCACACCACAACTAGCACGTGGACCCAATGTGGTTGATTATTTGGATGGTGAGGATTACTGTACAGGGGGATTGTCACAAGTCCACTTTCTAGAAATATAAATACTTTTTTTAAAGAAATAAATACTAATGTAGTTCAATAAGTTCATATTCATTAGGTTTCCCTACCCCTATAACAGTGTCTAGTGTGTAGACTGGGTAGGGGGATGTGTCATAAAGTTATCCTTCTTCCTCATCCTCTAACCATTAGGGCAAGTCATGCTCAATAGAAGGTTGAGCAGGAGGCCACATCACAAGTTTTTTTTATGGATGCCCATTGTTTATGGTCATGTTCCCAACCCTGCAACTAATGAGGCATCAAAAGTGGCCACCCAAGGTCTTCCTAAGATGATAGGATAACCATTAAATTTGGTTTTGGATGCAGGAAAAGGAAATAAGTGGGATACTCCCATGAGTCAATGGAGACCATTACATCGTCAATAAATCCCTCGGGAGCTATTATGGATCTATCTGCAAGTTGAAGTATGTAATCGGCCTCCTCCCAAATCTACCCAAGTAACTGTCCAACCGTGGTAAACGTGTGACGAGAGAGGTAACTATAAGGGATTCAACCTCCTTGGTGACCTTAAAGAAATGGAATCGACGGAAACAAATCAACCATACCTTCCACACCAGCAGCAATACCCCCAGGGGACATCCCAGCCACTCAAGCATCCTGCCCCTAGGTCCCACTGACCTTTTAGACCTCTAAACATTTGGACGCTCTCATGCTATGGGCATGATAGCATCTAGGGACCTCTTGACACTTTCACAGGCCTACAAGCCACCATCCAAGGACTTTTCCCAGCAGACCTGTGCCAACATCCCTTGAAATCAAGGCACTTTTCTGGCCCAGAATTTCGGCCACTCCCCAGAATTTGTGTAACTTTTAGAATCCACTGAAGACATGATGACAAAGATAAAAAAACTGAGAAATTAAACTCGGGACTAAGCCTAAACATCCCTAACTGGGATTGACATTCTGTCAAACACTTGGAATCAATGCAACCTACAGGTTTAGGATACAAGACAAAGCATGAATGACTAAAAGCACTTATGAACCATGGCAGGAAGGATCACCAATGTCTCCATTGAACTATTATAACACCAATTAGGTCTTGCATCCATCATTTTAACATTCAAAAGTAAATACATGAAATAACCATTAAATGAATCAACCAATTAACCATGCTTATAACGAGCATAAAACCATGTAAATATCAAAGATATGACATCCTTTAAATCCACATATAAACAAGTGAAAAAGTAAGAGAACTTAGCTTTCATTAATAATATAAAAATCTGAAAAGGTTCAGTACTTCCATGTACCACCCGACTTTAGATATTGGTGAACCAAATATTTCTTTTAGCCAACCACCCCCATGCCATATTCCAAATGTGAATGTGGGATCTCATAGGAAAACCAATCCAAAAACAACCAAGGGAATCCAAAGGTTAAACCACCTCCACCCTCATCAAATCGTGATCACACCGAAACTGGTGCTCCGATCATAACTGAACCGAACTATGAATTCCATCTGGACTCCATCACTATCCTTGAGGAATTTTTGACTCCTTGCCTCTCAGGCTTTACCGCACTCCAACCACGGATCACTTGGCCCTAAACTGAGACCAGTGTCTCAGGCTTTACCACAATCTAAAGCGGATCATTAGGTCATAAACTGAGATTCTGTTATGAAACCAGCTCACAAAAAGATAGAAAAGATAGATCAACGCCTTAGAATTCAGCCTCTTCGAGGGGGCAACCTCCTTTACATTACATAAATGAACAATTCTTGGATGATACAAATGACAAAACCTCCTTTCTATATATAGGAGTCTAAGGAGCCACAATATAATCCAGCCGACCTAACAATAATAATATAAAGCCACAAAAATAACAATAGAGGGATTCTATGGGGCACAGAAATAACAATATGGGGGTAATAGGGGCACAACAATATAAATAAGGGGTATAACTACAATAGTAATGGGGTAATCACTAGTATTATAGGGACCCAACATGCCCCTCTCCTTCAAAAAAGTGTTGTCCTCAACGCTTGAGTAGTTCTGGATACTTCTGCATAAAATTCTCATCCTCCCATGTGGAATCTTCAGCGGATAAGTTCTTCCACTTGATAAGATACTCTGAAATTGATCGATTTCGTAGCTGTCGAGTTCTTGTTTCTGTGACTGCTTCCGGTTCCAATATAATTTTTCCTTCCTCGTCAAGTTCTGGCAATATTGTTTGAATTGGGAGCTTGTCACCTATAACCTTCTTTAAACATGAAACATGGAAAACTGGGTGCAATCGAGAAGCTGCAGGAAGCTCCAATTTGTATGCCATAGTACCAATCTTTTGCAACACCTTGTACGGACCATAATACTTTGGTGATAATTTATTATCCTTCTTAGCTTGCTTTAGGGACATTTGCTTATATGGTTGTAGCCGTAGGAATACCCAATCACCTACATCAAAACTTCTTTCACTGCGATGTTGATCTGCCTGTTGTTTCATTCTATTTTGTGCCAACACGAGGTTATCCTTTAAGAGTTGGAGGACTTGTTGTTGATGTTCGATGTGATGTTCCACTGCCTGAACCTTAGAATTTTCTCTTAAATATGATGTGATGGATGGTGGTTGATACCCATAAAGTGCCATAAATGGGGTCATTTTTGTTGCTGTATGGAAGGAAGTGTTATACCACCATTCAGCCAGAGGCAACCATTTGACCCATTGTGTCTGTTTATCAGATACAAAGCAACGAAGATATCCTTCCAAACATTTGTTTACTATCTCAGTTTGCCCATCAGATTGAGGATGATAAGATGAGCTATGAGCTAACTGAGTACCAAGACAAGAAAATAATTCTGTCCAAAAATTTCCAGTGAAAATGGGATCTCTGTCACTTACAATAATCTTTGGGTTTCCATGTAGCTTTTGAACTGTTTCCATAAATGCAGTAGAAACTGTACTGGCTTTAAATGGATGTGATAATGCACAAAAGTGTGCATACTTGGTAAGTCTGTCAACTACCACCATGATGACACTCTTTCCCTCAGACTTGGGTAAACCTGTGATAAAATCCATTGAAACCTCCTCCCAACGTTGGCTTGGAATGGATAAAGGTTGTAATAGACCCGGTGTCTTAATTGTTTCAACTTTATTTTGTTGGCAAACCAAACATTCCGCCACAAACTTTTGAATATCTGATTTAAGGCCATCCCAAAAAAATTCCTTCTTAACCCTGTGGTAAGTTTTTAAAAATCCTGAGTGCCCTCCTAAGGGAGAAGTGTGCAATTCCATAAGAATCTTTTGTTTTAGCTGGGAATTCTTACAGAGGTATAAGCGATCTTTGTACCATAACGAATCATTTTGCCAGCTAAATGTATCAGAAGTACTGGAATCTTGTTGTAGCTTTCGAATAAGTGCCCACACTTCTTCGTCATTCTTCCATTCCTCCCTTGCTTCGTTTATCCAATCTGGTTGGATAATAGAAATGGCACACAACAATGCTTCCACATCCTCATCCTTTCTTGAGAGTGCATCTGCCACCACATTTTGCTTCCCTTTTTTGTAGATGATTTCAAAGTCATAACCCAACATCTTTGTGACCCACTTTTGTTGCTCTTCAGAGGATAATCTTTGTTCTAAAAAGTATTTAAGGCTATCATGATCCGTTTTTACCTTGAAGTGTCTTCCCATTAGGTAGGGTCGCCATTTCTTAAGTGCATGGAGTATTGCCAACATTTCCTTCTCATAAATAGCTTTGCTTAAAAACTTTCCCTTGATTGGACGACTTTCAAAAGCAATGGGTCTTTCATCTTGCATTAGAACAGCACCAATTCCATTTCCTGAAGCATCACATTCCACAATAAAGGTTTTTGTGAAGTCCGGTGTAGCTAAGACCGGTGCTTGGCACATTGCCTCTTTAAGATGTTCAAAGGCCTTTGTTGCTTCCGGAGTCCATGAAAATGAATCTTTCTTCAATAATGTTGTTAGAGGTGCTGCTATTCTCCCATAATTCTTAACAAACTTGCGATAATACCCTGTCAACCCAAGAAATCCTCGCAGATGCTTTATGGATGTGGGGATTTTCCATTCCTTAATGGCTTTAATTTTGCTAGGGTCTACCTTAACTCCTTCATGAGATACAATATGACCCAAATATTCCACCTCCTGGACTCCAAAGAAACATTTGGATCTTTTTGCATATAATTGTTTCTCCTCCAATAGTTGTAGCACCCTGTCAACATGTTCAACATGATCCTTCCAAGACTTGCTGTAGATTAGTATATCATCAAAAAATACTAACACAAATTTTCTAAGGAATGGTTTGAAAATTGAATTCATCAAACCTTGAAATGTTGAAGGTGCATTGGTAAGGCCAAAAGGCATGACCAAAAATTCATAATGACCCTCATGAGTTCTAAATGCCGTTTTCGGAATGTCTTCAATCTTCATTCTGATTTGATGATATCCTGAACGAAGATCCAACTTGGTGAAGTAAATTGATCCATGCAATTCATCCAGTAATTCATCAATGACAGGAATGGGGAACTTATCTTTAATAGTGAGCTTGTTGAGCTCCCTATAATCTGGACACATGCGCCATGATCCATCCTTCTTGTGCACCAATACTACTGGAGCTGAGAAAGAACTTTGACTCGGTTGAATTATACCAGCCTCTAGCATTTCTGCAACCATACGTTCAATTTCACTTTTTTGGACATAGGGATATCTGTACGGCCTGATGTTTGGAGGAACACTTCCTGGAATCAGATGAATAGCATGATCATGATCACGCATAGGTGGGAGACCTTTGGGAGTCTCAAATACCTTGGAATGATTGTCCAGGACTTTTTGGAGATCTGGAGAAATAGATGATTCCAATGTGGAAACATCTAGCGAACATAATTGTGCAATTACACCTCTTTGCTCCTTTTTTAGAAGCTTTGTCATGCCATTAGAGCTGATTATCTTTCCTGGTTTCCCTGCAATACCCCTTAATTCAACTTCCTTTCCTTCCACAGAAAATTTCATGAAAAGTTCTTGAAAATTAAAAGCTATTGTACCCAAGGATTGTAGCCATTGGACTCCTAGTACAACATCAGCACCTCCCATTGGAATGGAAAGCATTGGGCTAGTCAATACATATTCTCCCATGGATAGCTTGATATTATGGCACTTTCCAGAGCAATTTATTGTTCCTCCATTTGCAATCATCACTTGACACTCTGGTGCTGGATATAGGAAGCAATTCAATTCTTTTGCTACCCTACAATGAATAAAATTGTGGGTGCTTCCTGAATCAATCAACACTATTACCTTTTTCTTCTTGATTTGTCCTTCTATCTTGATGGTTTGAGGAGTGGTAATTCCCGCCAATGCATTACAAGATATGGTCGGATTTATTTGTTCTTCATCTAGGCTTTGTTCCTGGAATATATCCTCTTCTTTTGACCTTTCTTGCTCCTTTTCTTCTTCCTCTTCACAATCTATGTAGAATAATTTCTTCTCAGCACACTTATGACCTTTTGTGTATTTGCTATCACAATTGTAACAAAGCCCTTTTGCTCTTTTTTCTTCCAATTGTTGTGGTGTCAACCTTGTAGGTTGTGGAAGACTATGGGCAACAACACTTCCGTCTTTATAGTTGTGAATGGTATGCTTCCTAGTTGCCATAATTTTGCTTTCCATTTTTCTTGCTAACCTGAATGCCTTCTCTAATGAATCAGGTTCCCAAAGGCGAACATCATGTTGGATATTATCCTTTAAAGACCCTATGAACACATCAATCCTATGCTCCTCTGGAATATCTTTTACCCTTATGTTCAATTTTTGGAACTCCTCAATGTGCTCCATTATTGAACCCTTTTGTTTGAGACTTATCAATTGGCTAAAAAAAGTGTTGCTTTTTGTATCCTCATAATGTGCTATCAATTCTTCCGTAAAAATTGCCCAAGTGATAAATTGTTTACGAGAACAAAGCCATTGATACCATACAAACTGATTTGGTTCCAAATATAAAGTTGCCATACGTACCTTTTGTGTGTTTTGCACATTATTGAGATCGAAGAATTGCTCCATCTGTAATATCCATGTGGCGGGATCCTTGCCATCAAACTTCCTCATATCGATTTTTGGAATATGGTGAGTCTTCGATCCAACATTAGAGTCTATGGAATCATGATTAACATTTCTTTTGTTCTCATCATGAGTTTCCTTTACTACCTTTTCACCATTAGTGACCCTTTCTTGTAGCAACTTCTTCAATTCTTCCATGTCTGTCTTCAAATCTATCTTCAAATCATCCATCTTAGCTTCCACTTCAATCATCTTAGCTTCTACGCCTTTCTTTAAACATCCATCTTAGCTTCTACACCTTTCTTTAAACCATCCATCTTAGATTCTGTTCCTTTTTGTGAGGGACATTTGTTGCACTTGTTCTTGTAATTTTGATATATCATGTAGCATTTCTTCCTCTTCTTCATGAGTCATGCTAGAGCTTTCAGGTTCCTTACTAGGTGTTTGCATTTTCTTTCCTCGGGGCATCAGTTACCGATAATAATGCTACTATGCCCTTTGAATTCCTTCAAAATAAATTTTCAAACCAAGCTTAAGCAAAAATTTAAAAAAATCTACACACCTTTTTTCACTTTATAGGAGCTCGATATTGCCTCTGATGTATCTCTGTAATTTCTGATCATCTAGTTCTGAATTTGTGACCTGTAGTAGCCCTCTGTGTCCTCTTTCCAATGCCACAAGTCTGACCCAAATTGGATTCTCCAAGGAAGAGTTATGTGAAATCTCCCACAGTGACTTGATTATAGACTAGTTCAGTAGAGCGAACTTGTACGACGTGCCACGAGTCACTGTTTCGACCTTTGGATCTGAAAAACACATACAAGAAACTACAGTCCGTCCTCTTTCTGTACCTTCTTACGAAATTTCAATCCGATCCCCAGAGAGAAAGTTATGACGATTTTCCCCAGGTCACCTGTTTTGAATGTAATTCAGGAGTCTGCAAAAAGACCAACTTCCTCAGATCATATCTCCGCAAATATCACGCAAAAAGCTCTGAAATTTGGACCCAAGGTTCAGCGCGATTTCTTCTCAAATGGGTTTTTTTTTGCGACTTCTGAAACGTCACAGAAAAAAAGTTATAGCGAAAATGCCACGATGACCTGTTTGGAGCAGCGAAACCCTAGAATCCAAAGCTCTGATACCAAATGTTATGAAACCAGCTCACAAAAAGATAGAAAAGAGAGATCAACGCCTTAGAATTCAGCCTCTTCGAGGGGGCAACCTCCTTTACATTACATAAATGAACAATTCTTGGATGATACAAATGACAAAACCTCCTTTCTATATATAGGAGTCTAAGGAGTCACAATATAATCCAGCCGACCTAACAATAATAATATAAAGCCACAAAAATAACAATAGAGGGATTCTATGGGGCACAGAAATAACAATATGGGGGTAATAGGGGCACAACAATATAAATAGGGGGTATAACTACAATAGTAATGGGGTAATCACTAGTATTATAGGGACCCAACAGATTCCTCCCTCAGAGTTTACCGTGTATCCTTCCAAAATAGATCAAGGGATTCCTAGGCCTTTGGGAATGAACCTTGAGACCAACTCCGCCCGAAATTATGAAATTCATCCGAAAAACCAAAGATCCAAACCGAAAAAAAATATCCCAACACCATGGCATCAGGAAAAAGGCGAGGCTAGGCTGAAAACCACTGTCATAACCTGGAAAAACCATGCCACCGACAACAAGAGAACCCTACACGAACATGCAAAGCCATGCATGTCCAAACCAACTAGGAAATCACACATGAAATATGCTACCTGCAAGTATTCCTGATGAAGCTCCCTGATCCTGCTCTTCTTCCTTGATCCTTGCTTTCCTTCCTTTCCTTTCCTTGCTCTAAAACCTAAGCAAATACTTGATCTAAGTGTTTACATTGACCAAGATGTTGCCAACTAATCCTCATAAGCCTTTTTATCAATGAGTACTCTATTTTCTTCAATTTCCATCATTTTCATTCAATTTCCTCCTCACATGCAACCTATGACCTTTTACCTCACTTTTCTCCTAATTTCATTTCTTTTCATAAACAAATGTGCCAAAATTCCTTTTTTCCTTTTAATGCCTTTGCCTTTGCCTTTGCCTTTGCCTTTGCCTTTGCCTTTGCCTTTTCCTTTGCCTTTTCCAATCTCCTTTGCCATAATAAAATGCAATCTCCTTTCCCATAGTAAACTGACTGAACACCCACACCAAGATGTCCTACCTAACATTAATCTTGGAATAAGTATCCCTTGCCCATGGTCTTATTCTTTCCTTTATATACCTTATTACATGGAATTTTCATGAGGGTTGTTACACAATATCATAGTAGTCTTCCTCAAGCCCCCTTGGAGGTTGAGCTCGAGAATGGTTTCCCTAGTCATCACATTGATTATAGCCCCAAGGTCAATCAAGGTATTAGGGACCATAATTCCATTAATGTGCACAAGCAATACTGGGCTACCATTATCCAAGTACTTTGGGGAGATTACCCTCCCAAGCATTAGGTCAAAAAATTGTCCAACAAAATGGATAGTGGGGTATCTATTCTTCTTCTCCCGGGTATTTTGAAACACTCTTCCTTGATTAGCTTGTTGTAAACGGGGACATCTTTGATGGCTTGGAGAAGGGGTATTTTTACACACAAGTTCTTCAATTCTCCTCGAAGTTAAGCCTCTTCTAGGGCGTGTTGTTTAGGGTGGACCAACCATTCATGGTAAGGAGGTGCATTGGCTTGAGGGGCAATCTATTCATTCTCTTCAATCTCTCTATGTGGAAAATGTGGGTGATTATCTAGGATCACCTTCCGAGAAGGAAGGTTGATCTCTTGGATTTCCACAACATAAGCATGCTAGGATGTCTCCCCACTATAAACCTATTGTTCCTACTTATTGTTCAGGTTCAGATTGGGTTGAGAAAGCATTTGAGGTTTCTTAAGTGGGGTATGGTGAGGGAGCTATGGTTGAGGTTGAGGTGGAGGTAGTAGAGTAGGAGTTTGGGTTGTTTGAGGCCTCCACCCTGGTGAGAGGTTTCTCCATTGGGAATATTGTGGTGGATATGGTTGGAAAGGAGGGTTAATAGGACAAGGAGGATGTTGAGGAGTATAAGGCCAAGGAGGAGGTGTGGGCCATGATGGATGAGTGGAAGGCAACCAAGGCTGGAAAGGTGCATTCTTATTTGGATTTTAATGAGGATAGTGCACACCTTGCATTCCCTACTAATATGGTGGAGGACCTTAAGGCCTCCTCTGGTTAATAAAGTAGAGTTTCTCTGAACCACCTTTTTCCCCTTGGTATATAGCCTTCAAACCTATCATAGAGAGACGTTCTTCTATTGCATGATTTTCTTTACAAACAAAGTAGACTTCTTTGACATTTAGTGGACACTCATTCCTAGGGTGTCTCTCAATGCATCTAGGGTAGAAGATACCTAGTGCCCTTTCTCCTTCCTCTTGGTTCCTTTTAATTTGTGTTGTATCCATCTGTAGGGGAAACGTATGAAACATGCCACTCTTAAAATCCTCCAACATACTTCTTATCCCATGTTTGAGGGCTGATGTAAAGGGAGATGAACTAACTAAGCCTTGGCTAGACCCACCCTTTCTTCTAGCAGCCCTAGAGTGATTCGTATATATTTTTTTGATGACATCATAAAGAAATTAAGAGATGTCTGGACTCGAGACAACATATTGAGGGTTTCCATTACATCCTCCCTGATCCCGCATAGAAGAACTAGCTTGAGTGATTCGAGATCAAGGGTACAATTAGCCCTCCTATAATTGAGTGGGAATCTTTCCTCATAGTCCTCTAAGGATTCATTTGTTCCTAGGGTCATCCTCAAGATTTCCTCCTTTGTTTCCTTGGAACTGCAGTAATCAGTGTACTTGTCATTGAAGGCTTGTTTCATTTGGTCCTAGGTAGTGATGTTGCCTTTAGGTAAATCATGAATGAGTGCAAGGGTACATCTTTGAGGGTAGATGGAAATAAATTTAGCTTATGTTCATCCAAGGCATAGTCATAGGTCCTACAAAAAACAAAAAATTCAAACACGAAGGTGTGAGGATCTCCAGAGGTTAGGCCATGGATATGTGGAAGGGAAACATGGCTTATATTACTCATTCTGGCCTACCCATTAGTTTCCCTGATAGGGAAAATCTCATCTTATCTTTTTTTAGCCATGGTTTGTGTAGGTGAGATATGTTTTTCTTCCCCTATGGGTTCCTAAAAAATTCCAGGTTTCTCACCTAGAGGCTTTTCTAATTCCCCTATAGTGAGAGAGGAAAGTTCACAATCACCAAAGAAGAATACAGGTTGACTGCTTGAAGGGGTGGGGATTTTTGGTAAGAATTTCCCTTGATTTTCCCTACGCCTACGAGGCATGAAAGAACTAGATATGTTTTTTGAATTCTTTTTCTCCTTTTTTTTTTTTTCGTGAAGCTTTCAAACCAATAAGACTAATCCAAAGCAAAAAGCAAGTAACTGTTATGTAGAAACAACACCTACTTGAACACCTCCCTGACAACAGTGCCAAAAAATGATGAGCTATGGTATTGCACCAAGGATGTTGCAACTCCCAATGCTTATCAACCTAAATTATCTACTTGGGGTTCATACAAACTTAGAGGTGATAGTGCTATATGCACAACATGTTACGTTCTACTCATGTCCTCCTCAGTCGTTAGATTAGATCAAGGTATTCAAATACCACTCCTTCGACTAACTACAAATATAATTTCTTATGAAAGCATATTGTGATTGCAAGGAGATGAACTTGATTCTAACGACAGAAATGAAAATGCCATTAATTAAATGTAAATGCTAATTTAAATGTCATGAAAGGGAAAGGCTAGTCTAGTTGCAAAAGTAAACCCCGCCACCCTATTTTCACACTGTTGTAGCGGCTACAACCACCCTCCAAAATTTTTCCTTAGATTCGTTTTGGAGCTTCCTTACCAACCATCCTCAATAGCATGTGTTGCACTATCAAGTACATGAGATTTAGTGATTTTCTAGCAGCTTCTGAGCCTCTGCATGATAGCTTGAGGCTGCTTCTATAGAGTTGGTCTAGCTGCTGGCTGAGCAACTCCCTCAAGAAATTGCGCAATACTAGAGGAGAACCAGTCTTCCCTCCAGAAATTGCGCAAATATGACTCGCAGCCAACTGGGCTCAGAAACTACGCAATTTCTATATGAAATACCTATATGTTATGTTGTTATCATTGTAATTTGCCCCCCAACCTCTTCTTTTAATGTTATATTAGTTAAATGTGATGTACCATCGTCAACCCTTAGTCCTTGTCTTGATAGAATTCATTGATCAACCATTTAATTGGGTTACTCATACAATTTTTTAAACAATGTGGTGTGCATCACATGAAAATTCTACATGGTCATGTAACATTGGTTCACACCAGTGCTAGGGCATGGCCCACATGTGGTTAATTATTCAAATGGTCAAGATCACAAAGGGTGATCCAACGCTATAGAAATTTGGATAGATAACCTATCTTTATTTCCTTTCAATTCCTTCATTTTGTATTTTTTGGCCACTTGACACGCTTCTTTGCAACTAAGAGAGTTGCGTTGACTTATGACCATAGACTTTCCCACTCAATTATTGGTGTGGCCATTTCATTCCCCATAAGAGATCTTAATATTCTCAAGAGAACAACTTGAATGCATTTTTGAGCTACTTAAAAGGTAAAGCTTTGACCCTGGGAATTCGATTTTTTCCTCTCACTAGATTTATGTCATAACATGTGGGTGTCGTACATTAATTTTCTAAAATTATATACTCTTAAACACAAACACGCACACACACACAAATTTCATTTAATATGTTGATCTTTTTTGAATTTTTAAGGTAAATGAAGTTTTAGAATTTTAAAGCAAATTAATAACTAATAAAAATTTATTAATTTTTTTTTAAATAATGAAATAATATCAAGTTCATTTAAAATAATTAAAATAATTGTCAAGTGGGTGTAGCTTAGATAGGAGGTGATATTATCCTCCCCGTTGAGGATTCCAACCCCATCTATATTGACATGCTCACTCCTTGGGAATCACTTCTACATAGATAATTTGTCTATTTTATTTGATATGAAACTAAATTAACATTGAAACTCAAAGAGAAATATAGTGATTATAACATTCAAGATACCCCAAGTGCTAGAGAACAGGGATATCTTAAAGAGAGGGAATGGATTATTGGGATGAGATTGGATAGACCTTCTTAGTTCATATTTTATTAGGGACTATAATTCAAGTGCATTTACTTGGATATTATAGGATGCATAAAATAGTATTTCTCAAGGGAGAGTATACCTAGTAGGCTATGTGCTATCCATATTGTTGGATTCTTTAGCTCATTTTAATTTACAATTCTAATTAATAGAAAATTGTGTGAAAAGTTTAACATTATAATTTTTTCTAAACATTTTTAAAGTATTAAAATTAGAACTCTATTGAAATCTTGATTAATAATAAAGTAACAATATTTTCCAATTTAAGAATTTTAATATTTCCTAAGAGAAGAAAACCTTACACACACACACACACACACACACACACATATTTTCCAAATTAAGATTTTTAATACTTCCTCGGAGAAGAAAACCCCTCTCACACACACACACACACATTACAATTGTAAAAAAATTGTTTTTTAATATTTAATAAATTTCCACAATTTTTTTATAATTTTATTAAAATACACAATCAATACACTAACCTTATAATTTATTAGTAAATAAAAAATCATTATAAATTTAGTTATAAACATAATATATAAATTATTCATTTAATTCAAATTTGAGTACTCTTTAAGTGTGACTTTTTATGGGATTCCCCAAAAATATGCTCAAAAATCCAAAAAATTGCACTTAAAGACTACTCCATCAAAATTGTTGGAAATAATATTGAGAGGGGGGGTGAATCAGTATTATCAAGTTCTTTTAATAAATCTTCCTTATTTATTCTTTGAATTATTTTTGCATGTCAGTACCATAAAATAATGAGCATGAACAAAGAAAACAGATAGTCACACCAAAGAACACAAGATGTAAGGTGGAAACCCAATGTGGGTGAAAACCACCTGCTGCAATATGTCTCTATCTTCTTTCAAATTAGAAACTCCTTTTACAATGGTTTTGTACTGGTGCAGTCCTTTACCAGTATGCAGGCTGCAACCTGCAGAGAGCTACAACTCTCTCTCATTTTCCAGTCTCTTATGGAAGGGAGCTACAACCCCCTACTTCTTTTCTTTCAAGGACCACCTTTCATAAATTTTCAAACTGCGCCTTCTGTGGCGCCGCAACCACCGCACCTGCGCCTCCGCACTGCGTCTTCTGTTGCGCCTCTGCACTGCGCCTTCTGTGGCACCTCCGCACTGCGCCTTCTGTGGCGCCTCCGCACTGCGCCTTCTGTGGCGTCTCCGCACTGCGCCTTCTGTGGCGCCTCCGCACTACGCCTCTATGGCATCTCCGCACTGCGCCTTCTGTGGCGTCTCCGCACTGCGCCTTCTGTGGCGCTTCCGCACTGCGCCTCTGTGGCGTCTCCGCACTGTGCCTTCTGTGGCGCCTTTGTGGCGTCTCCGCACTGCGCCTTCTGTGGCGCCTCTGCACTTCCGCAGCTGCAGCGCTCGAGAGATCACCCTTCACAGATTCGCTTTCAACTTCCCTTTCATAGATCAAACTTTTAAAACAATAACCCAATATTTCAGATCTTAAGATATTCCATTTGCAAGAATAAATTAGCCAAGTGATCTCCTTTGCTTTATATAGGCTTAGGCCTTTCACAATACCACGGGCCAAAACCATAGGATCAAAAAACTGTTGGACTAATACCATGAACCAACCATGAAAGTACGTGAGATCAACACTTTTGACGAAGTACCATGGTCCAAAACCATAGGTTCAAATACCAAGGACTAACTACCATGGACCAAAGGTAAGTTCTCCAACATATACGCGCTTTTCCTCATAGGTTCAAATACCAAGGACTAACTACCATGGACCAAAGGTAAGTTCTCCAACATATACGCGCTTTTCCTTGCATGAAAGTGCGTGAACTTTTCTCTACATGAAATAAACTTTTCTCTGCATATAAGTGCGTGAACTTTTCTCTACACTATAATTTATTATCTGAGATGAGTGGGTTGCCATCAAGTACAACATATGTATCATAATGCCAACAATCTCCCCCTTTGGGCTTGATGGCAACAACAACCAATCACTCTCCCCCTTTGGCATCAAGGGCAAAGGGTTATGCTCCCCCTAAGAACATGCTCCCCCTGACTATAAACCAGATCTGCAAAGAAGAACCATAATCCATGACCATGAAAGAGATAGAGACGTATTGCAGCAATATTCAGACCATCATCCATGATCTCATTCTGTACTTCCTCCATAATGCCAACAATGCATGATATGCTCCCCCTGAACCTGTGCCATTCGATCTTTGACCAATCCGCAACCCAGCACATGTACGCATATACTTCATATGAACCTTGCGTACAACCAATAATCAGAAGAGATTCAATAACAAGATGATGCATCAACAACCCCCAGCTTTTACCTGAGGTATTCAAAGGTCTCCCTAGGCAATGGTTTGGTGAGTATATCAGCAACCTGTTCCTTAGAAGGAACATACTCCAACTTGACCTTTTGTTCAAGCACTTGTTCCCGGAGAAAGTGATACTTAATTGGTATGTGCTTGGTTTTTGAATGCATGACTGGGTTCTTTGAAATGCTGATTGCACTTGTATTATCACATAAGATGGAGATGGGTGGTGTACAAGTGATTTGAAAATCCTGCAAGGTCTGCATCATCCAAAGGAGTTGAGTGCAACAAGATGCAGTAGCAACATATTCCGCTTCAGCTGTAGACAAGGCAATCGAACTCTGTTTCTTGCTGAACCAAGATACTAGTCTGGAACCCATAAAGAATGCACCACCACTTGTGCTCTTCCTGTCATCCACGCTTCCGGCCCAATCTGCATCTGTATAATCATGAAGTGTGAGATCTGTATCTCTAGGATACCATAAGCCATAATTTTGAGTCCCTTGAAGATATTTGAAAATTCTCTTCACTGCCTGAAGATGAGTCTCCTTCGGATTTGCTTGAAATCTTCCAACTATTCCAACTGCATGCATGATATCCGGTCGGGTACCTGTCAAATAAAGTAAACTTCCAATCATAGATCTGTAGGTTGGTTGATGCACTGCTGCAGATTCATCATTTGCACTGAGGCTACATCCTGTGACCATAGGTGTACATACTGGTTTTGCATCTTCCATGCCATATTTCTTCAAAATCTGTTTGAGATACTTGGTTTGAGACAAAAAGTTCCCTCCTTCTTTTTGTTGGATTTGCAAACCAAGAAAATATGTCAATTCTCCCAGCAAGGACATTTCGAATTCTTTCTGCATCACCAAGGCAAAGCTTTGACTCATAGCTTCTTCATTGCTGCCAAAGATAATGTCATCTACATACACAACAAGTATTAGCAATTTGTTATTTTCAACTTTTATATAAAGATTGCTATTTGCTGATCCTTTTAAAAAACCTTGTTGATGAAGATATTTGTCCAAACGATAGTACCAAGCCCTTGGAGCTTGTTTGAGACCATAGAGAGCCTTTTTCAATCTGCATACAAGATTTGGATCATTTCCAAGAATGAACCCATCTCGCTGCTCGATGTATACTTCTTCTTCCAAGTCTCCATTCAGAAAGGCTGATTTCAAGTCCATTTGAAATACTTTGAAGTTTTGAAAGCTTGAGAGAGCAAGGAACATTCGGATGGCCTCAAGTCTTGCAACCGGAGCAAAGGTTTCTTCAAAGTCTATTCCTTCTTGCTGCGCATACCCTTTACAAACAAGTCTGGCCTTGTTTCTAATTACTTCTTCATTTTCATTCAATTTATTTTTGAAGACCCATTTTGTTCCGATAACATTCTTATCCTTTGGTCTAGGAACCAGCTTCCAAGTGTTGTTCTTTTCGATCTGCTCAAGTTCTTCATCCATTGCTTTCACCCAACATTCATCTTTGCATGCCTCTTTCACATTTTGTGGTTCAGTGGAGGAGAGTAATGCCAAATAGCTTGAAGCTTCTGCAACTGTTCTTCTTGTTTGTACACCTGCTTCTTTCTGTCCCACAATCTGAGATTCTGGATGATTCTTCTGAACATATCTGGATGGAGTCTTTTCTTCTATTCTTGTCTGCTCCTCTGGTTCTTCTTGAGGTTCTTCTTCTTCATCATTCTGTCTTTGAGGGTAGCCTTCGTCTTCTTCGATGTCTTCATGATGTACTTGCCTAGGAATGTATCCCTTCTCATCAACCACTACATCAATGCTGTCAACAATTCTGCCAAGTCTTTTATTGTAGCACTTGTATGCTTTTCTATGTGGAGAGTAACCAAGAAGAATGCCTTCATCTGCTCTAGGTTCAAGTTTGCCAAGTTGCTCATCAGTGTTCTTAATATAACATTTGCTCCCAAAGATTTTGAAGTGCTTTACCGAAGGAGTCTCACCACACCAGAGCTCATGAGGGGTTTGAGTGTTGTTCACCTGGACATTTGTTTTTTTGAGAATAACAACCGCAACATGTGCAGCTTCACCCCAAAAAGTTGCAGGAGTTCCCGACTCATCAAGCATAGCACGAGCCATTTGTTGGACTGTTCTGTTCATTCTTTCCACAACTCCATTTTGCTGAGGAGTTCTAGCTGTAGAGAATTCTCTTCTTATCCCATGTTCTTCACAGAAATCGAAAAATTCATTTGAGGTAAACTCCCCACTTTTGTCGGCTCTGAGGCACTTAATTTTGTATCCTCATTCATTTTCAACCAAGGCTTTGAAGGATTTGAATTTTTCGAATGCTTCATCTTTGTGCTTCATAAGTCCTAACTAGACAAACCTGGAGAAATCGTCAATGAATAATATCAAGTATTCTTCTCCTCGAGGTGTTCTTTTTCTGAATGGACCACATGTATCTGTATGTACTAGCTCAAGAGGCATGCTAGCTGATCCTTCCTTCTCTGGAAATTTAGTTCTGGTTTGCTTTCCAAACTGACATGATTTGCATATGGTATTGTATGGAATTTTGATATATGGAAGATCGCGAACTGCCTGATATTTGCATGCTTTCCTTATTTGTGAAAAGCTTAGATGCCCCAACCTCCGATGCCATAACCAGTGCTCATCATCCTTGCTCAGATAGCATTGTTGTTGTCCTTCTTCAAATATGTATAGATTATTTGGAGTTCTTTTACCTTTGATCACTGTTTTACCTGTATCAAGATCACGAACAAGACATCCATTTGATCTGAATATCACCTCGGTTCTTTGATCACACATCTGGCTGACACTTAGAAGATTATGCTTCAATCCATCGACATACAAAACATTTCCAGCCTTGACCTTTTCTTTCAACTGAGCAATGCCTTTCCCTTTTATAGTTGCAGGAGTATCATTTCCAAAAGAAACTTTCTTTCCTTTTTCTAGAGCAGAATATGACTCAAGTTTGTCTTTATCACCTGTCATATGCTTCGAACATCCACTGTCAATGTACCATAGATTTTCTTGTCCTTCTGCATAAAATGCTATCCCACATCTTTCTGTTTGTGGTTCCTTGATTCTCCATGTTTTGGTGCTTGAGGCTTGTTCCTTTGTCTGCTAAAACCTGCTCCTGCATTCAGAATCTTTATGACAAAAGTTTGTTGGCATTATGGCTAAATTGTTGTCCTTGATGGCAACCCATTCAGGTGATAGATCACTGTACTTCAAGTCAGCAGCAGAGGTTGATGATCAGCTATCAAATATTGAAGAAAATAAGGGGTACGCAGGTACACCTTACAGAAAGTGCGTACCCGCAGGTACACCATGCAAGGACTGCGTCCAGATACGCAGGCCAGCCGTTCAGGAGGTGCGTACCCCCAGTGCACACATTTCAAGGCAAAGAAATTCACATGTGGGGTTTTCTTATGTGTTACTCTTGGTATTTAGCCGACGGTATTGGGTTATTATAGTGTTGGCTCGTGGTATTGTTCCATGATTTTAGGAGGAGCTTGCCTATATAAAGCAAAGGAGATCATTTGGCTTGAGCATGTTTTTGGTTGAATATCTTATGAGGGCTAGATCTGGTCTAGATCTAAAGAAGGCGAATCTACTGATGGACTGAGATCTCTTCGGCGCATGATTAGATCTGTAGATTTGACTGTCTGGGTTATTCTTGAAGTCTTGAAATCATTTATGCCCGAAGGTACGCAGGTACAGTGAAAGAAAGGTGCGCCGGGACGCAGGCGCAGAAGCGCTGCAAGTGCGTTGGTACGCAGGCGCAGAAGCGCTGCAGTTGCGGAGGTACGCAGGAAGTCTATTTGGCACAGTGCGTGGGTACGCAGGTGCACAGTTCAGAACAGTGCGTACTGTACGCAGGCATTACATGGGTGAAGCTGCGTACTTCTCTTGAAATCAATTTAGCTGTTCATGTTTATCATTGCTGTGTTCTGGGTTTTGAAGTGATGTCTGGTTTCTGGTATTATGTTCTGATAACAGCAGTGATTGAGTGAATGATTATGATTAGCTTCAGAATTGATGGATCAGGTTCTTAATGATCTGATGGACTAGATCTGATTGATGACTCTCATTGTATATGTATTGATCTAGTGATTGGGTGTTTCAGAAGGTTGTTTGATTATGAGCTTCAATGTTGTTGTTGGGTCCAGTATGAAAATTGGATGAAATGTGGCCTTTCATATTATGGGTTGTGCTTCAGTGTATCCAGTATGAAAATTGATGAAACGTGGTACTTGGAGGAGAGAAGATTGTAGGCCGGCACCTACGTACTAGTATCTAAGCTAGTACAAGAGCTAAAGGAAATCTTTGGAGCATTGTAGCAGGTAGTAGCCTGCGTACTAGTAAATGGATTGGCTAGTACAAGAGCAAAGGGGGTTGTAGCTCCCGTACTGGTATAAGACTGCACCAGTACAAATATTGTAAAAGGATTTTCTTATTAAGAAGAAGATTGAGATGACTTGCAGCAGGTGGTTTTCTCCCGCATTGGGTTTCCACCTTATATCATTGTGTTCATGTGTGTGCCTTATGTGTGATGATCTACTTTATGTTACTGCATCTGTTAACTGATAATATGGTTGATAATGTTCTAATGCACTCATTGAAGATCGATTAACTTAATCATAAGAAGTTGTGGAAGTAGCATATATGAATCTGATTATGGAAATGAAATTTTTTTATTAATGTGATAATACTGATTCACCCCCCCCCCTCTCAGTATTATTTCCAACAATTGGTATCAGAGCAGGTCCTTTGATAGAAGCTTGATCGCTTGAAGGAGATCCGTGGAACAATGGGAAAGAAGCTTAAGAAGAAAGCTCATAAGAAGAAGAAGACATCTCAGAAGAACTATGACAGTGGGAGAATCGATTGGGGATTAGGCATAAGAAGCTCTTCAGACTCAGAATCAGATTCAGAATCATTATCAGGTATGAATGTGTTATCCTCTGATGTTCCAGCTATATTTCCTTATGAAAGAGATGAAAGTGAAAGCGAAACTACTGAATTAGCTCTCATGGGTGAACAAGAAAGAAATGAAATAGAAGCAGAATTTAGAAGACTGACAAACAAAATTAGAACTCAAGAAGAACTTATGAACATAAAGGATGATACTGCTAAGGCCCAACGAGAGTTATTCAAGGATAAATATCACAAGCTGCAGGATGAAGTAACATTACTAAGAAATGAAGTCAATGAAAAGAACATAACCATCATGAAACTCAGAGATAGATCCAGCTATTATGAAAGTCTTGAAGCCACAATCCGCTCACTAAAGGAAGACCTTGAAGAATCAAAGAAGCAGAATAAAGATCTAGTCCAAGATATTGAAAAACAGGGAAACGAAGTTATCAGCCTAAAATCTCAGCTAGAATGTGCTTTCAGAATTCGTCAAATGCAGCAGGATCTAAATGAAGAACAAGAAAAGGAGATTCTCAAACTAAGGAAACAAATGGAAGAAGGAAGGAAAGCTGAAGAAGATTTGAAAAGGCAATCTCTTGAAAAGGAAGAACAACTTCAGGTTGAGGTAAATATCTTGAAAGGTAAACTAGAAGAAAAGGATAAGCTTTTACGATTTCAGGATAGTTCTAAAGTCTTGGATGATATTCTTAGTAGTCAAAGGTCTCCTACTATAAAGACTGGTCTTGGTTTCCATGAATCTGTTGAAGGTGAATCTAGTTCACAAGGTGAGGCAAGGAACTCTAAAGAGAAATCTAAAGTGATCAACGAAGAAATGAAAGATCAATCTCATCATCAACCAAGAAAAGAGATTCCTCAAAGAAAATTCTTTGCTCCTCCTATGAATAATGTTGAATGTTATGTATGTCATAATCTTGGACATGTTGCAGCTAGATGTAGAAGAAGAAGAGTTCAAGACCATTATGCAGACAAGTCATCTCAATCAAGGTATTTTTATGGATATTGCTTTGCTTGCAATACGTTTGGTCACAAAGCTGCTGATTGTTACAAGAGGAATATGAAACATGTAAGATGTTATGCATGTAACAAGCCTGGACATATAGCTAAGGAATGCAGGAACAAAGTGTGGGCACCATATCAAAAGGAGAAAATGTCATCATCACGCTTGAAGATATGGAGGAAAAAGGAAGTACAGTCAGAAAAGGATGGCACAGCACAATGTACAGACATACCAAAATCAGAGGAAGCTGAAAGTACAAAACTTCAGGTTCCTGAATCTCATATGCAAACTTCATAAAGGCAAGTCGCATATATACGCGAGTTGGATACTGCACAATCGCGTATATGCTTGATTGAAGGCAGTAGGCAAGTGAAGTTGGAAATGAATCTATCAGATCTGGGAATCTGGCTGTCAGTGGCACAAAGGAGGACTGTTAATTCGGCCCTAATCAGAAGGACGCAGGTGTTTAACAGAAGAGCTGCGTGGGGACGCAGTGCAGAAACAGGAGATCTGCGTCGGGACGCAGTGCAGAAACAGGAGATCTGCGTCGGAACGCAGAGAAGATACAGGAGACCTGCGTCGGTACGCAGAGCAGAAGAAGGAGAACTGCGTGGGTACGCAGAGCGACTAAGGTTCAGGTGCGTCCGTGCAGTAAAAGTACGCGGCGCGATAGTATTTTCAGGTGCGTCCGTGCAGTAAAAGTACGCGGCGCGATAGTACTTTTGGGTGCGTCCCTGCAGTTGCAGTACGCGGCGCAACTGATGGAACAGGTGCGTGGGTACGCTCTGTAATAGAAGACCGTCTGCGTATATACGCAGTGCAGCACAAGGATATCTGCGGGTGTACGCAGGGGAGCGGAAGATGAAGTGCGTACCTGTCTTAAGGCATTTATTGACTGATTCTTCTTATTGATATGCATGATCAGATTTGACAGATGGCACTGGTTCAGGGGGAGCATATGTCCTGAATGCATTGTTGGCATTATGGTCCTTGGTGACGATGCTTATGATTCATCTTGCTATGGTTATGAGTTGGTCACATGATCAGATTTATGGTTAATTCTCTAATGATGCTTGCATGGAGTCTTTATTGTTCTTGGCACATATATGGATGAGGTTGGCTGATTTCATGGATGATTATTCAAAGTTGCATTGTTGGAGACATGATGATGATGAGTCACTCATATGCTGCTGTTGACATGTGCATGATGCATGATTTCTTTCTTGGCACAAATGGATGAGGATTGTTGGCTGGATACAGGGATGATTTTTCATACATATGTTGATTGATGCAGACGATTTCATTTGATGGCTCTTGATTCATGTAGATCTGGATGGTTATGAGTTGATGCAGAAGTCCTTGATGTTGACAGATACTATGGAGCAGATTATACAGTGCTGTTGATGATGTTTGTCATGATCTTTAGATGTTTGATGTAAAGGTCATAGCAAGACTCATGTTGTAATGGTCTATCTATTGTAGTCATCTCTTCAGGTCATGTAACGGCCTATGTCCCCCCACTATGCATGGGATGAAGATGTAATGTATTTGGTTTTCATATTTCTGATGTATTCCCACTTGGTTGGATGGATGATCCTTATTGTGATGGGTGATGGATGTATGTATTGAGTCTTTTGGTGATAGGAAGGTCATTTATGATATATAGAGTCATCTTTTTGCAGACCTTGCTTACAGTCAGGGGGAGCTTGAGCATGAACAACACTATATAGCAAAGCAGACATCTCATCTTGTTCTCAAAAATACCATTATCAGATTGGAGCACCATGACATATACAAAGGGGGAGCTCATTCAGAGACTTCAGCAGATCTGGTTTATAGTCAAGGGGAGCATGTTCTTAGGGGGAGCATACCCCTTTGCCCTTGATGTCAAAGGGGGAGAGTGATTTGGTGTTGTTGCCATCAAGTCCAAAGGGGGAGATTGTTGGCATTATGATGCATGTGTTGTACTTGATGGCAACCCTCTCATAGAAGATCATCTCACTTATATACATTCAGATGAATCTACAGAAGAGATATCAGATGTGACATAATACATAGATGCAGGACAGCTCAAAGGAATCAAATGGCAAGTTCTTAGTAAGCTTTGCCATCAAGTCCAAAGGGGGAGATTGTTGGCATTATGGCTAAAGTGTTGTCCTTGATGGCAACCCATTCAGGTGATAGATCACTGTACTTCAAGTCAGCAGCAGAGGTTGATGATCAGCTATCAAATATTGAAGAAAATAAGGGGTACGCAGGTACACCTTACAGAAAGTGCGTACCTGCAGGTACACCATGTAGGGACCGCGTCCAGATACGCAGGCCAGCCGTTCAGGAGGTGCGTACCCCCAGTGCACACATTTCAAGGCAAAGAAATTCACATGTGGGGTTTTCTTATGTGTTACTCTTGGTATTTAGCCGACGGTATTGGGTTATTATGGTGTCGGCTCGTGGTATTGTTCCATGATTTTAGGAGGAGCTTGCCTATATAAAGCAAAGGAGATCATTTGGCTTGAGCATGTTTTTGGTTGAATATCTTATGAGGGCTAGATCTGGTCTAGATCTAAAGAAGGCGAATCTACTAATGGACTGAGATCTCTTCGGCGCCTGATCAGATCTGTAGATCTGACTGTCTGGGTTATTCTTGAAGTCTTGAAATCATTTATGCCCGAAGGTACGCAGGTACAGTGAAAGAAAGGTGCGCCGGGACGCAGGCACAGAAGCGCTGCAAGTGCGTCGGTACACAGGCGCAGAAGCGCTGCAGTTGCGGAGGTACGCAGGAAGTCTATTTGGCACAGTGCGTGGGTACGCAGGTGCACAGTTCAGAACAGTGCGTACTGTATGCAGGCATTACATGGGTGAAGCTGCGTACTTCTCTTGAAATCAATTTAGCTGTTCATGTTTATCATTGCTGTGTTCTAGGTTTTGAAGTGATGTCTGGTTTCTGGTATTATGTTCTGATAACAGCAGTGATTGAGTGAATGATTATGATTAGCTTCAGAATTGATGGATCAGGTTCTTAATGATCTGATGGACTAGATCTGATTGATGACTCTCATTGTATATGTATTGATCTAGTGATTGGGTGTTTCAGAAGGTTGTTTGATTATGAGCTTCAATGTTGTTGTTGGGTCCAGTATGAAAATTGGATGAAATGTGGCCTTTCAGATTATGGGTTGTGCTTCAGTGTATCCAGTATGAAAATTGATGAAACGTGGTACTTGGAGGAGAGAAGATTGTAGGTCGGCGCCTACGTACTAGTATCTAAGCTAGTACAAGAGCTAAAGGAAATCTTTGGAGCATTGTAGCAGGTAGTAGCCTGCGTACTAGTAAATGGATCGGCTAGTACAAGAGCAAAGGGGGTTGTAGCTCCCGTACTGGTATAAGACTGCACCAGTACAAATATTGTAAAAGGATTTTCTTATTCAGAAGAAGATTGAGATGACTTGCAGCAGGTGGTTTTCTCCCGCATTGGGTTTCCACCTTATATCATTGTGTTCATGTGTGTGCCTTATGTGTGATGATCTACTTTATGTTACTGCATCTGTTAACTGATAATATGGTTGATAATGTTCTAATGCACTCATTGAAGATCGATTAACTTAATCATAAGAAGTTGTGGAAGTAGCATATATGAATCTGATTATGGAAATGAAAAGTTTTATTAATGTGATAATACTGATTCACCCCCCCCTCTCAGTATTATTTCCAACAAAGTTATTGCAAATAGAACATTCAACTTCATTTTCAAGAGCCGAAAAGTTGTTATAGGTCCTTTTTGTAATCCCGGTGATACTTCTTTGTTTTTGAGCTTCTCTAGTCATGATTGTTCTATATGCAACACATTGAACTGCTTTGTGACCAAAGTTATGGCAAGAGAAACATTGTCCATTGAAGTAACTTCTGCGGTTATCAAATCTACCAGCCAAATGATTGTAATTTCTATTGTCATCCATTCTTGAACCAAATTGAGAAGATTTTACCTGTGGCTAGTTGTAGCTTTTGTTTACCCTTAAGGCGGATTGCCCTTGATAGTCTCTGTTTGCAATTCGTCCCTGCTTTACCTGATGGTCTCCATTGTGCTTTTGTTCATTCCTTCTTGCTGCATCAAGATAACTTTTTGAGGTGGATGCTTGAGAAGTTTCTCCATTATAGCCCAGACCTGTCTTATTTAGTGGAGAACGTTGTACATTGATAATCTCATCCAAAGTTTCAGATCCTTTGACAAACTTAAGATTAATATCTTTTGTTTTCTCAATCTCTTTTCTAAGACCAACAATTTCACCTTCTAATTTTTCAAGACGTTTTTCCTTTTCATCAATTTGAAATTGTAGAGTATCAATGATCATATTCTTTTCTTCTATACATCTCTTGAGTTTAGTAATTTCTTCATAAAGGTTATCCACATCTATAGCATCCATATAATCATCATCTTCAAATGCCATTAACAGTTTATAGTCATTACCTCTGAACCTTCCAGAACCCCTTTGAAGATTTCTGACAAAATTTGATTCTTCTTCTTCTTCTTCTGGCACGTGATTTGTTTCATAATAATCTCCTTTGCCTGAAGCCTTGAAAGCAGCTTCTCTTCTGTCTGATGGACCTCCCTTTCTCATTTCATAAGCAGTTAGAATTCCGTGTAGCTGAGACATGGTAAGAATTCGTAGATTTTCCTTTTCTTCTATTGCAGACACTTTAGATTCAAATTTGGGGGACAATGATCTTAGAACTTTTTCAACCACAATAGCCTCTTTTATTTCTTCACCCAAGTTTTTCATGCAATTAACAATCTCATCTACCCGAAGAAAATAGTTAGCCACACTTTCATCATTATACATCCTGAGATTCTCATACTGAATCCTGAGAGTTTGAAGTTTAGCACGTTTTACCTGTTCATCTCCTTCGTAGCTCAAGACAATCTTGTCCCATATTTCTTTTGCGGATTTATATTGCATAACCTTTACAAATTCTGTTTGCGATAAGCATCCCAGTAAAGTATTGACTGCTTTAGCATTTGTTTCATATTTCTTCTTTTCGGCAGCATCTGTAGGAGTAGCTGAAGGAAAAGTGTAGCCTGTATCTATGATATCCCAAACTTCTGTACCAAGAGATTGAAGATAGGCAGTAACTCTTACCTTCCAATAATTGAAGTTTGTCCCATCAAAAATTGGTGGCCTGATTGATGCTTCCCTCTCGTAGTTGCTCCTGATGAATGATCTTCCTTCAAGCGATCAAGCTTCTCCGAAGGACCTGCTCCAAAACCAATTGTTGGAAATAATACTGAGAGGGGGGGTGAATCAGTATTATCAAGTTCTTTTAATAAATCTTCCTTATTTATTCTTTGAATTATTTTTGCATGTCAGTACCATAAAATAATGAGCATGAACAAAGAAAATAGATAGTCACACCAAAGAACACAAGATGTAAGGTGGAAACCCAATGTGGGTGAAAACCACCAGCTGCAATATGTCTCTATCTTCTTTCAAATTAGAAACTCCTTTTACAATGGTTTTGTACTGGTGCAGTCCTTTACCAGTACGCAAGCTGCAACCTGCAGAGAGCTACAACTCTCTCTCGTTTTCCAGTCTCTTTTGGAAGGGAGCTACAACCCCCTACTTCTTTTCTTTCAAGGACCACTTTTCATAAATTTTCAAACTGTGCCTTCTGTGGCGCCGCAACCACCGCACCTGCGCCTTCTGTGGAACCTCCGCACTGCGTCTTCTGTTGCGCCTCTGCACTGTGCCTTATGTGGCGCCTCCGCACTGCGCCTTCTGTGGTGCCTCCGCACTGCGCCTTCTGTGGTGCCTCTATGGCGTCTCCGCACTGCGCCTCTGTGGCGTCTCCGCACTATGCCTTTTGTGGCGCCTCCGCACTGCGCCTCTGTGGCGTCTCCGCACTGCGCCTTCTGTGGCGCCTCTGTGGCGTCTCCGCACTGTGCCTTCTGTGGCACCTTCGCACTTCTGCAACTGCAGCGCTCGAGAGATCACCCTTCACAGATTCGCTTTCAACTTCCCTTTCATAGATCAAACTTTTAAAACAATAACCCAATATTTCAGATCTTAAGATATTCCATTTGCAAGAATAAATTAGCCAAGTGATCTCCTTTGCTTTATATAGGCTTAGGCATTTCACAATACCACAGGCCAAAACCATAGGATCAAAAAATTGTTGGACTAATACCATGAACCAACCATGAAAGTACGTGAGATCAACACTTTTGACGAAGTACCATGGTCCAAAACCATAGGTTCAAATACCAAGGACTAACTAACATGGACCAAAGGTAAGTTCTCCAACATATACGCGCTTTTCCTCATAGGTTCAAATACCAAGGACTAACTACCATGGACCAAAGGTAAGTTCTCCAACATATACGCACTTTTCCTCATAGGTTCAAATACCAAGGACTAACTACCATGGACCAAAGGTAAGTTCTCCAACATATACGCGCTTTTCCTTGCATGAAAGTGCGTGAACTTTTCTCTACATGAAATAAACTTTTCTCTGCATATAAGTGCGTGAACTTTTCTCTACACTATAATTTATTATCTGAGATGAGTGGGTTGCCATCAAGTACAACATATGTATCATAATGCCAACAAAAATTACATCTCATTCTATACATTTTAAATAAGCATGTGTAAGAGAAATATTATAAAGAATTAGATCCCTTATTATATACCATTCTCATTTAAAGTTTGTTATATGGATATTGATGTTAGCATTTATGGTCATGGACATGAATAGTATGCATACAAGACTTCATTTTGAGTTGCTTAT
Source organism: Pinus tabuliformis (assembly GCA_031772625.1). Lineage (NCBI taxonomy): Eukaryota > Viridiplantae > Streptophyta > Pinopsida > Pinales > Pinaceae > Pinus > Pinus tabuliformis. Next base: position 1,376,504,964 of record CM062805.1, on the reverse strand, counting down.
ATTTGGTGAACCGAGTTGTTTGATATTTTAATGTAAAGACTAAAAAATTAACAATCCTTTAATAAGATTTTTAATGGTGTTTTAACTAGCATTAATGAATTTAATGATATTTAATTTAAAGATTCAATTTACTTGTTTTGGTGTTTTTTTGTTGTTGATACTATTCTTTATGATATTATAACTTTTTGTTATTTAATATTTATTTTCAAACTCAAATATAAAAATGATCACATTTTTAACATAGATGAAGCTATTTAATTTATATGCCAAAATTTTCCAATTTATATTGGAATATTTAAATAAGAAATATATCCATATTTTAGCTATTTTAAGTTTTGGAGATTTAATAGGTATAATTTTCGGCGAATTTTAGTTGTATTAGGGAAGATATTTTTTAAAATTTTGAAGTTTGAGTTGCATAACTTGCACAATTTAGGCGATCGAGGAGCTTTCAAGGTGTTGAATCCATTTGTTTAGTCAAAAGCACATTTTAAACAACTAAACATCACAATCTCGCTCACAGTTGTGTGCAATAATTAAACAGAACCACAATTTAACATATAACATATTCACAGTTTACTTCACGATATATCTTGAGGTGAGTGATATTTAATGTTTTTGAAAATGGGATTTTGGCAATAATGTTTTAATTTGCATTAATGAGTTTAATGATATTACTCAATTTTACTTGTTCTATATAATTTGGTAATTTTTTGTTGTTGATGCAATTCTTTATGATGTTATAATTTTTTTGTTATTCAATATGTATTTTTAAACTCATAAATATATCACATTTCTGTCCTGTTAAAAGAAGAACATAGAATAATTAGATGGAATTATTTCATTTACATGACGCAATTCCCTAGTTTTTGGTGGAATATTTAAATAAGAAATATAATCGTAGTCTCGCTGTTTTAAGTTTTGGAGATTTCATAGGCATATTTTTTTGTCAAATTTTCCATTATTAAGGCATATATTTGTTAAAATTTAGAAGTTTGAGTTGTATAATCTACATAGGTAGGTGCCTAAGGAGTATTCAAGGGGTTGAATCCATTTATGTAGTTAAAAAAACGCACTTTAAACAACTAATATCACAATTTCCCCCACAAGTTTGTTGTAATCTTAATGAGTTGTTTTTAGTGAGACTTTTTGGAATCTTTTCTGGTGGGATTTTCCCGTCTAATTTCTCTAAAATCCTACAGGAATTTATTGAAATCACTTTTCAAGGTGGGTGTTGAATCTATATATACAGTCAAAAAGCTAGTTTAAATAACACAAATCAAGATTCCGCCTCAATTTTTTTTCAGCCAAATTCTACAGTAGAAATTCCAAAAAATTGTACTAAAAACAACTCCTCACCTTAATATATTATTGTCACCTTAAAATATAAATGTGAGAAGTTTATTGTGATTGGAAAAATAGAGTTTTGGAAATTCTATTTTGCTTATATTTTCCATTCCAAGTTGGTCTAGCCATGTTTATTGTGGTCTGTGATCCAGCCAGAAATGAAATAAGAGTGAGTTTTAATTGAGGTTGGCCACGTTGAAAGAGCAGATACATCCACGATGACTATGGCTGGAATGTGGAGACCACTTACAACTATGCATTTGACATCATCTCTCTATAAAAACTCAGCTCATGAACTCGCCTTTGCAGAGCGTACCAACAACAATACCGATTTATGGATATCATATCATGGAGTCCAAGTGTTGCATTTGGATTCAATTTGTGGTGTATATTCTGGTAATCAATATTTGTAGGGCGGATGGCCGTGATACGATAAGCCCTGGCCCTGGGAGATGGGAAGTGGTGATTGAAAATGGAGGTGTGTCGGTGATGCATATGGCCACCACCATTATGGGTACAGTGGTGATGCACGATTACACAGATTTTGGTGATTCTAATATAAGCCTCGCAAATGGAATTTGCATAGGTAAATCAGCTGGTTATCATGATTGCTCAGTGCACTCCATAGAATACAAGATTGCTACTGTTGGAAGAATCACCACACCTCTATAGAATCCGTAATTTCCACCCTGGGGATCCTAGTTATTGGCTTGTAATGTTTACCAACACCTGCGGGTTTTGGTGTAATGGCAAACCTCCACATGGTATCAGAGCACAAGGATTTGTAATCAGTGCACAAGCAATTTTATTTGTAGGTTTAGAAGATTGAAGCAACAACAAAGAATGGAGTCTAAATTGGAGTTTCCACAATCGACAATTCTCACTCCATATAATTATTTCGAATGGAAGCCAAAGATTCAACTTCATCTCAGAAGTAGAGGCTTATTTCGAATAACCATGGAAACGGAAGTTGAACCAACATCGGCAATGTAGAAAACAAGATATTTCAATCGTATGGACGAGGCCTTCGGCATCCTATGTTTATCTATTTCTCCAGAACTGTTATTTCATGTTGAATCATGTTCAACTCCAAATGAAGTATGGAAAATTTTGGAAGGATTGTTTGGAAAACAGGATGAAATGCAAGGTCACCTTCTCGAAAATGAGTTAAACTCATTAGATCCAAGAAACTTTGAGAACATTCAAGATTTTTTCACAAGGTATAAAGCCTTGTTGGTTCACATGAAAGGATGCAGGATCGACAAATCCAAGCAACAAAATCAGTTGATTCTTTCCATTTTATCAAAACTTGGTCCAGAGTATGCAATATTCGTCTCTACATTCCACACAGTCAGATCTGCAACTGGTGCAGCTTAGAAGATGCCCTCACTGGATTATTTTATTCAGTCTTTGATGCATGAGCAAGATAAGCTCATCAAAATGGGCACACTTAAAAATTCCAAAGCGCATGCACTTACTGTGCATGTAAAAGGAAAGGCAAATTCCAAAGACCATCAAAAAGGAAAAGGGAAGAAGGATCCTGATCCAAGAAAGGGAGGACATCCCAAACCCCCTGATGGATCATCTGGCTCAAAGGAAAGGAAAGGAACGAAAGGGCAATCAATGTGCAATTATTGCCACCGTGGTTTTCATCCTGAATCTGCATGCATGAAGAAGACTATAGATCTTATGGCGCAGACACTCCAGCAACACAATCTTGGAGACCACATTCCTGAGAATGCTAAGAAAAAGTCTGGAGAAAAAGCACCAGATCCAAGAGGTAACGGGCATGCTTTGATTGCTCTTCATTCTGCACCACAAGAATGGATCATCAATTCAGGAGCTTCACATCATATGGCTTCTTCAAATGAATCCTTTTCTTTTCTACATGCATACTCAGGTCCTCCCATTCTCATGGGGGATAATTCTGCAGTTGTAGCAACTGGACAAGGAAGAGTGCAATTCGAAGATGGAAGTTTTGAAAATGTCTTGCATATTCCAAGGCTTTCTGTGAATCTTCTCTCAGTGTATCAGATGACACACACAGGCAGCGGAAGGAAAGTGGAATTTACCCCAGATTCCGTGAGCATTTATGACATGCAAACCAATCTGAAGATTGCATCTGGCAAGGTAAATGATCAATCTCGTCTGTATACATTTTCTGATTTTGTTCCTCAATCAGATTCTATTTTGCTACTTACGCATGAAAATGAAGAAAGTAGGATTTGGCACGAGAGATTTGGGCACTTGAATTTTAGACATATGCAACAACTTAGTAAGCAAGGGATGGTCAAAGGATTGCCAACCATTGAATTTTCAGATGGTATTTGTAATGGATGTGCTCTTGGAAAGCATCCACAAGAAAAATTCGAGAAGGGGCATGCATGGAGAGCCTCTTCACCTTTGGAACTTGTACACAGTGATCTCATGGGTCCATTTCCGGTGCTTTCAATGAGCAAAGCAAGATATGTGTTGTCATTTATAGATGATTACACGAGATTCACTTGGGTTTACTTCTTGAAACTCAAGTCTGAAGTTTTTCAACATCTAAAGATTTTCAAAGCGCATGCGGAAAATCAGTCTGGACACTCCATAGCAAAATGGCGTGGCTGAAAGGAAAAATTGATCTTTGAAAGAGATGGCTAATTGCATGTTGCATGCAAGATCTCTTCCGTCGAAATTGTGGGCTGAAGCTATTAATTGTGCCTCATACATCCAGAACAGATCTCCTCATAAATCTGTTACTGGAAAAACACCTTTTGAGGCTTGGACTGGCATGCAACCTGAAGTTAGTCATTTCCGCATTTTTGGATCTCGAGCATGGGCCCGCATTCCTCCAGAGAAGAGAAAGGCTTTGGAGCCTCAAAGCAAAGCATGAATGTTTGTTGGATATTCTGATGAAGTCAAAGGGTACAGATTGCTTGATATCCACACTGAAGAGCTCTTTATTAAAAGGAGTGTAAAGTTTGACGAAGATATTTCGCATGCACCAGTAGATGAACTTGTTACCAAATTTTCATCACCACTCATTGATGAGTATGCGGATGAAACTTCAGACCAGCATTCTGATGAAGATGAGTCTTTTCCTGTGGCCCCTGTTAGATCACCAGTTGTTGAACATCGAGATCATACTTCTGCATGTAGTTCGGAAGATTCTCGACCACCTTCAACACAAAAATGGCGCAACATGAGTGATATCCTTGATGATCCTGCCTCTATCCCTCTGTTTGAGGAAGATCCGCAAGCACTCTTAGCTATGGAGCCATCCATGCCCATGCATGCTTATATGATGCATGGATCTGATCCACAAACTTATGCAGTAGCAAATGGGCATCCTGAATGGGAATCCGCCATGGATGAGGAATATAACTCTCTCATTGAGAACCAGACTTGGGATTTGGTTCCGCTACCTTCAAAACGCAAACTTGTGAGATGCAAGTGGGTTTACCGGACCAAGAAAGCATCAAATGGCCAAGTTAGTCGATATAAGGCACGATTGGTAGCAAAAGGTTTTCAGCAAGTACATGGTGTTGACTATGATGAGACTTTTGCTCCAGTGGCAAAAATGGATTCCATTCGGCTAGCTCTCTCCATTGCAGCAGGAAGAGGATGGGAGGTGCATCATATGGATGTGAAGAATGCCTTTCTTCATGGTGATCTCGAGGAGGAAATCTACATGGAGCAGCCACCGGGATACATGTAGAATTCATCTCTGGTATGCAAACTAAAGAAGTCTCTCTACGGCCTCAAGCAGGCACCTAGAGCATGGTATGCAAAGATGGATTCTTATTTGTTATCTCAAAATTTTGTATGCTGCAAATCTGATTCCAATGTTTATTTTCTGAAGAAAATTGACTCCTTGTTGATCATAGTACTCTACGTAGATGATCTTTTGATAACGGGTAGTTTCGCTTTTGTCATTACTAACATCAAAACTGCATTGCATAAGCGGTTTTCTATGACAGACACGGGCTTGCTAAATTTCTTCCTTGGACTAGAGATCCATCAGCGTGATTCTGGCATTACCATTTCTCAACCAAAATATGCCAGAGATCTTTTGGCACGATTTCACATGAGTGACTGCAAGCCAGCAGCCACACCTTTCTTATCAGGGATAAAGCTTGAGAATGGCAAAGACACACCATTGGTTGATTGCACATTGTATCGCCAGCTTGTGGGAAGTCTTCTTTATCTCACTCACTCCCGCCCTGATCTCTCCTATGCTGTCGGAGAAGTTTCCAGATACATGCAGGAGCCACATGAGTTACACTGGAATGCTGCAAAGCGCATCCTTCGATATGTCCAGGGGACAATCACCTATGGGATTCATTATGCAGCCAATTGTTCTTTGAATCTCATCGGGTTCACAGATTTAGACTGGGTTGGCGACACCATTGATCGCAAGTCTACTTCCGGTTATGTACTTAGTTTGGGATCCGGCCCAATTTGTTGGTCAAGTAAGAAGCAGGCTGCCATTGCTTTATCATCAGCAGAGGTCAAGTATAGAGGAGCATTCAATGCCACTATTCAGGCAATTTGGCTACAACATTTCCTATCTGAGCTTGGGATTAGTGTCCATCATCCAACTGTCATCCGGTGCGATAATCAAAGTACGCTAAAGTTTTGCAGAGATCCAGTGCAGCAGCAGCATACCAAACACATCGAGATCCACATGCACTTCATTAGAGAACTCATTCATGATGGGATCATCAATCTTCAATACTGTCCTAGTTCCGAGCAGATTGCTGACATCCTCACCAAGACTTTCACTGAGCAGAAGTTTCGATTCCTACGAGATCATCTCGGGGTGAAGGACACGACTGCCTAGCAGTTATCTTTTCTCTACTTTTGCATTATATTTTGAGGGGGGGTTTTCTTCCCACTGGGTTTTCCCTCTTTCCTCCTTTTTATGCATTGTATATGGGTACCTAAAATGGCCGTGTTGCCGGGACTCATTCATTTTGCATCACACTCACCTAAGTTATGCTTAAGGGGGGGTGTTGGTGTACATGCACTTAGACTAGCTGTGTTGGTGTACATGCACCTAGATTAGCTCCAGTTAACTTATTGCTTGCATGTGGCACATGTACACATTAACATAAGATAAAGCACACTTAGCTTTAGTTAGCTTTAGTTATTGCATGTACAACTAAGCTTAACTTAGTTGCTTTTATGTATTTATTCTAAAACTAATATTGTAGAATCAATTTTCATTCTTTTCTCAATTCTTGCTCGCTTCCTTCCTTCTCTTGCAAGCTTGTTTATTGTTTTGCAGATCTAGATCTGTGTATCTCAAAAATATTACAAGGTTCACCAGCTGGATCAACCCAATCACATGTAGAAGTTTCACAAGGTACAAATTTACGAACGCTCATGTTTCCATCACCCCATCCACCAGTGCTAACCAAAGTACCGTCTGCAGCAAAGGCTCCCGATGAACACCAAGTATCAGTCCTCAGCGTCAATAGTCTCACCTTGTTTGTAGCTGTGGAGGTTTGCCATTACACCAAAACCCGTAGGTGTTGGTAAAAATTACAAGCCAGTAACTAGGATCCCCAGGGTGGAAATTACGGATTCTATAGAGGTGCGATGATTCTTCCAACACCCCCCCTCAAACGCAACTTGGGGGAATCGAACCTGGGTCCACGCTCTGATACTATGTGAGATTTTTGAGATACACAGATCTAGATCTACAAAACAATAAACAAGCTTGCAAGAGAAGGAAGGAAGCGAGCAAGAATTGAGAAAAGAATGAAAATGGATTCTACAATATTAGTTTTAGAATAAATACATAAAAGCAACTAAGTTAAGCTTAGTTGTACATGCAATAACTAAAGCTAAGTGTGCTTTATCTTATGTTAATGTGTACATGTGACACATGCAAGCAATAAGTTAACTAGAGCTAATCTAGGTGCATGTACACCAACACAGCTAGTCTAAGTGCATTTACACCAACAAACCTGGATCTGGGCTTCTGAATGATCGATGGTATGCTTCAAACCAGATCCTTCCTAACGGTAGAAGTATTGTTGTGGGGGGCAACTACACTTTTACCTACGAATTCCTGCCACCAAGGAAGCCTGGTGAGGGAGTTTACAATCTGACGTTTCTAGAAGACACCTATGTGTCCCAAAACCTGCAGAGCCTGTACAATCTCTATCGTTTTCTTCATCTCTCATCCGATGGAAATCTCTTCATCTTCGCCAACCATGATTCCATCTTGCTTGATTACCAAAGAAATGTTGTGGTCAGGCATTTTCCAAGAATCCCAGATGGCCCAAGAAATTACCCCACCATTGCCTCATCTGTGATGCTGCCACTGTCCGCATCTGATGCATTTCGGAGGACAGAAATTATGATCTGCGGTGGTGCTCCTGTTGACAGTTACAATTTGTCACTTGCAGGGATTTTCATTGACACGCTCTAGAGCTGTGAAAGAATGGTTATCACACATCCCAATGCCGATTGGGCAATGGAGAACATGCCTGCTCCCAGAGTTCTGGTTGATATGCTGCTTCTTCCCACCGGTGAAATTTTGATTATCAATGGAGAGGAGAAGGGATGTGCAGGTTATGGGCAAGCAACCAATCCAGCTCTTTCTCCTTATTTATACAGACCTAATGCATTGCCAGGGCAGCGCTTCTCAGTACTCGCAAGTTCCACTGTTCCAAGAATGTATCATTCCACTGCAATTGTATTGCCTGATGGTAGGATTTTTGTGGGAGGTTCCAACCCCAACAAAAATTATAATTTCACCGTTATGTTTCCCACAGAGCTCCGTCTGCAAGCATACAGTCCTTATTACTTAGACGAATCTTCCCTGAGGCCCACCATAATTTCTGTGCTGCCTGCTTCGGTCACTTATGGCGGTAGCTTCAAGGTTCAATTCGCTGCAAATAATCATCATAACATTTCCATTCAATTCAACATTTATCCTCCGACCTTCACTACTCACTGTTTTTTCCATGCATCAGAGATTGCTTCTGCTTGCATCTGCCACCCCACAATTAGAATCAGTAGGAGCAGGGCAGAATATTTATAGTGCCCTAGTAACGGCACCTCCCACGCCTGTTGCAGCACCGCCTGGGTACTACATGCTATTCGTGCTCAATAGTGGAATACCCAGCGCTGCCACTTGGATTCATTTGTCTTCTAATTAGACTCATCCTTCCGCTTTGACATTCTCAATAATCTCCTCATATGTACTGTACTCTACCCTACTCTACTGTACTGAGTGAGCGCTGCAACGGTAAGCTCTCGTACATTTCAGAGCAATAAAAGTTTTGGGTTTCTTTTCTTTCTGTGTGGAAGAAATTTGAAATTTGTTAATCAAAATTGTACATTTTTTTCACCAATGTAGTGAAAAAGCAATAAAAGTTTTGGGGATGAAATTTGAAAATTGTTATGAAGGGTCTCTTTTCAAAATTGTGCATTTCTTTCACCAATGTAGTGAAAAAGCAATAAAATTTTGGGTCCTTTTTTTTCTATTTTCATGTAAAGAAATTTGAAATTTGTTACGAAGTGCTTCTTTTCAAAATTGTTATATAAAGTAAAGGATATTATTATATAAAGTGTCATGTTAGATTGTTATTATAGAAAGTGTGATGTTAAATGTAAAAAGACGAGGATGTTTAAAATGTTAATTATATATTTATTCTTTTAAAATTAATCCACTCTCATTAATGCTAATAAAATATCCATCATATTCATGTGTATTAAGTATCAAGATATACTTATCATTATTTTAAATTTGATTAAAAAATATTATAATTTAAACTTAAAAAAACACATGTTATAATTTTAAAACTCAACCTACTATTATGAATCACAAATTTATAAATTTAAAATAATTATTTTTTTTAACAATAAAATTTGAGATTAAAATCATATAATATAAAATTAATTAATTACAATACCATATTTACCTTTATTATCCAAAAAATTGCATAATTAATTTGATTATATATTTTTTCAATTAAAACCAAATTATCTATTTGACACAAGTAAATATAATATTAACAAAATTTAATAAACACATTTACCAGTGAGTTTTTAAGCATTTGTAAAATTATATAATATTATAAGATAAATTTATTTTTATTGTTTATAATGGTAAATTATAATATTAAATAAACAATTATTGTTAACGATCAACTAAACACTTAGATTACTCTAATAATAAAAATATCTAATAAAATATTATTATAATTAATGATGTAGTCTAATTGTTTCATGCTTTATTTTTCTTCACTAGAATCTAGATTGTCATTTTCCATTGTTTAAGATATTTATTTTTTTTCCAATATTGTATTCAACTCATTGAAAAGCTTAGAAAACTAGGATTAGGTGGACTAAATAGATCAAGCCCTCAAGCTAGTGATTACAACACATTATTATAACAAAAAAAAATCTATGGATTCCCTAGCCAATCCATTATACCAAAATCCTTCCACCTTTATATGCACAGTTCAATCAATCAATCCCCAGTGGAGATCCATTGGACAAAAATGGCCAAAGTGTAATGTACCTCAATTTACTCAACTATATTTTTCTTTGTTTTTGCAATAAATTCAAAAATACTTATTATATGATTCTAAGGTTTTACCTCATCATACATCTCATTTCAAAACATTTTTTCTCTAACACAATTTACATTTTCCATAGCTAGTGAAAAGAGAATTCTAGATGGTCCCTTGCTCACTAGTCTAGACACAACACCATACTCGTTCAAGGCATAACTTCTTGGTCAACCCGATCATACTATAGGGATCCATCTCGATTTTATTGGTTAACATATAACACCCTTCCTAAATGCCACATGTGATACTTGTACCCTTTTGTTCCAATATAATTTAACATAAGGGACTTAGGCTTTATGAATAATAAATTAATTGTACTATATCTTATATACTTATGGTGTATCTAAGTCTCTCCTTTTTCTTTCCCACACTTTATATATTTTTCCCATGGCATTAAGCTTCTCCATGGTATCATACCCATTTATATTACCTCCTTGCTTTGCATACTCATAATTTTGTTTATGCACTAAAAATAAATTACTATTTTGTCCACCCTTAGCTCACTTATCTTTCTTTCTCGAATTAGGTTAAAAACATTATCCTTGGCATATATTATTATTACTATTTCGAAACAATTATATGACATGCAATTATCATAGTAAACCACCCCTCAACCTCTAACTTCAATGCTAACTTGGTCAAATGTGATGTACCTTCCTCAACCCTTAGTTCTTGTTTTCATGGAATTCATGGATCAATAATTCAATTGGGGGACTGATGTTATTAGTTAAAAAGCTTGGTGTGTGTCATGTGACCCTACTACATGGTCTTGTAATACTGGTTCACACCACGACTAGCACGTGGACCCAATGTGGTTGATTATTTGGATGGTGAGGATTACTGTACAGGGGGATTGTCACAAGTCCACTTTCTAGAAATATAAATACTTTTTTTTTAAGAAATAAATACTAATGTAGTTCAATAAGTTCATATTCATTAGGTTTCCCTACCCCTATAACAGTGTCTAGTGTGTAGACTGGGTAGGGGGATGTGTCATAAAGTTATCCTTCTTCCTCATCCTCTAACCATTAGGGCAAGTCATGCTCAATAGAAGGTTGAGCAGGAGGCCACATCACAAGTTTTTTTGATGGATGCCCATTCTTTATGGTCATGTTCCCAACCCTGCAACTAATGAGGCATCAAAAGTGGCCAACCAAGGTCTTCCTAAGATGATAGGATAACCATTAAATTTGGTTTTGGGATGCAGGACAAGGAAATTAGTGGGATACTCCCATGAGTCAATGGAGACCATTACATCGTCAATAAATCCCTCGGGAGCTATTATGGATCTATCTGCAAGTTGAAGTATGTAATCGGCCTCCTCCCAAATCTACCCAAGTAACTGTCCAACCGTGGTAAACGTGTGACGAGAGAGGTAACTATAAGGGATTCAACCTCCTTGGTGACCTTAAAGAAATGGAATCGACGAAAACAAATTAACCATACCTTCCACACCAGCAGCAATACCCCCAGGGGACATCCCAGCCACTCAAGCATCCTGCCCCTAGGTCCCACTGACCTTTTAGACCTCTAAACATTTGGACACTCTCATGATATGGGCATGATAGCATCTAGGGACCTCTTGACACTTTCACAGGCCTACAAGCCACCATCCAAGGACTTTTCCCAGCGGACCTGTGCCAACATCCCTTGAAATCAAGGCACTTTTCTGGCCCAGAATTTCAGCCACTCCCCAGAATTTGTGTAACTTTTAGAATCCACCGAAGACATGATGACAAAGATAAAAAAACTTAGAAATAAAACTCAGGACTAAGCCTAACCATCCCCAACTGGGATTGACATTCTGTCAAACACTTGGAATCAATGCAACCTACAGGTTTAGGATACAAGACAAAGTATGAATGACTAAAAGCACTTATGAACCATGGCAGGAAGGATCACCAACGTCTCCATTGAACTATTATTACATCAATTAGGTCTTGCATCCATCATTTTAACATTCAAAAGTAAATACATGAAATATCCATTAAATGAATCAACCAATTAACCATGCTTATAACGAGCATAAAACCATGTAAATATCAAAGATATGACATCCTTTAAATCCACATATAAACAAGTGAAAAAGTAAGAGAACTTAGCTTTCATTAATAATATAAAAATCTGAAAAGGTTCAGTACTTCCATGAACCACCCAACTTTAGATATTGGTGAACCAAATATTTCTTTTAGCCAACCACCCCCATGCCATATTCCAAATGTGAATGTGGGATCTCATAGGAAAACCGATCCAAAAACAACCAAGGGAATCCAAAGGTTAAACCACCTCCACCCTCATCAAATCGTGATCACACCGAAACTGGTGCTCCGATCATAACTGAACCGAACTATGAATTCCATCTGGACTCCATCACTATCCTTGAGGAATTTTTGACTCCTTGCCTCTCAGGATTTACCGCAATCCAACCACGGATCACTTGGCCCTAAACTGAGACCAGTGTCTCAGGCTTTACCACAATCTAAACCGGATAACTAGGTCATAAACTGAGATTCCTTCCTTAGAGTTTACAGTGTATCCTTCCAAAACAGATCAAGGGATTCCTAGGCCTTTGGGAATGAACCTTGAGACCAACTCCACCCGAAATTCTGAAATTCATCCAAAAAACCAAAGATCCAAATCAAAAAAAAATATCCCAACACCATGGCATCAGGAAAAAGGCAAGGCTAGGCTGAAAACCACTGTCATAACCTGGAAAAACCATGCCACCGACAACAAGAGAACCATACACCAACATGCAAAGCCATGCATGTCCAAACCAACTAGGAAATCACACATGAAATATGCTACCTGCAAGTATTCCTGATGAAGCTCCCTGATCCTGCTCTTCTTCCTTGATCTTTGCTTTCCTTCCTTTCCTTTCCTTGCTCTAAAACCTAAGCAAATACTTGAGCTAAGTGTTTAAATTGACCAAGATGTTGCCAACTAATCCTCATAAGCCTTTTTATCAATGAGTACTCTATTTTCTTCAATTTCCATCATTTTCATTCAATTTCCTCGTCACATGCAACCTATGACCTTTTACCTCACTTTTCTCCTAATTTCATTTCTTTTCATAAACAAATGTGCCAAAATTCCGTTTTTCCTTTTAATGCCTTTGCCTTTGCCTTTGCCTTTGCCTTTTCCTTTGCCTTTTCCAATCTCCTTTGCCATAATAAAATGCAATCTCCTTTCCCATAGTAAACTGACTGAACACCCACACCAAGATGTCCTACCTAACATTAAACTTGGAATAAGTGTCCCTTGCCCATGGTCTTATTCTTTCCTTTATATACCTTATTACATGGAATTTTCATGAGGGTTGTTACACAATATCATAGTAGTCTTCCTCAAGCCCCCTTGGAGGTTGAGCTCGAGAATGGTTTCCCTAGTCATCACATTGATTGCAGCCCCAAGGTCAATCAAGGTATTAGGGACCATAATTCCATCAATGTGCACAAGCAATACTGGGCTACCATTATCCAAGTACTTTGGGGAGATTACCCTCCCAAGCATTAGGTCAAAAAATTGTCCAACAAAATGGATAGTGGGGTATCTATTCTTCTTCTCCCAGGTATTTTGAAACACTCTTCCCTGATAAGCTTGTTGTAAATGGGGACATCTTTGATGGCTTGGAGAAGGGGTATTTTTACACACAAGTTCTTCAATTCTCCCCGAAGTTAAGCCTCTTCTAGGGCGTGTTGTTTAGGGTGGACCAACCATTCATGGTAAGGAGGTGCATTGGCTTGAGGGGCAGTCTATTCATTCTCTTCAATCTCTCTATGTGGAAAATGTGGGTGATTATCTAGGATCACCTTCCGAGAAGGAAGGTTGATCTCTTGGATTTCCACAACATAAGCATGCTAGGATGTCTCCCCACTATAAACCTATTGTTCCTACTTATTGTTTAGGTTCAGATTGGGTTGAGAAAGCATTTGAGTTTTCTTAAGTGGGGTATGGTGAGGGAGCTATGGTTGAGGTTGAGGTAGAGGTAGTAGAGCAGGAGTTTGGGTTGTTTGAGGCCTCCACCCTGGTGAGAGGTTTCTCCATTGGGAATATTGTGGTGGATATGGTTGGAAAGGAGGGTTAATAGGACAAGGAGGATGTTGAGGAGTATAAGGCCAAGCAGGAGGTGTGGGCCATGATGGGTGAGTGGAAGGAAACCAAGGCTAGAAAGCCGCATTCTTATTTGGGTTTTAATGAGGATAGTGCACACCTTGCATTCCCTGCTAATATGGTGGAGGACCTTAAGGCCTCCTCTGGTTAATAAAGCAGAGTTTCTCTGAACCACCTTTTTCCCCTTAGTATATAGCCTTCAGACCTATCATAGAGAGACGTTCTTCTATTGCATGATTTTCTTTACAAACAAAGTAGACTTCTTTGACATTCAGTGGGCACTCATTCCTAGGGTGTCTCTCAGTGTGTCTAGGGTAGAAGATACCTAGCGCCCTTTCTCCTTCCTCTTGGTTCCTTTTAATTTGCGTTGTATCCATCTGTAGGGGAAACGTATGCAACATGCCACTCTTAAAATCCTCCAACATACTTCCTATCCCATGTTTGAGGGCTGATGTAAAGGGAGATGAACTAACCAAGCCTTGGCTAGACCCACCCTTTTTTCTAGCAGCCCTAGAGTGATTCGTATATATTGTTTTGATGACATCATAAAGAAATTAAGAGATGTCTGGACTCGAGACAACATGTTGAGGGTTTCCATTACATCCTCCCTGATCCCCCATAGAAGAACTAGCTTGAGTGATTCGAGATCAAGGGTACAATTAGCCCTCCTATAATTGAGTGGGAGTCTTTCCTCATAGTCCTCTAAGGATTCATTTGTTCCTAGGGTCATCCTAAAGATTTCCTCCTTTGTTTCCTTGGAACTGCAGTAATCATTGTACTTGTCATTGAAGGCTTGTTTCATTTGAGCCTCGGTAGGGATGTTGCCTTTCGGTAAATCATGAATGAGTGCAAGGGTACATCTTTGAGGGTATATGGAAATAAATTTAGCTTATGTTCATCCAAGGCATAGTCATAGGTCCTACAAGAAACAAAAAATTCAAACACGAAGGTGTGAGGATCTCCAGAGGTTAGGCCATCGAAATGTGGAAGGGAAACATGGCTTATATTACTCATTCTGGCCTACCCATTAGTTTCCCTGATAGGGAAAATCTCATATTATCTGTTTTTAGCCATGGTTTGTGTAGGTGAGATATGTTTTTCTTCCCCTATGGGTTCCTCAAAAATTCCAGGTTTCTCACCTAGAGGCTTTTCTAATTCCCCTAGAGTGAGAGAGGAAAGTTCACAATCACCAAAGAAGAATACAGGTTGACTGCTTGAAGGGGTGGGGGTTTTTGGTAAGAATTTCCCTTGATTTTCCCTACTCCTATGAGGTATGAAAGAACTAGCTATGTTTTTTGAATTCTTTTTCTCCTTCTTTTTTTTTCGTGAAGCTTTCAAACCAATAAGACTAATGCAAAGCAAAAAGCAAGTAACTCCTATGTAGAAACAACACCTACTTGAACACCTCCCTGACAACAGTGCCAAAAAATGATGAGCTATGGTATTGAACCAAGGATGTTGCAACTCCCAATGCTTATCAACCTAAATTATCAACTTGGGGTTCATACAAACTTACAGGTGATAGTGCTATATGCACAACATGTTACATTCTACTCATGTCCTCCTTAGTCGTTAGATTAGATCAAGGTATTCAAATACCACTCCTTCGACTAACTACAAATATAATTTCTTATGAAAGCATATCGTGATTGCAAGGAGATGAACTTGATTCTAATGACAGAAATGAAAATGCCATTAATTAAATGTAAATGCTAATTTAAATGTCATGAAAGGGAAAGGCTAGTCTAGTTGCAAAAGTAAACCCCGCCACCCTATTTTCACACTGTTGTAGCGGCTACAACCACCCTCCAAAATTTTTCCTTAGATTCGTTTTGGAGCCTCCTTACCAACCATCCTCAACAGCATGTATTGCACTATCAAGTACATGAGATTTAATGGTTTTCTAGCAGCTTCCGAGCCTCTGCATGATAGCTTGTTGCACTCCTATCAGAGGCTGCTTCTGTAGAGTTGGTCTAGCTGCAATACTAGAGGGGAACCAGTCTTCCCTCCAGAAATTGCGCAAATATGACTCGCAGCCAACTCGGCTCAAAAACTACGCAATTTCTATATGAAATACCTATATGTTATGTTGTTATCATTGTAAACTGCCCCTCAACCTCTTCTTTTAATGTTATATTGGTTAAACGTGATGTACCATCGTCAACCCTTAGTCCTTGTCTTGATAGAATTCATTGATCAACCATTTAATTGGGTTACTCATACAATTTCTTAAACAGTGTGGTGTGCATCACATGAAAATGCTACATGGTCATGTAACATTGGTTCACACCAGTGCTAGGGCATGGCCCACATGTGGTTAATTATTCAAATGGTCAAGATCACAAAGGGTGATCCAACGCTATAGAAATTTGGATAGATAACCTATCTTTATTTCCTTTCAATTTCTTCATTTTGTATTTTTTGGCCACTTGACACACTTCTTTGCAACTAAGAGAGTTGCGTTGACTTATGACCATAGACTTTCCCACTCAATTATTGGTGTGGCCATTTCATTCCCCATAAGAGATCTTAATATTCTCAAGAGAACAACTTGAATGCATTTTTGAGCTACTTAAGAGGTAAAGCTTTGACCCTGGGAATTCGATTTTTTCCTCTCACTAGATTTATGTCATAACATGTGGGTGTCATACATTAATTTTCTAAAATTATATACTCTTAAACACAAACACGCACACACACACAAATTTCATTTAATATGTTGATCTTTTTTGAATTTTTAAGGCAAATGAAGTTTTAGAATTTTAAAGCAAATTAATAACTAATTAAATTTTATTAAATTTTTTTTAAATAATGAAATAATATCAAGTTCATTTAAAATAATTAAAATAATTGTCAAGTGGGTGTAGCTTAGAGAGGAGGTGATATTATCCTCCCCACTGAGGATTCCAACCCCATCTATATTGACATACTCACTCCTTGGGAATCACTTCTACATAGATAATTTGTCTATTTTATTAGATATGAAACTAAATTAACATTGAAACTCAAAGAGAAATATAGTGATTATAACGTTCAAGATACCCCAAGTGCTAGAGCACAGAGATATCTTAAAGAGAGGGAATGGATTATTGGGATGAGATTGGATAGACCTTCTTAGTTCATATTTTATTAGGGACTATAATTCAAGTGCATTTACTTGGATATTATAGGATGCATAAAATAGTATTTCTCAAGGGAGAGTATACCTAGTAGGCTATGTGCTATCCATGTTGTTGGATTCTTTAGCTCATTTTAATTTTAAATTCTAATTAATAGCAAATCGTGTGAAAAGTTTAACATTATAATTTTTTCTAAACATTTTTAAAGTATTAAAATTAGAACTCTATTGAAATCTTGATTAATAATAAAGTAACAATATTTTCCAATTTAAGAATTTTAATATTTCCTAAGAAAAGAAAACCTTACACACACACACACACATATTTTCCAAACTAAGATTTTTAATATTTCCTCGGAGAAGAAAACCCTTTCACACACACACACACATTACAATTGTAAAAAAATTGTTTTTTAATATTTAATAAATTTCCACAATCTTTTATAATTTTATTAAAATACACAATCAATACACTAACCTTATAATTTATTAGTAAATAAAAAATCATTATAAATTTAGTTATAAACATAATATATAATTTATTCATTTAATTCAAATTTGAGTACTCTTTAAGTGTGACTTTTTATGGGATTCCCCAAAAGTATGCTCAAAAATCCAAAAAATCGCACTTAAAGACTACTCCATCAAAATTACATCTCATTCTATACATTTTAAATAAGCATGTGTAAGAGAAATATTATAAAGAATTAGATCCCTTATTATATACCATTCTCATTTAAAGTTTGTTATATGGATATTGATGTTAGCATTTATGGTCATGGACATGAACAGTATGCATACAAGACTTCATTTTGAGTTGCTTATATTTGGTGAACCCAGTTGTTTGATATTTTAATGTAAAGACTAAAAAATTAACAATCCTTTAATAAGATTTTTAATGGTGTTTTTAACTAGCATTAATGAGTTTAATGATATTTAATTTAAAGATTCAATTTGCTTGTTTTGGTGTTTTTTTGTTGTTGATACTATTCTTTATGATATTACAACTTTTTGTTATTTAATATTTATTTTCAAACTCAAATATAAATAATGATCACATTTTTAACTCCCGGATGCGGGTGAGGGCACGTCACATAGGGACGAGCCACATGCCCAGCATGTGACGCCCCGTGCCAGCAGTTAAGGTTATGGGCAATGTAATGGATCTCCGCCGTCAGGGGTTAAGGTTTGTATGCCCAAGCTCTGGGCATTCAATGCCGAGCAGGGTGAGTCGATGGAGGGACAGAGAGCAGTTAAGGCATGCTCATTTCGAGGTTTTGCAGCGATCCTTCAAGGGGAAGGCAGCGCACTACAAATTAATAAGCATGGTGAGGAAGGAATGTTGCAGGCGCGGAAGGAATCGGATTGGGGGGACGATCCACCACCTTGCAGGGCAGTCACAGCACTCTGTAGCTGCTACTCAGGGGATTTTCTTGGGGAGAAGAGGCACATTAAAGACAATTGGAATAAATTGGAAGCGAAGCGGTCATTCTGTGCGTGGTATGTGGCAGAGTTTTGCTCTGAAGCCGCTCCTCCTGTGTGTGGTCTGGGGCAAAATCTGCTCTGCGATCGTTCTTCTGTCACAATTCAGTTACTTCAATCCCTCACCGGTCTCTACGGGTTCCTCAATCCTTCGACAGTGGTCCGGGAAAAAGAGGAAGGCGACAGGGGATCCATGGCCAAGATACGAGAGCGGCAGCCAAGCAGGAGGGGACCTGGGCGAGGAGCGTCCTCACGACGACCGGCAGCAGATGAGCACCATCATTGTTGTTGCTGCTACTGCCATAGGCGAGCGAGAGCAATTCCAATTCAGGCCGGGCAGTTCTTGGAGGTTGGAAGCACAAGTGAAGGAGAGTCAGGGCTTCCAGCCTTTGGCTCAGTCGTCTTCACCTTGGGTGGTTCGAAGGAGAATGAGAGTATCAATGCCCATATCTCGGTGCTCTTTACTAAGGCTCCTGAAGGAAATGAAGCAGGGAAGCAGCCAGTTTCGGCTGAGCCACCTCAAGCAGGCAAGGGGGAGGAGAGTCCCGTGCTGCAGCCACCAATTGAGGCCAGCACCTCTGGGAAAGAGATCCAGCACTCCCCTCCCTTTCCTCCGGAACAGGCTCCTCCGAATACTGCAAAGGATCCAATGGACCCGTGGGCAGGGATACCGGAGGGCCAAGGCTGGAGCTACATTTACGAGGAAGAGCCCGAAGACTAATCCTCAGCAGCGACCTCCGGAATTCTCCCTTCTCTCTCGGCGTCGGTCTATTCTAATGGTTTCAGCGGGTATTTGTCTTCTGTTTGTTACTGTGTCTACTACTGTTTCGGTTAATTTTCAGTTTGTCATTTTGTCATGTAAATGTCAATCTCGCGGAGGGACTAGCTTCACTGCAAGTGGGTTGGATGGAAGCCCATGTGTGGGACGTGTCGTCACGGTCTAACTCGATGTTGTTTCATGTTCGACTACAGTCATGTCATTTTGGTCTTTTGTCTCAGTATGTTTGGTATATCCTGTAGTTGCCCCTGCGCGGGAATATTTTGTGTCAAACTATGTTCTCCCAGGCGCCATAGTCGGCCCTGGTTGGTCTGTCTCTCAGTATGTAAAGTTCACATGTAAATACCATATAATACAATAGATAGTCTTTTACCGAGAAAAAAAAAATGATCACATTTTTAACATAGATGAAGCTATTTAATTTATATACCAAAATTTTCCAATTTATATTGGAATATTTAAATAAGAAATATATCCATATTTTAGCTATTTTAAGTTTTGGAGATTTAATAGGTATAATTTTCGGCCAATTTTAGTTGTATTAGGGAAGATATTTTTTAAAATTTTGAAGTTTGAGTTGCATAACTTGCACAATTTAGGCGATGGAGGAGTTTTCAAGGTGTTGAATCCATTTGTTTAGTCAAAAGCACATTTTAAACAACTAAACATCACAATCTCGCTCACAGTTGTGTGCAATAATTAAACAAACCCACAATTTAACATATAACATATTCACAATTTACTTCACGATATATCTTGAGGTGAGTGATATTTAATGTTTTTGAAAATGGGATTTTGGCAATAATATTTTAATTTGTATTAATGAATTTAATGATATTACTCAATTTTACTTGTTTTATATAATTTGATAATTTTTTGTTGTTGATGCAATTCTTTATGATGTTATAATTTTTTTGTTATTCAATATGTATTTTTAAACTCATAAATATATCACATTTCTGTCCTGTTAAAAGAAGAACATAGAATAATTAGATGGAATTATTTCATCTACATGACGCAATTCCCTAGTTTTTGGTGGAATATTTAAATAAGAAATATAATCGTAGTCTCGCTGTTTTAAGTTTTGGAGATTTCATAGGCATATTTTTTTTGTCAAATTTTCCATTATTAAGGCATATATTTGTTAAAATTTAGAAGTTTGAGTTATATAATCTACAGAGGTAGGTGCCTAAGGAGTATTCAAGGGGTTGAATCCATTTATGTAGTTAAAAAAACGCACTTTAAACAACTAATATCACAATTTCCCCCACAAGTTTGTTGTAATCTTAATGAGTTGTTTTTAGTGAGATTTTTTGGAATCTTTTATTGTGGGATTTTCCCCTCTATTTTCTCTAAAATCCTGCAGGAATTTATTGAAATCACTTTTCAGGGTGGGTGCTGAATCTATATATACAGTCAAAAAGCCAGTTTAAATAACACAAATCAAGATTCCGCCTCAAATTTTTTTCAGCCAAATTCTATAGAAATTCCAAAAATTGTACTAAAAACAACTCCTCACCTTAATATATTATTGTCACCTTAAAATATAAATGTGAGAAGTTTATTGTGATTGCCAAAATAGAGTTTTGGAAATGCTATTTTGCTTATATTTTCCATTCCATGTTGGAGAAGTTTATTGTGATTGCCAAAATAGAGTTTTGGAAATGCTATTTTGCTTATATTTTCCATTCCAAGTTGGTCTAGCCATGTTTATTGTGGTCTGTGATCCAGCCAGAAATGAAATAAGAGTGAGTTTTAATTGAGGTTGGCCACGTTGAAAAAGCAGATACATCCACGATGACTATGGCTGGAATGTGGAGACCACTTACAACTATGCATTTGACATCACCTCTCTATAAAAACTCAGCTCATGAACTCGCCTTTGCAGAGCGTACCAACAGCAATACCGATTTCTGGATATCATATCATGGAGTCCAAGTGTTGCATTTGGATTCAATTTGTGGTCTATATTCTGGTAATCAATATTTGCAGGGCGGATGGCCGTGATACGGTAAGCCCTGGCCCTGGGAGATGGGAAGTGGTGATTGAAAATGGAGGTGTGTCGGCGATGCATATGGCCACCACCATTATGGGTACAGTGGTGATGTACGATTACACAGATTTTGGTGATTCTAATATAAGCCTCGCAAATGGAATTTGCATAGGTAAATCAGCCGGTTATCATGATTGCTCAGCGCACTCCATAGAATACAACATTGCTACAAACAAGGTGAGACCGTTGACGCTGAGGACTGATACTTGGTGTTCATCGGGAGCCTTTGCTGCGGACGGTACTTTGGTTAGCACTGGTGGATGGGGCGATGGAAACATGAGCGTTCGTAAATTTGTACCTTGTGAAACTTCTACATGTGATTGGGTTGATCCAGCTGGTGAACCTGGATCTGGGCTTCTGAACGATCGATGGTATGCTTCAAACCAGATCCTTCCTGACGGTAGAAGTATTGTTGTGGGGGGCAACTACGCTTTACCTACGAATTCCTGCCACCAAGGAAGCCTGGTGAGGGAGTTTACAATCTGACGTTTCTAGAAGACACCTATGTGTCCCAAAACCTGCAGAGCCTGTACAATCTCTATCCTTTTCTTCATCTCTCATCCGATGGAAATCTCTTCATCTTCGCCAACCGTGATTCCATCTTGCTTGATTACCAAAGAAATGTTGTGGTCAGGCATTTTCCAAGAATCCCAGATGGCCCAAGAAATTACCCCACCACCGCCTCATCTGTGATGTTGCCACTGTCCGCATCTGATGCATTTCGGAGGACAGAAATTATGATCTGCGGTGGTGCTCCTGTTGACGGTTACAATTTGTCACTTGCAGGGATTTTCATTGACGCGCTCCAGAGCTGTGGAAGAATGGTTATCACAAATCCCAATGCCGATTGGGCAATGGAGAACATGCCTGCTCCCAGAGTTCTGGGAGATATGCTGCTTCTTCCCACCGGTGAAATTCTGATTATCAATGGAGCGGAGAAGGGATGTGCAGGTTATGGGCAAGCAACCAATCCAGCTCTTGCTCCTTATTTATACAGACCTAATGCATTGCCAGGGCAGCGCTTCTCAGTACTCGCAAGTTCCACTGTTCCAAGAATGTATCATTCCACTGCAATTGTATTGCCTGATGGTAGGATTTTTGTGGGAGGTTCCAACCCCAACAAAAATTATAATTTCACCGTTATGTTTCCCACAGAGCTTCGTCTGCAAGCATACAGTCCTTATTACTTAGACGAATCTTCCCTGAAGCCCACCATCATTTCTGTGCTGCCTGCTTCGGTCACTTATGGCGGTAGCTTCAAGGTTCAATTCGCTGCAAATAATCATCATAACATTTCCATTCAGTTCAACATTTATCCTCCGACCTTCACTACTCACTCTTTTTCCATGCATCAGAGATTGCTTCTGCTTGCATCTGCCACCCCACAATTAGAATTAGTAGGAGGAGCGGGGCAGAATATTTATAGTGCCCTAGTAACGGCACCTCCCACGCCTGTTGCAGCACCGCCTGGGTACTACATGCTATTCGTGCTCAACAGTGGAATACCCAGCGCTGCCACTTGGATTCATTTGTCTTCTAATTAGACTCATCCTTCCGCTTTGACATTCTCAATAATCTCCTCATATGTACTGTACTCTAGTGAGCGCTGCAACGGTAAGCTTTCGTACATTTCAGAGCAATAAGAGTTTTGTGTTTTTTTTTCTGTCTGTGTGGAAGAAATTTGAAATTTGTTAATCAAAATTGTACATTTTTTCACCAAAGTGAAAAAGCAATAAAAGTTTTGGGGATGAAATTTGAAAATTGTTATGAAGGGTTACTTTTTGAAAATTGTGCATTTATTTCACCAATGTAGTGAAAAAGCAATAAAATTCTAGGTCTTTTTTTCTTTTTTCATGTAAAGAAATTTGAAATTTGTTACGAAGCATTTCTTTTCAAAATTGTTATATAAAGTAAAGGATATTATTATATAAAGTGTCATGTTAGATTGTTATTATAGAAAGTGTGATGTTAAATGTAAAAAGACAAGGATGTTTAAAATGTTAATTATATATTTATTCTTTTAAAATTAATCCACTCTCAGTAATGCTAATAAAATATCCATCATATTCATGTGTATTAAGTATCAAGATATAATTATCATTATTTTAAATTTGATTAAAAAATATTATAATTTAAACTTAAAAAAACACATGTTATAATTTTAAAACTCAACCTACTATTATGAATCACAAATTTATAAATTTAAAATAATTAATTTTTTTAACAATATAATTTGAGATTAAAATCATATAATATAAAATTAATTAATTACAATACCTTATTTACCTTTATTATCCAAAAAATTGTATAATTAACTTGATTATATATTTTTTCAATTAAGACCAAATTGTCTATTTGACACAAGTAAATATAACATTAGCAAAATTTAATAAACACATTTACGAGTGAGTTTTTATGCATTTGTAAAATTATATAATATTATAAGATAAATTTATTTTTATTGTTTATAATGGTAAATTATAATATTAAATAAACAATTATTGTTAACGATCAACTAAACACTTAGATTACTCTAATAATAAAAATATCTAATAAAATATTATTATAATTAATGATGTAGTCTAATTGTTTCATGCTTTATTTTTCTTCACTAGAATCTAGATTGTCATTTTCCAATGTTTAAGATATTTATTTTTTTTTCCAATATTGTATTCAACTCATTAAAAAGCTTAGAAAACTAGGATTAGGTGGACTACATAGATCAAGCCATCAAGCTAGTGATTACAACACATTATTATAACAAAAAAAAATCTATGGATTGCCTAGCCAATCCATTATACCAAAATCCTTCCACCTTTATATGCACATTTCAATCAATCAATCCCCAGTGGAGATCCATTGGCCAAAAATGGCCAGTGTAATGTACCTCAATTTACTCAACTATTTTTTTCTTTCTTTTTGCAATAAATTCAAAAATACTCATTATATGAATCTAAGGTTTTACCTCATCATACATCTCATTTCAAAACATTTTTTCTCTAACACAATATACATTTTCCATAGGTAGTGAAAAGAGAATTCTAGATGGTCCCTTGCTCACTAGTCTAGACACAACACCATACTCGTTCAAGGCATAACTTCTTGGTCAACCCTATCATACTATAGGGATCCATCTCGATTTTATTGGTTAACATATAACACCCTTCCTAAATGCCACATGTGATACTTGTACCCTTTTGTTCCAATATAATTTAACATAAGGGACTTAGGCTTTATGAATAATAAATTAATTGTACTATATCTTATATACTTATGGTGTATCTAAGTCTCTCCTTTTTCTTTCCCATACTTTATATATTTTTCCCATGGCATTAAGCTTCTCCATGGTATCATACCCATTTATGTTACCTCCTTGCTTTGCATACTCATAATTTTGTTTATGCACTAAAAATAAATTACTATTTTTTCCACCCTTAGCTCACTTATCTTTCTTTCTCGAATTAGCTTAAAAACATTATCCTTGGCATTTATTATTATTACTATTTCGAAATAATTATATGACATGCAATTATCATAGTAAACCACCCCTCAACCTCTAACTTCAATGCTAACTTGGTCAAATGTGATGTACCTTCCTCAACCCTTAGTTCCTGTTTTCATGGAATTCATGGATCCATAATTCAATTGCGGGACTGATGTGATTAGTTAAAAAGCTTGGTGTGTGTCATGTGACCATGCTACATGGTCTTGTAATACTGGTTCACACCACGACTAGCACGTGGACCCAATGTGGTTGATTATTTGGATGCGTAGAAATTTTGAATAATTTAACACATATTCAATGGAGATTATCCTGATCATGTACTATTGCGGAAAACATACACAATACATAAGCTCCTCTACGTTGATCATCAATATAACAACATCAATAACAATAAAAACATCAAGAGCATTCACACATTAACACAGTATGTATCCCGGGGAAAGCATCTTGCTAAAAACCCCAACTATCTGTATATTAATGATTGAGTCATGTAACATTACACAGCATAATACTTCTCACAAGTATCTCCACCTCTGTTACACACAATACAGCTCAGATCTGATCTCCAAATCTCTTCCACTGCTTGCCTGCCTCCACTGCTCAATACCTGCTCAAGAACTAATGAGAATGGCTCACCAAACTCGTGTTTCACCTGCAAAATAGTCACTCACACTTTGTTGGACGTGAGCACAAGCTATAATTTGGGAAAATACGTGAGCAAACTCATTGGCATACTCAATCCCTTGATTGTGCAAGATCTGGTGCACAACTATAGTCACAACTGATAGCAATCTGATTCTCTACCACCTGTCCCTGTTGAACTGAACATGCACTGACATGCAACTGAGTTAACTGATGTATTCATTAGTTCTATTATGAGTTAATAACTTGTGAATTAATTAATAACTAATTCACCCAACTCATCTCTAGTCTATTTGCCAGTTAGACTAAATACAACCAGTTTAACAAAGCTAAACTGAACACAACTCCATCAACTCCACAATCAACTCCACCAAACTCAACTGATTGAGTTCTAACTGAAGTCATGCATGCAACAACTCAACTGACTCATAAGAAAAGCGTATTTCCTTCTGACAGCTGCATGTGCCACCTCTGTAGCTCAAACTGAAGTGCTCCAAGAGAATAAGATTAAGTTTATAGTCCAAATATTATTGTGAGATAATAATATTTGACTTTTCTATTTTTGACAGCCAGTCTAAAAATAGACTTTGATCACTCACACTGTGATAACTCACACTTTCATCAAAAATAGAAGTACATCTATTTTTTTCCCAACTTGATCAATCATCCATAAACAGCAACCTGCAATCCATAGACATGATCCATATGTCTAAAAATAGACATAGTCTAAAAATAGACTTGCGCCAAAAATAGCCTGCGGGCCCACTTAGTGAAGGCGACTCTTTTCACTAAGCTCCATCATCTTGTTGCAATCTCAACACTCCCTCTCGACAAGATATGGATTATCAGCAACCCCTATCCTGCCTCGGTGGTACTCGAATTTGCTCCTGGTGAGAGCCTTCGTCAGAATATCAGCATCCTGATCCTCTGTTGGAATGTACGAAAGTAACATGATCCTCCGCTGCACACAATCTCTGATATGATGGTACTTGATGTCAATATGTTTAGATCTATCATGAAATACAGGATTAGCCGAGAGTTTAATGCAACTCTGGTTATCACAGTAAATCACAGTAGGATCCAAATGAGAACCGAACAAACCAACTAGGATCTTCCTCATCCATATAGCCTCGCATGCAGCCAAACTTGCTGCCATATACTCGGCCTCCGCTGAACTGAGTGCCATGGATCTCTGTTTCCTGTTGTACCAAGAAACTGTTTTCGATCCAATACTGAAGACCCCTCCTGATGTGCTCTTTCTGTCTGTTGGGCTCCCTGCCCAATCTACATCCGTGAAGCCACATAGCTTCACCTCATCCTCCTGTCTGTACCACAAACCATATCCCGATGTGCCTCTCAAGTAGCGCAATACATGCTTTCCCGCCTTCCAGAAGAGCTTGGTAGGCTTAACCATAGCTTGTGAAAGCTGGTTAACTGCATAGCATATATCAAGTCGTGTATTGACCAAATACATCAGCGACCCCACCAACTATCGATAAACAGTGGCATCCACTTCTTCTCCCGAAGTGGCATCCTCCTTCCTCCAACCTCCAGGAAGAGGTTATCAACAGGCTTGCAGCCATGCATGTTGAACTTCTTCAGTATCTCCCGAGCATACTTTCCCTGAGAAACAAACAGTCCACCACTGCGCTGCCATATTTCCAATCCTGGGAAATAGTGAAGGAGGCCCAAGTCCTTCATCTCAAACTCTGTAGCAAGATCCTTCTTGCATGACAGTATCAACAGCTCATCACCCGTTAGAATCAAATCATCAACATACAGTACAATGATAAGCAACTTACCCTCCACCACAATCTGGTATAGGTTTGGATCCGCCTCGCTCTTAGAGAATCCATGTCTTGTGAAATAGCTGTCTATCCATGTGTACCAAGCACGTGGTGCTTGCTTCAACCCATACAACGCTCTCTTGAGCCTGCACACATGCGACTCGCTACTGAAGACTTCAAAGCCTTCGGGTTGCTCAATGTACACCTCCTCCTCAATGACTCCGTTGAGGAACGCAGTCTTCACATCCATCTGATGAATGTGCCATCCCATCTGCGCTGAGAGAGCAAGAATCGTCCGTATGGAAGAATACCTTGCAACAGGTGCAAAGGTCTCCTCATAATCGATCCCCTCAATCTGTGAAAAGCCTCGGGCAACAAATCTTGCCTTGTACTTCTCCACACTCCCGTCAGCTGCCTGCTTAACTTTGTAGATCCATCTCGAACCCACCACTGACTTCCCTTCCGGTCTAGGAACAATCTCCCATGCACTGTTTCTAACAATAGAATCATACTCTTCCACCATGGCGTCTACCCATGCGGGATCCTCCACAGCTTCCTCGAAAGAGGATGGCTTAGCCACAACACACTTGCTCATAAGAGCCATGTATCCAGTGTACCGATTAGGTGACTGTCTCTGCCTGCGTTGGGCTGTAGGTGGTCCTACAACTTTCTCTGCATCTTGAGCCGGTCGCTCAGCTTCTGTCAAGCGCTTTCACCCTCTGATGGTTGGCGCTGCATGAGTGGTCTCTTCCACTCCATGAACCTCGTCCTGTGGTTGATCCACGTCCTAAAGCTCATCCTTAGGAACTAATAGCTCCTCATCTGCATGCAAGTGTAGCTCCCTCTCAAGCGAACACTTCATGGCTTTCTCCTCCTGAAATTTTATATCCCGTCGCACAACAGTCTTACCACTATCTGGAAAATACACACGATAGTTGTGGGGCGTATCATGTGTACCCCACAAATATCCCAACCTCTGCGGTCGGCTCCAACTTCTTCCTGGCATCCTTCGTCACATGCATGTAAATGTTAGCACCAAAAATCCTCAAATGAGAAAGATCAGGCTTCTTACCAGAATAAGTCTCCTCAGGTGTACTCATGCCAAGTATCCTGTGAGGACAACAGTTCTGCACATAAACTGTTGTATTGCATGCTTCTGCCCACAAGTGAAGGGTAGGCCCTGATCATGCAACATTGCCCGTGCAGCACCCACAATCGTTCTGTTCTTTCGCTCAGCTACCCCATTTTGTTGTGGGTTATGGGGAGCTATGAGCTCTCTATGAATCTCTTCTGTCTTGCAGAAATCCTTGAACTCGTCCGAGATGTATTCACCACCATTATCGCTCCTAAGAGCCTTCACCTTCTTCCCCGACTCCTTCTCGACCAGTGCTTTGAATTCACAGAACTTTGAATATGTCTCGCTCTTCTTCTGCACGAAGAAGATCCAGCACTTACGAGAGAAATCATCAACAAAAATCACATAATACCTATGTTTTGCTGTTGAAGCAACTGAGAAAGGTCCACACACATCTGTGTGAATTCTCTCAAGGATCGTCGTGGTGCGACTATCCTTCTCGTGAAAGGTGGCTTTCACGAACTTCCCCAAAGTACACCCCTTGCACTAATTTGACTGCGCAAGTGTGCCTTTAGGAAGCCCTGTAGTGATCTGCTGCAGTATCTTCAAGGCTCCATGGTGAAGGTGACCCAATCTCCTGTGCCACAACTCGCCATCATCCCGGCTCACCAATCCTTCTGCCTTGCTTGCCATTGCTGCGCATCCATCACTCGAACCCCTATCTTCCCGGTCTCACCAGTTGTCTTGCTATGCAGGAAGGCCTTTCCCTCGCTGAAAACAACATCATACCCTTGTCTTCTAACATCGCCACTGAGATGAGATTCTTCTTCAATCCTGGAACATGCATGACTTCCTTCAATACAAAGGGTTACCAGACTCCCTCTCAAAGGAAATGGTACCGATACCGGTCACACTGTATCTACCATCATCGCCCATCTCGATGTGCACTCCAAGATCTTTGTCCTCCAGATCAGAGAACAAATCTCTATCTCCCGTCATGTGAAAAGACGCACCACTGTCCAAGAACCACACTGATCCCATCACACTTGAAACCAAGCATACGATCAGTGAAAAATCAAGCTCAAACTGAGAAGCTAAGGCCTCTCCCCCTGCAGATCCAGCAGCTTGCTTGTTCTTCTTCTTCTGCGGACAACTTGTGGCATAGTGTCCGTGCTGGTGACAGTGAAAACACTTCACCTTGGACATATCCTGCTTCTTGCCTTTCGCACCAAACTGAGAAGCTTTCTTGCTCTTCCCTTTCTTTGCTTTCGCAGACAAAGCACAATTCTCTTCATCAGCTCCCTTTGACGAAGATCCGTCCCTGGTACTCCGCCTGATCTCCTCCTGCACAAGATCTGACCATAGTCTTTCCCATCCTGGCAACTTCTCATGACCATTGACAGAATCCTGATAGGAATGCCAACTCTTCGGAAGACCAAGGAGAGCCAAGCTCACCAAGTCCTCATCATCGACAGTAACCCCCACACTTCCCAGCTCATCTCGACACTGAGTGAACTTCGTGAGATACTTGGGAATACTGTCACCCTTCTCGCATTTGATGTTTCTAAGTTTATCTTTGAGCGCCAGCTTCCTCTGATCGCTCTTGCTTTGGAATAATTCTGTTAATGATTTCCACATCAAATATGGAGTAGCCTTTCCATGGAGGCTGGACACAATGTGATCCTTCACGCCCTCCAACAGAATCCTTCGACATTTTGCGGTCTTCTTTTGCCAAACTTCCGCCTCAGCAGCATCAGTAGGCTTTGGGATATCCGTATCTATGAACTCCTTCAGCCCGTTATCATCCAATACTGCCTCCATCATGTCCTTCCATGCAATATAGTTTGAGCTGCCCTCAAGAGCATACTCCAATCGCAATCCGTTGAAAGACATTGCTGCGTTGTCACCAAGAAAACACTGCTGCAAATTCGAATTCCACCAGCAACCAACTCAACTGCTTCCGATCTAGAATTCGTGAGAACAAAATATTTCTCGTACAGAGATTGACTGTATGGGCTTTTACCGGATATTTCACCTTCCAAAGGAAGGATGAATCCAGAGGCTACCTGGCCCAATTACAGGCTCTGCCTAGAGAAATAGAATGTAAACACTTCCTGAATAGTAGATCTGATGATCAACAGCTCCGATACCATGTAGAAACTTTTTCTACAATTATCTAGCTCGCTCTGATACCATGTAGAAATTTTGAATAATTTAACACATATTCAATGGAGATTATCCTGATCATGTACTATTGCGGAAAACATACACAATACATAAGCTCCTCTACGTTGATCATCAATATAGCAGCATCAATAACAATAAAACATCAAGAGCATTCACACATTAACACAGTATGTATCCCGGGAAAGCATCTCGCTAAAAACCCCAACTATATGTCTATTAATGATTGAGTCATGTAACATTACACAGCATAATACTTCTCACAAGTATCTCCACCTCTGTTACACACAATACAGCTCAGATCTGATCTCCAAATCTCTTCCACTGCTTGCCTGCCTCCACTGCTCAATACCTGCTCAAGAACTGATGAGAATGGCTCACCAAACTCGTTTTTCACCTGCAAAACAGTCGCTCACACTTTGTTGGACGTGAGCACAAGCTATAATGTGGGCAAATACGTGAGCAAACTCATTGGCATACTCAATCCCTTGATTGTGCAAGATCTGGTGCACAACTATAGTCACAACTGATAGCAATCTGATTCTCTACCACCTGTCCCTGTTGAACTGAACATGCACTGACATGCAACTGAGTTAACTGATGTATTCCTTAGTTGTATTATGAGTTAATAACTTGTGAATTAATTAATAACTAATTCACACAACTCATCTCTAGTCTATTTTCCAGTTAGACTAAATACAACCAGTTTAACAAAGCTAAACTGAACACAACTCCATCAACTCCACAATCAACTCCACCAAACTCAACTGATTGAGTTCTAATTGAATTCATGCATGCAACAACTCAACTGACTCATAAGAAAAGCGTATTTCCTTCTGACAGCTGCATGTGCCACCTCTGTAGCTCAAACTGAAGTGCTCCAAGAGAAAAAGATTAAGTTTATAGTCCAAATATTATTGTGAGATAATAATATTTGACTTTTCTATTTTTGACAGCCAGTCTAAAAATAGACTTTGATCACTCACACTGTGATCACTCAAACTTTCATCAAAAATAGAAGTCCATCTATTTTTTTCCCAACTTGATCAATCATCCATAAACAGCAACCTGCAATCCATAGACATGATCCATATGTCTAAAAATAGACATAGTCTAAAAATAGACTTGCGCCAAAAATAGCCTGCGGGCCCACTTAGTGAAGGCGACTCTTTTCATTAAGCTCCATCATCTTGTTGCAATCTCAACAGGATGGTGAGGATTACTGTACAGGGGGATTGTCAGAAGTCCACTTTCTAGAAATATAAATACTTTTTTTTAAAGAAATAAATACTAATGTAGTTCAGTAAGTTCATATTCATTAGGTTTCCCTACCCCTATAACAGTGTCTAGTGTGTAGACTGCGTAGGGGGATGTGTCATAAAGTTATCCTTCTTCCTCGTCCTCTAACCATTAGGGAAAGTCATGCTCAATAGAAGGTTGAGCAGGAGGGCACATCACAAGTTTTTTTTATGGATGCCCATTCTTTATGGTCATGTTGCCAACCCTGCAACTAATGAGGCATCAAAAGTGGCCAACCAAGGTCTTCCTAAGATGATAGGATAACCATTAAATTTGGTTTTGGGATGCAGGACAAGGGAATCAGTGGGATACTCCCATGAGTCAATGCAGACCATTACATCGTCAATAAATCCCTCGGGAGCTATTATGGATCTATCTACAAGTTGAAGTATGTAATCGGCCTCCTCCCAAATCTACCCAAGTAACTGTCCAACCGTGGTAAACGTGTGACGACAGAGGTAACTATAAGGGATTCAACCTCCTTGGTGACCTTAAAGAAATGGAATCGACGGAAACAAATCAACCATACCTTCCACACCAGCAACAATACCCCCAGGGGACATCCCAACCACTCAAGCATCCTGCCCCTAGGTCCCACTGACCTTTTAGACCTCTAAACATTTGGAAATTCTCATGTTATGGGCATGATAGCATCTAGGGACCTCTTGACACTTTCACAGGCCTACAAGCCACCATCCAAAGACTTTTCCCAATGGACCTGTGCCAACATCCCTTGAAATCAAGGCACTTTTCTGGCCTAGAATTTCGGTCACTCCCCAGAATTTGTGTAACTTTTAGAATCCACCGAAGACATGATGACAAAGATAAAAAAACTGAGAAATAAAACTCAGGACTAATCCTAACCATCCCCAACTGGGATTGACATTCTGTCAAACACTTGGAATCAATGCAACCTACAGGTTTAGGATACAAGATTAAGCATGAATGACTAAAAGCACTTATGAACCATGGCAGGAAGGATCACCAACGTCTCCATTGAACTATTATAACATCAATTAGGTCTTGCATCCATCATTTTAACATTCAAAATTAAATACATGAAATAACCATTAAATGAATCAACCAATTAACCATGCTTATAACGAGCATAAAACCATGTAAATATCAAAGATATGACATCCTTTAAATCCACATATAAACAAGTGAAAAAGCAAGAGAACTTAGCTTTCATTAATAATATAAAAATCTGAAAAGGTTCAGTACTTCCATGTACCACCCGACTGTAGATATTGGTGGACCAAATATTTCTTTTAGCCAACCACCCCCATGCCATATTCCAAATGTGAATGTGGGATCTCATAGGAAAACCAATCCAAAAACAACCAAGTGAATCCAATGGTTAAACCACCTCCACCCTCATCAAATCGTGATCACACCGAAACTGGTGCTCCGATCATAACTGAACCGAACTATGAATTCCATCTGGACTCCATCACTATCCTTGAGGAATTTTTGACTCCTTGCCTCTCAGGCTTTACAGCAATCCAACCACGGATCACTTGGCCCTAAACTGAGACCAGTGTCTCAGGCTTTACCACAATCTAAACCGGATCATTACGTCATAAACTGAGATTCCTCCCTCAGAGTTTACCGTGTATCCTTCCAAAACAAATCAAGGGATTCCTAGGCCTTTGGGAATGAACCTTGAGACCACCTCCGCCCGAAATTCTGAAATTCATCCGAAAAACCAAAGATCCAAACCGAAAAAATATCCCAACACCATGGCATCAGGAAAAAGGCGAGGCTAGGCTGAAACCCACTGTCATAACCTGGAAAAACCATGCCACCGACAACAAAGAGAACCATACACCAACATGCAAAGCCATGCATGTCCAAACCAACTAGGAAATCGCACATGAAATAACCCACCTGCAAGTATTCCTGATGAAGCTCCCTGATCCTGCTCTTCTTCCTTGATCCTTGCTTTCCTTCCTTTCCTTTCCTTGCTCTAAAACCTAAGCAAATACTTGAGCTAAGTGTTTATATTGACCAAGATGTTGCCAACTAATCCTCATAAGCCTTTTTATCAATGAGTACTCTATTTTCTTCAATTTCCATCATTTTCATTCAATTTCTTCGTCACATGCAACCTATGACCTTTTACCTCACTTTTCTCCTAATTTCATTTCTTTTCATAAACAAATGTGCCAAAATTCCTTTTTTCCTTTTAATGCCTTTGCCTTTGCCTTTTCCTTTGCCTTTTCCAATCTCCTTTGCATAATAAAATGCAATCTCCTTTCCCATAGTAAATTGACTGAACACCCACACCAAGATGTCCTACCTAACATTAATCTTGGAATAAGTGTCCCTTTCCATGATCTTATTCTTTCCTTTTTATACCTTATTACATGGAATTTTCATGAGGGTTGTTACACAATATCATAGTAGTCTTCATCAAGCCCCCTTGGAGGTTGAGCTCGAGAATGGTTTCCCTAGTCATCACATTGATTGCAGCCCCAAGGTCAATCAAGGTATTAGGGACCATAATGCCATCAATGTGCACAAGCAATACTGGGCTACCATTATCCAAGTACTTTGGGGAGATTACCCTCCCAAGCATTAGGTCAAAAAATTGTCCAACAAAATGAATAGTGGGGTATCTATTCTTCTTCTTCCAGATACTTTGAAACACTCTTCCTTGATAAGCTTGTTGTAAACGGGGACATCTTTGATTGCCTGGATAAGGGGTATTTTTACACACAAGTTCTTCAATTCTCCCTGAAGTTAAGCCTCTTCTAGGGCGTGTTGTTTAGGATGGAACCAACCATTCATGGTAAGGAGGTGCATTGGCTTGAGGGGCAGTCTAATTCATTCTCTTCAATCTCTCTATGTGGAAAATGTGGGTGATTATCTAGGATCACCTTCCGAGAAGGAAGGTTGATCTCTTGGATTTCCACAACATAAGCATGCTAGGATGTCTCCCCACTATAAACCTGTTGTTCCTACTTATTGTTCAGGTTCAGATTGGGTTGAGAAAGCATCTGAAGTTTCTTAAGTGGGGTATGGTGAGGGAGCTATGGTTGAGGTTGAGGTGGAGGTAGTAGAGCAGGAGTTTGGGTTGTTTGAGGCCTCCACCCTGGTGAGAGGTTTCTCCATTGGGAATATTGTGGTGGATATGGTTGGAAAGGAGGGTTAATAGGACAAGGAGGATGTTGAGGAGTATAAGGCCAAGGAGGAGGTGTGGGGGCATGATGGAAGAGTGGAAGGAAAACAAGGCTGGAAAGGTGCATTCTTATTTGGATTTGAATGAGGATAGTGCACACCTTGCATTCCCTGCTAATATGGTGGAGGACCTTAAGGCCTCCTCTGGTTAATAAAGCAGAGTTTCTCTGAACCACCTTTTTCCCCTTGGTATATAGCCTTCAGGCCTATCATAGAGAGACATTCTTCTATTGCATGATTTTCTTTACAAACAAAGTAGACTTCTTTGACATTCAGTGGGCACTCATTCCTAGGGTGTTTCTCAGTGCATCTAGGGTAGAAGATACCTAGTGCCCTTTCTCCTTCCTCTTGGTTCCTTTTAATTTGCGTTGTATCCATCTGTAGGGGAAACGTATGCAACATGCCACTCTTAAAATCTCCAACATACTTCCTATCCCATGTTTGAGGGCTGATGTAAAGGGAGATGAACTAACCAAGCCTTGGGTAGACCCACCCTTTTTTCTAGCAGCCCTAGAGTGATTCGTATATATTGTTTTGATGACATCATAAATAAATTAAGAGATGTCTGGACTCGAGACAACATGTTGAGGGTTTCCATTACATCCTCCCTGATCCCCCATAGAAGAACTAGCTTGAGTGATTCGAGATCAAGGGTACAATTAGCCCTCCTATAATTGAGTGGGAATCTTTCCTCATAGTCCTCTAAGGATTCATTTATTCCTAGGGTCATCCTAAACATTTCCTCCTTTGTTTCCTTGGAACTGCAGTAATCAGTGTACTTGTCAGTGAAGGCTTGTTTCATTTGGACCTAGGTAGTGATGTTGCCTTTAGGTAAATCATGAATGAGTGCAAGGGTACATCTTTGAGGGTAGATGGAAATAAATTTAGCTTATGTTCATCCAAGGCATAGTCATAGGTCCTACAAAAAACAAAAATTCATACACGAAGGTGTGAGGATCTCCAGAGGTTAGGCCATGGAAATGTGGAAGGGAAACATGGCTTATATTACTCATTCTGGCCTACCCATTAGTTTCCCTGATAGGGAAAATCTCATCTTATCTGTTTTTAGCCATGGTTTGTGTAGGTGAGATATGTTTTTTCTTCCTCTATGTGTTCCTCAAAAATTCCAGGTTTCTCACCTAGAGGCTTTTCTAATTCCCTATAGTGAGAGAGGAAAGTTCACAATCACCAAAGAAGAATACAGGTTGATTGCTTGAAGGGTGGGGGTTTTTGGTAAGAATTTCCCTTGATTTTTCCCTACTCCTACGAGGCATGAAAGAACTAGCTATGTTTTTTGAATTCTTTTTCTCCTTTTTTTTTTTTTCGTGAAGCTTTCAAACCAATAAGACTAATGCAAAGCAAAAAGCAAGTAACTCCTATGTAGAAACAACACCTACTTGAACACCTCCCTGAAAACAGTGCCAAAAAATGATGAGCTATGGTATTGCACCAAGGATGTTGCAACTCCCAATGCTTATCAACCTAAATTATCAACTTGGGGTTCATACAAACTTAGAGGTGATAGTGCTATATGCACAACATGTTACGTTCTACTCATGTCCTCCTCAATCGTTAGATTAGATCAAGGTATTCAAATACCACTCCTTCGACTAACTACAAATATAATTTCTTATGAAAGAATATCATGATTGCAAGGAGATGAACTTGATTCTAACGATAGAAATGAAAATGTCATTAATTAAATGTAAATGCTAATTTAAATGTCATGAAAGGGAAAGGCTAGTCTAGTTGCAAAAGTAAACCCCGCCACCCTATTTTCACACTGTTGTAGCGGCTACAACCACCCTCCATATTTTTTCCTTAGATTCATTTTGGAGCCTCCTTACCAACCATCCTCAACAACATGTATTACACTATCAAGTACATGAGATTTAGTGGTTTTCTAGCAGCTTCTGAGCCTCTGCATGATAGCTTGTTGCACTCCTGTCAGAGGCTGCTTCTGTAGAGTTGGTCTAGCTGATGGCTGAGCAACTCCCTCAAGAAATTGCGCAATACTAGAGGGGAACCAGTCTTCCCTCCAGAAATTGCGCAAATATGACTCGCAGCTAACTGGGCTCAGAAACTACGCAATTTCTATATGAAATACCTATATGTTATGTTGTTATCATTGTAAACTACCCCTCAACCTCTTCTTTTAATGTTATATTGGTTAAATGTGATGTACCATCGTCAACCCTAGTCCTTGTTTTGATAGAATTCATTGATCAACCATTTAATTGGGTTACTCATACAATTTTTTAAACGGTGTGGTGTGCATCACATGAAAATGCTACATGGTCATGTAAAATTGGTTCACACCACTGCTAGCACATGGCCCACATGTGGTTAATTATTCAAATGGTCAGGATCACACAGGGTGATCCAATGATATACAAATTTGGATAGATAACCTATCTTTATTTCCTTTCCATTTCTTCATTTTGTATTTTTTGGCCACTTGACACGCTTCTCTGCAACTAAGAGAGTTGCGTTGACTTATGACCATAGACTTTCCCACTCAATTATTGGTGTGGCCATTTCATTCCCCATAAGAGATCTTGATATTCTCAAGAGAACAACTTGAACACAGTTTTGAGCTACTTAAGAGGTAACTTTTGACCTTGGGAATTCAATTTTTTCCTCTCACTAGATTTTTGTCATAACATGTGGGTGTCCTACATTAATTTTCTAAAAATATATACTCTTAAACACAAACATGCACACACACAACAAATTTCATTTAATATGTTGATCGTTTTTGAATTTTTAAGGTAAATTAAGTTTTAGAATTTTAAAGCAAATTAATAACTAATAAAAATGTTATTAAACATTTTTTAAATAATGAAATAATATCAAGTTCATTTAAAATAATTAAAATAGTTGTGAAGTGGGTGTAGCTTAGGGAGAAGGTGATATTATCCTCCCCACGGAGGATTCCAACCCCATCTATATTGACATGCTCACTCCTTGGAATCACTTCTACATAGATAATTTGTCTATTTTATTAGATATGAAACTAAATTAACATTGACACTCAAAGAGAAATATAGTGATTATAACGTTCAAGATACCCCAAGTGCTAGAGCAAAGAGATATCTTAAAGAGAGGGAATGGATTATTGGGATGAGATTGGATAGACCTTCTTAGTTCATATTTTATTAGGGACTATAATTCAAGTGCATTTATTTGGATATTATAGGATGCATAAAATAGTATTTCTCAAGGGAATGTATACCTAGTAGGCTATGTGCTATCCATGTTGTTGGATTGTTTAGCTCATTTTAATTTACAATTCTAATTAATAGCAAATCGTGTGAAAAGTTTAACATTATAATTTTTTCTAAACATTTTTAAAGTATTAAAATTAGAACTCTATTGAAATCTTGATTAATAATAAAGTAACAATATTTTCCAATTTAAGAATTTTAATATTTCCTAAGAGAAGAAAACCTTACACACACACACACACACATACACACATTACAATTGTAAAAAAATTGTTTTTTAATATTTAATAAATTTCCACAATTTTTTATAATTTTATTAAAATACACAATCAATACACTAACCTTATAATTCATTAGTAAATAAAAAATCATTATAAATTTAGTTATAAACATAATATAAATATTATTCATTTAATTCAAATTTGAGTACTCTTTAAGTGTGACTTTTTATGGGATTCCCAAAAATATGCTCAAAAATCCAAAAAATCGCACTTAAAGACTACTCCATCAAAATTACATCTCATTCTATACATTTTAAAACAAGCATGTGTAAGAGAAATATTATAAAGAATTAGATCCCTTATTATATACCATTCTCATTTAAAGTTTGTTATATGGATATTGATGTTGGCATTTATGGTCATGGACATGAATAGTATGCATACAAGACTTCATTTTGAGTTGCTTATATTTGGTGAACCGAGTTGTTTGATATTTTAATGTAAAGACTAAAAAATTAACAATCCTTTAATAATATTTTTAATGGTGTTCTAACTAGCATTAATGAATTTAATGATATTTAATTTAAAGATTCAATTTACTTGTTTTGGTGTTTTTTGTTGTTGATACTATTCTTTATGATATTATAACTTTTTGTTATTTAATATTTATTTTCAAACTCAAATATAAATAATGATCACATTTTTAACATAGATGAAGCTATTTAATTTATATACCAAAATTTTCCAATTTATATTGGAATATTTAAATAAGAAATATATCCATATTTTAGCTATTTTAAGTTTTGGAGATTTAATAGGTATAATTTTCTGCCAAATTTAGTTGTATTAGGGAAGATATTTTATAAAATTTTGAAGTTTGAGTTGCATAACTTACACAATTTAGGCGATGGAGGAGTTTTCAAGGCGTTGAATCCATTTGTTTAGTCAAAAGCACATTTTAAAACAACTAAACATCAGAATCTCGCTCACAGTTGTCTGCAATAATTAAACAAAACCACAATTAACATATAACATATTCACAATTTACTTCACGATATATCTTGAGGTGAGTGATATTTAATGTTTTTGAAAATGAGATTTTGGCAATAATGTTTTAATTTGTATTAATGAATTTAATGATATTACTCAATTTTACTTGTTTTATATAATTTGGTAATTTTTTGTTGTTGATGCAATTCTTTATGATGTTATAATTTTTTTGTTATTCAATATGTATTTTTAAACTCATAAATATATCACATTTCTATCCTGTTAAAAGAAGAACAAAGAATAATTAGATGGAATTATTTCATTTACATGACGCAATTCCCTAGTTTTTGGTGGAATATTTAAAAAAGAAATATAATCCTAGTCTCGCTGTTTTATGTTTTGGAGATTTCATAGGCATATTTTTTGTCAAATTTTCCATTATTAAGGCATATATTTGTTAAAATTTAGAAGTTTGAGTTGTATAATCTACAGAGGTAGGTGCCTAAGGAGTATTCAAGTGATTGAATCCATTTATGTAGTTAAAAAAATGCACTTTAAACAACTAATATCACAATTACCCCCACAAGTTTGTTGTAATCTTAATGAGTTGTTTTTAGTGAGACTTTTTGGAATCTTTTCTGGTGGGATTTTCCCATCTAATTTCTCTAAAATCCTGCATGAATTTATTGAAATCACTTTTCAGGTGTGGTGCTGAATCTATATATACAGTCAAAAAGCCAGTTTAAATAACACAAATCAAGATTCCACCTCAATTTTTTTCAGCGAAATTCTATAGTAGAAATTCCAAAAAATTGTACTAAAAACAACTCCTCACATTAATATATTATTGTCACCTTAAAATATAAATGTGAGAAGTTTATTGTGATTGCGAAAATAGAGTTTTGGAAATGCTATTTTGCTTATATTTTCCATTCCAAGTTGGTCTAGCCATGTTTATTATGGTCTGTGATCCAGCCAGAAATGAAATAAGAGTGAGTTTTAATTGAGGTTGGCCACATTGAAAGAGCAGATACATCCACGATGACTATGGCTGGAATGTGGAGACCACTTACAACTATGCATTTCACATGACCTCTCTATAAAAACTCAGCTCATGAAAGATAAAATGTGAACATAATTGAAAAGAAGGAGATGTAGCTCTCAGGTGTGGCCTGCACCTGGAGACTACACTCACCAACAACATAGAGATCACTCTCGTACACTCTATTATCCATCAATGAAAGATTACATCATTAAATACAATACTAGGAATTAGGAAGTTGCACCCAAACCCCTAAACTTTAGGAACTAATCCTAAACTAGGAGAACGTTACAACAATGTAACCATTTTCTCCATTAATATAAAATAATGTTAATTATTTTTAACTCCCCCCTTAATGGAGAAAGGGTTCTCCTGGACTCCTAGCAACTTTCTAAACAATTCAAATTTCACTCGTGCAAGAGGCTTTGTGAAAATATCAGCCTCATTGTCACAAGTTTTACAATATACAACAGCAATATCTTTAGATTGTATTTTCTCTCTAACAAAAATGGAACTGAGTGTCTATACGTTTGGTATTTGTGAAACACTGGATTGTATGCTAATTTTAATGGTGCTCTGGTTGTCGCTTTTGATGGAAGTGGGATTCTTCTGTTCTTTTCCTGCCTCTTTAAGAAGCCTCCTTAACCAGATCGCTCACAAGTTCCTGCACACAATGCCTGATACTCAGCTTCACATGAAGACAAGGCTACAATACTCTGCTTCTTGCTGCTCCAAGCTGTGACCTCGGAACCTTTGTTGAATGCATAACCTGTGATGGACCACCGATCATCCAGGTTACCTGCCCAGTCTGAGTCTGAAAAACCTGCTAGAATAACATCAGATACATCAGTGTATAAAATATACCATAATTAACAGTACCACAAAGATACCTTAACACGCTCTTTGCTGCTATCTAGTGACTTTCAAGTGGTTTCGACATAAATTGGTTCAATACACTAACAGAGTATGCCAAGTCAGGTCTGGTTGTTGTAAGATATATCAGGCTGCCAACCAGCTGTCTGTACATTGTGGCATCAACCTCCTTAGTGCCATCATCACTGTTCAATTTCAGATTCTGCTACAAAGTGTCGGTGCTGCTCTACACTGATCCATGCCAAACTTTTCCAACATATTTCTGGCATACTTCCCTTGTAAGAAAAGTTTGCCCAGTATCTTTAAATACTTCTAATCCCAGACAGTAATGAAGGCTTCTGAGATCCTTCATCTCAAAAACTTGTGCCATAAGCCTTTTGATTCCTCTGATTAAATCATTTGCATTTCCTGTTATAATCATGTCATCCACATACAAAGAAATCAAAATAATCTGCCCCTGATTATTGTACTTAGTATAAAAATTTGGGTCATTTAAACTTCTATGGAAACCATACTCTACAAAGAAAGAATCAACCTTTTCGTACCAAGACCTGGGTGCTTGCTTTAACCATATAAATCCTTTTTCAATTTGCAAACAAGATGTTCCTGCCCCTGCTTTACATATCCTTCTGGCTGTACTAAGTAAATTTCCTCTTTTAAATCACCATTTAAAAATGCAGATTTAACATCAAGCTGGTGTAATTCCCAATTACATTTAGTAGCTAAAGCAATAAGCATTCTGATTTTATTTAGCTTTGCTACAGGTGCAAAAGTATCATCAAAATCTATACCTTCCTGCTGTGAATATCCTTTTGCAACCAACCATGCTTTTAACTTATCTATACTTCCGTCTGCATTCATTTTTGGTTTAAATAGCCACTTGCATCCTATGGGTGTTTTATTCTTAGGCAGCTCAACTAAATCCCAAGTATCATTTCTAAGAATTGATTTCATTTCTTCATTCATTGTAGCTCTCCATTCCTTAAATTGACTAGCTTCTTTGTAATTAGAGGTTCTACAATGTTCAAAACTTTTGACATCAAAGCATAGTTCTTCTCAATTTTAATGGTAATTGAGTCTTCCTACCTGACCTCCTTGGTAGGGGACTTACCTCAAATTTGTTTTCTTTCTGTTATAACTGGGCTTGCATTATCACCTTCTTGCTGTTCTTCTTTTTGTTCTTCTTTTTTCTCCTGCTCTCTTTCGTCTCGCTGCTTTCCTCCAACAACAATGGAATGTGCCCAGTCATCACCAATGTCATATTTCCCTTCTTGTACTTGTTCATGAAACACTACATCCCTTCTTGCAAATGTCTTACGAGACTCAGGATTGAACAATTTATATGCTTTAAA
Source organism: Pinus tabuliformis (assembly GCA_031772625.1). Taxonomy (NCBI): domain Eukaryota; kingdom Viridiplantae; phylum Streptophyta; class Pinopsida; order Pinales; family Pinaceae; genus Pinus; species Pinus tabuliformis. The sequence continues at coordinate 1,376,462,114 of CM062805.1, read as the reverse complement.
TTCTGTGCCATAACAAACAAAGATGCATTTCACAGCTTTAGGATCTAATTTCTTCCTATCAGCTTTGGGTATATGGCAAATGCTTTTGACCCAAATACTCTTAGATGGTTTACTGCTGGTTTAAATCCATATAGAGCTTCAAAAGGGGTTTTGAAGCCAAGATACCTAGTAGGACTTCTGTTCTTCAAATATACAGCAGTATTAATAGCCTCTGCCCAAAAGCTGTTAGACAGACCCTTACCTGTAACATGCTCCTTGCGCACTCCACCAAGGTCTGTTCTTGCGCTTCTGCTACTCCATTCTGCTGTGTGGTGTGTGTGCACTGTATACTGCTGAACAATCCGTGAGATTTGCAAAATTTTCATGAATTCCTTTAGCTTGTATTCTCCCCCTTGATCAGATCGGAGAATTTTTATACTCTTACCAAACTGCTTTTCCACCAAGGTTTAAATTCTATAAAGCACTGGAAAGTCTGACTTTTCTTGTTCAAAAAATAAACCCATGAAAATCTAGTGTCAGTCATCAGTAAATAATAAAAAATAATATGCTCCCCCTAGCGACCTTGTCTGCATAGGTCCGCCATACATCAGTGTGCACTAGTTATAAAATATC